>JAJLTV010000005.1:0-326804 GCA_030568405.1 Myxozyma monticola
GCATCATTGAATAGTCGACAACCGCGATACATTGCAGATTGACGAAGATTTCATAGCGGATGAAATCAATCCGGCGTTAAAGCCTATGATTCCTGTGATTTGTGGGTTGGTCCGATTTTTACCGTCGCTCCGTCTCACGCCTACAGAGGCTATTCGAATGATTGACAATGCCAGAAATGAGTGTGCCACGGACTTGACTCGGGGGAGTGAGCTTTAAGTAATAAGTCACATGAATTTTTGAAGCACCTGGTTGTACTGATCGACCGACATCATACGATGACTTGGGTTGAATTTCTGTCAGTGAAATCTGATTCTGATTCGAATTGTATAGTTTATTTTGGATAATTGATAAAACTACCGTATTATCTCATCTTGCACAGACAAATGCCCCCGCGGCACAGGCTCCTCGTCAAACAGCGCAACAGTCGGCTCAACCTGCAGCTCCGTCTCTCCTCTAATACTCGCACCCTTCTCGTACGCAATACACATGACAAGCAGCACGCCCTGCAGCATTGCCGACACTAAATACAGCAGCCACGACGACCACTTTGTGCCCGGTCTCGCGGCTAGCGAGATCGCCCAGATAAGTCCGCCTGGTACTTGAATCGCAAGCGTATGCAACGACAGCGCTTCCGCGCGCCGTAAAATATACGTCGTTCGGATCTGCGGAAGGTATTGGCACACCGCGAGCGCGGTTCCCTCGAGCCCCAGGAACGCGGCCGTGAGCTCTGCCGCACGAGGCGAGAAGGACACGATCCAGGCAGTCAGAAACGTCAACACCGAGTGTCCCGCAACCAAAACCGCAACCTGTCTTGCCCGTCGACGATCCTGAAGCGGTGCGTCGCGCGGGAAAAACCGAACGTAGAGCACGACGATGCACATGAACATAGTGTATTGCAGCGCGATCTGCACTACGCCGAGCGACGCGGCCGCACATGTTCCCCCCGAGAGCTCTGAACAGCAAGCTAGCACGCCTCGAGAAAGGAGCATTACGTTTGCCAGCGCACATGCGCCGGACGCACCGCCGAGCACGAGGAACCAGGCTGAGAGACCGCGGGAGGAGCGGCGGGAGACGATGCGGAGGAGTTGGGGAATGTAGGAGCCCACGATGCCAACGACGAGCGCGACGGACACGATCAGGTTCGTGCGCGACGGATGCGCCAGCGTCGAGCACTCCATCTTTCAGTTGCCACACTGGCTCTGGCTCTGGCTCCTTCCAAGAGGACCCAACTGGTGTAGCCCTGGACCAGGAGCTGTGGGATCAGTGGCGAGCAGCTATCAGATCTCGACGCGATGAGGCGATGTCCCATTACGTATGTCAACAGTGTCATCAACGAGGGTCCCGTACCGAGCCGGGCAACCTCTCAAATTTCACGTTCACCAACTCGCCAGCAACCCATCAGCCCAGCCCAGCCAGCCCGCCAGCTCCCCTCCTTCTTCCCCCCACCCTCTTCGTCCAGTCCGCGATGGCCAAACCCGACTCCGGTCCGCGGCGCCGCGTGAACGGCGTCAAGCAGCAGCCCGAGATCCAGCATCCGAAGCCTGTGAAGAAGCCTGCTGTGCCGACGAGAGAGTCTCACCACGTACAAGAAGACGGCGACGACGGCCTCCTTCGCCCGCCAGAACCACCCGCGACGCCGCGCTCGCGCTCGCCGCTGGGCTTGATTGACTATCACCAGCGCTACCGTCTCTTCATCCACAAACACGAAGTGCCCCGGAAACTACTTCACGTCTCAATCGGTTTCCTCGCGCTCGCGCTCTACCTACGCGGCGTTCAGCTCGCTTCCGTCACCCCCGTTCTCGTCTTTCTCCTCTTCGCCGTCGCGGGACTTGACCTAATTCGTTTCCGGTCAAAGACGTTTTTGAAAATCTACATCAAGTTCTTTGGATTCCTCATGCGTGAATCCGAGGTCGCGCAATGGAACGGTATCGTCTTTTACCTCCTCGGCGTCATCCTCGTCTTCCTCTTCGCTCCCAAGGACATCGCCCTCCTCTCCGTTCTCCTCCTTTCCTGGGCCGACACCGCCGCTTCATCTTTTGGTCGCGCGTTTGGACACCTTACCCCGCGCCTCTACCGCAATAAATCCCTAGCCGGCTCCCTCGCCGCCGCTGGGGCAGGCGTCATCGCCTCCTTCCTCCTCTACGGCGTCATCTTCCCGCTCACACCCCAACTCATCAAGGAAGGCGAACTCGCATACACTCCGGAGTCGAGCTCGCTTTCGTTGGCTTCTCTGTGTCTACTTTCGGGACTCGTCGGAGCCGCGGCTGAGGCGGTCGATATCTGGGGCATCGACGATAATCTCACAATCCCCGTCATCTCTGCCGCAGTCATGTATCCCGTGATCATCTTTTTCCGCAAGTGACCGCAACAAATAACTACGACATCAACACGACCGACAATCCCATCCATCTAACATTCACAATTGGACTAGCACGACATTTAAGGACTAGCACAACATTCAAGGACTAGCACAACATTCCCGAGACTAGCACTACATTCAACGACGAGACCATGTACGATATTCGATAAAGAACCCGCCACGAGCTAATTTATGAGATAGACAATTTTAATTTCCATGTAATAATTTTTTATGTAAAGATTTATCAAGTTGTCATATAATTGCTATGTACATTCCCCCCGCTACAACACAACCGAGTATCCCCAAACCTGCTCAAATGTAGTCCGCCCCTTGGTCTCCGGCACCATCTTAAACGTCAAAACAAAATAGCAAAATGCAATCCCCGATAGAATGAAAAACACGTAACCTCCGATCGCCTGGTTCAAGATCGGGAAAAGATACGCAATGAAAAACACAGAGACCCAATTACAGATAAACCCGGTACTTTGCGCCACGCCCACCGAGCTAGCCTCCATAAACTCAGGCACGATCAAAAACGGGATGGGACCGAGTCCGACCGAGAAGAACGCGACAAAGACGGTCGCGGCGATACCAGACAGGACAGTCACGTTACGCAGGATTCCAAACGCAAGGCAGAATGAGGACACGCACATGCCGCCGATAGACCAGAGTAACAATGGTCTGCGGCCGACTCGATCGACAAAGGGCGCGACGGCCAGGTTCACAAGACAATTTAGTGTCGAGATTAGCACGTTCACGAGAACAGCGCCGTTGGGGAATAATGTAGAGAGGATAGTGATGCCGTAGAAGATCATGGTGTTGATTCCGCATAGCTGTTGAGCAGTCAAGATCGCGATTACGCAAATCATGGGACGACGGAACTGTTTCTGGGTCAGAAACTCGCGGTAGGTGATCTTCCTGAAATCATGCGTCTCGTCTTCGCCTCTTGAATGCAGCGTATCTTCATCGTCCGACGACAGAGTGCCGGCCAGTTCAGCGCCAACCATCTCCGCAATCTCGTCATCCTCGGTCCCGACCTCGGAAAGCGTGTCATCTGAAGACTCATCGTCTCCGGCAATCACGACGAGCGGCGCCACGGAAGTCCTAGTAGTAGTGATAACAATCAAATCATCCTTGACCAACAAAGCAGTCGGCTTCTCCTTCCAGCTTTCAATCAACATATCAATCTCCATCAACTCTTCCGCTGCATCCTCGCCATCCGATAATCCTCGCAGCGCAATCAACGCTACGCGCGCATCATGCAGCCGATTCCGCAATGTAAGCCACTTGGGCGACTCCACACATGTCGATATAAGCAGCAAATTCGCAAATCCAACCACTCCTCCAATCGCCAAAATAATCCGCCAACCGGTATACGACGACAAAAAGATTCCGCAGACCTGCGCCGACAGAATCCCGAGATTGACAAACTCCTGACACATAGCACCTACGAGACCAGTCATCGCCGGAGGCGAAATCTCATTCAAATACATCGGCGTCACGATCAGCGACGCGCCTGCGCCTAGTCCAGCGACAAATCGACCTAACAGCAACAACGCAAAGTTGGGCGCAGAAGCCATGATCGCAGGTCCCACGATGAATCCAGCACAGTTTATCATCGTCAACCCTCTCCTTCCGAACCTATCCGCTCCCCGTCCACCAAACCACGCACTGATAAAGCCGCCCACCGAAAACGCAGAGTTGACAAGCCCGACCTTGTTCGCGTCCATCGGCACGCAATCCGGCAGCTCTGAAGTCCGGAACCCGTCGTCAAAGTACCGCGCAGCACACGAAATGTACGGCTCCGGCGCGTTCAGCTCCGAGAGATGGAAGCCAAACTGCAGCGCGCCCAGGCAGATGAAGGCCACATGGTAAACCAGCCGCGGCGTGATTTTTGCCCGCGCCATGCTGTTCTTCTGCTCGTCTGCTCGTCTTGTCGCCGTGTGATAGTCTGGAAGAACAGACTAACAAATGCAGAGCAGCGCCTCCTTTCGCGATTTGCTCTATTTGCTGAGTCGCGAAGGTGGACTTGGTTCGTGCTTGCGAGTCGATAGCGGCGCACGTGCCCGATAAGCCTCCGGCGTCCGGGTAACTCGATTAGATAACATCCTCGAACAACAAACAGATCTTTTAATTTTAGCTAGTTAACTTGAGTTGGTTATAACTTGACTAACTTATTAACTATATACTTGACAAAAAAGATCATTATAGATGCAAAAACAATAAGCCAATAACGAACAATCCAACGCCGAATAAACACGTTTAACAAGTTTGGAGTTTGAACTTGAAACTTTGAACTCGAAGTCCGAAGTTGAAGTTCAGTCGACAATCTACATCTCAAGAACCTCCTCCAGCCAGTGCCGGATCACGGTCTCTCCCTCTTCGAGTCCCTTCCAGTCCATGTGTCGCACAATCATGGCCGCGTGCGCAGCTTTCGTCTTTGTGATGTGCACAGGGAACTTCCGCCATCCTATCGTATTCAGGTTCCGGATCATTACCGCCTGCTCTCGAGTAACCTCGAGCGGCTTGATGCCCATGCACAGCTCCCCTTTCTCATCCTCGTCACCGACCAACGTCTCGACGATCTGCGTCATGTTGAAGTCTCCTAGCACAGTCTCGACCACGTCCTCAGCCTGCTCTTCTAGCCGCAGCAGTCGGAACTCGTCCATACCATACCGACCCTTGTGCACCGCATGAAACTCTCGCAGCCGTCGGGAGGAGTAAAAAGTCTGAATCGCAGCTGACATGAAAAACGCAAGCGCCCACAACGGCCACATAACTCCGACCTCGAACGCCATCTTGAAGACCCGCGGCAGCACAGACCCAGGGCTCTCTAACCCAGCAGTCACCAGCCTCTGCTCTGCCACCGGTAGTTCGTCCGCGCGCTTGACTTCCTGCGTCAGATCAATCACCGTCGGCTCGTATCCCGGCACATACGCCCACGACACGCGATGCACATCCGCAAACGGATCAGTCAGCGAGATACCGGCTGTGAACCATGACGTGCGTCGGTCGTTTACCACGTTCGCATACAGCGCATGATTCTTGAACTGCGTGAGCGCGTGGAAAAAAATCGATGATTTGTCGGCCAGTAGACACAGAAGCGGCATCGGCGAGCTTGAGAACTTGTCATTCATAAACAGCTGACGTCCGGTAGCGGAGATCGTACGCGGGATCAGAGTGTTAAACAGGGCCGCGGGAACGGTCTTGCCTGGTTCGCGGACGCCAATGTGCGGAGACGCAAACGTCATGAAGTTCTGTGTTTTTTTCAGTCAGCCTTGGCGTTGCAGAACAAGTATATAGAGCAAATATCTGTACACACCACTGGAATGACCTTCTTGAAGATACCCTTCTGAGAGAGGATTCCGATGGCATAGCGAGCCATCACGCCGCCAAGCGAGTATCCCACAATCGAGATCTTGCTGATCTGCGAGCCCTGTTGCTCGTATCCGTCCAGCGCATGCTCGATCTGCCGGGTGGTTAGCGATCGTCCAGCACCACCACCATTTGAAAAACTTCAAAGGAATCAATAACTCACCTCGAGCACGACTTTCTCGCCGCACATATCAATTCCATCGTACGTCATGTATCCCTCATTACTGCGCGTCACGAGCACGTACGGCTTGCGGTACCGGGAGTTGCGCGCCAGCAACCCGCTCTCGCGCAGTTTCTCCACACGCTGCCGCTTCTCAGCATCAGACCATTTCTCTCCCGCATTTACATACGCCTCATCTTCCGCAAGGTCGTCGTGAACGTAGAACTGGTCGATCGCGCGTGTCACGTAGTCAAAATGAGATACGTTGCCCCAGAGTCTTTTGCCTGTTAGTTTGATTCAGGTCCCGATCGGCGTTACCGCGAGCACATTAAGCAGGGAAATACTCACCCGTGAATAAGCACCAGCAGGTGATCGGAGCGGTAGTCCATTCGATGTCCACAGGCGAGCAAGTTTCAATATCAGAGGGGGGCGACCAGGAAAGAGGGCCTTGACGCGAGAACAAGCGCAAAAAAAGGTGGCGAGGTTCGGTGTTCGAGGTCGCGTGCCGCCCAGATCGCATTGATCGCGGACCGCCGCACGCCGCAAACCGGTGAAACGTAGATCCGCCAAGAGCCGAACACGAACACGAACCCGAGCAACGGTGGCTGGAGTGCTGAGAAAAGAGCCCTGGTTGTGTTTTGTATTTTTGTTTACTTCGGAATCGTGGAAATGCTGCTCTTTTGCTACTCATAAGTCCGTTCGGAAGCCTCCGAACTACCGAAATTCTTATCGGATCGGACCCTGAGTCAAAACCCAAACCTTATGCAGAACTCAACCGGAGACAGCTGTGTTTACATGTTTCTCATTCTGGATATCGTATAATTACTGCTCTACTCGATCCTCGATCTATACTCCTCCGCTAGTCCACCTAAGCGAACTAAGTCCTAACCAGCAACCTCCTCACAAAGCAGGCCGCTTTGTGCGGGCGCTGACCTTGCGAATTCCGCCCCCCGTCGCGCCAGAGACGACGCGGCGAGTCTGTCGAACGCCCGACGCAGCACGCGCTGCAGGACTCGCGATCGTGGTCGTCGTCATCGTCGTCGTCGTAGTCGTGACAGCCGAAAAACTAACCGCACGTCGGCCGGGCGACGCGCTGGCTGACCGCGTCTTATGCACCACCAGCCCCTCGTTCTCGATCCCATTCGCGTTCTCGTGCTCGTTCTCGTCGTCGCTGCCTGCTGCGGTTGCCTTTGCCAGCGCAAGCGCCTTCTCCTCCGCGGCGACAGACACCGAGCGAGCGCGGATTCCAGGTGATTTGCGCGGCTGTCCAGGCGTCGGGGCTGGAAGAGAAGCGTTGTTCTCCACCGCGCCCAGAATACTGCGGACCGGTGTTCGCGGGCTGCCTGTTCGCTCGCGCAGTGACGATCGAGGCACCAGCGGCCGATGACCCGCCAACGCTGCGGACGGAGCACCAAGCGCCATAGTAAACCTCCATTCACGAAACTCTTGCTGGTGCAGATAGAGCCAGTGTTGCTGGGGTCCAACGACCATTCCCGGTCTCATGAGCCGCATATAGGCAATCACTTCGTTTGCAGTAAAACCGTACGCGTAGATCAGGTACGCGCCAATAAGACAGCCAGTTCGACCCAGCCCAGCCTTGCAGTGCACTGCAATCATTCGGTTCTCTGCAATAACCTCCGTACAAAGTCCCACAAAATCTCGTACCATAGAGAGTTCCGGGCAGGTTCCGTCCTCAAAAATCATGTCCACGTGGGAAATATCGCGATGCTCAAAAATGCGCTTATCGTATAGCGGAGAATTCAGACGCACAACCACGTCTACACTGTTATCCGCAAAGTAGTCCAGCACGTTTCGAACTGGCTGAGGTAGCTTGTGTGGCGACACGTCTGGCTCTGCGTTGTACTGCGGAGAAGCAAATGCAACAAAGTGAGGCGGAAGCGCGTTGAAGTCACCCATTTCTACCCTTTCGTACGTTTCGTATCTAATAGTTAGCTACTGTCATATAAACTAGACGCACTCTACTTACTCTTCTAAATTAAACTCTCGCATATCCAGCAGTCCTTTATCTTTTGCTTTCCACACGCCGTACACGATATCCTGGATCGATAGTGTAAAGTCGGCCACTGAATATCCTGCGTCGCGAAAGGGCATAAATGGTGGCTCTGCCTGCGCTATTGGTGCTAAAGCAAGATGCGGGGGCCATGATTGAATCAGAACCTGGCTCTGTTAGCGTTTTGGTTTGGTTAGGTTATCCAGTAGGGGCTCGACATACCATATAGCAGCACAATATACACGCAGCGTTTGCTCGCGATCGCGAGTTCGTCCGGGAGTACAGCACTACCGACTTTTCTTTGTTCTCTTCGTCCTAAAACTCTTGTCAGTTCTAAATTCGGCACAACACTCAGAAATGATCGACATACCGCCAGAATTTCGTGCAGCGCTACTGCAAAACGGTACAAGTGGCCGACATGCAGTGGACCGAAGTCATGATGAAACGCATTGTACGGCAGGGAATCGTCAATTGTAAAGTATGCTGCTGTATCTGTGTCGTGTGGCGTTGCGTCACTGGCAGCCAAGTATAGCCGATCTGCAGTTTGTTAGTCAGAGCCCTGAAGTCAACACGGAGCTGTGCATCCTACCTTTGAGGAACTCAATCGTCGGTATTCGTTGCCGTCGTGGAGACATTGGGATCGGCATGTTTGTTTTGGACTGGTCGAGTCTTGTGTTTGTGTGTATTGCTGATTGTTGCTGGATATAGCACGACTACAGCGTGGCAAGAGCAGACAGTTATGAAATCAAATAAAATATTCTCAAAAGCACTTGAAAGACTCTTCTAAATTCTCTAGCTGCGTACTCCAGTTTGTAGTCGACAAAACTGCTTTGCTCGAAAAGGCGGATGGCGGGCTGCAGATGATCGAGTGGACAGATGGAGCGCTCTCGGTTGACTTTCGCAGGGCGGATGGGGCCGATGCGCTGCGTGTAAACACAGACTAACCGGTTTAGGCCAAAACACTTTGACACTCCCAAACAATCAAGGCTGTCAGGTTGTCATGGCAACAGGCCCCTGTATAACTGTCACTTGGTTTTGACGTAAACTATACGACATAGAAATTCCCCGACACAAGGCCGGCGCGGACAAGGCCCGCCTAGTCAAGCTATAATTTTATCAGCGATGCTCCTGCTTCTTACTTCTTTTCATTTCTGTACCTATCCCGCATTTGTCGACCGTCAGATCATGTATCTGACTTATTTGATGAATACATGATACCACAGATCGCTTGGATACCCAGTCGCAATGTCTTCCGACAGCATCTCCGAGATGTACCTCCCACCGCCTCTTTATCCGGTGCCGAGCGACGTCTTTGATCCGCTCGTCTCACACTACAGTCTGAGCCTGCCCAAATTCCGCAAGAATACACAGGGCTTATACGAGAAGTGCGCTCAAGCTCTTAAATACCAGAAGCTCGTTCGAGCCATCAAATTCAGCAAGAAATCCGCTCGCGACTCCATGGTCTTCGTCAAGGACGGCGACGATGACTCGGTCTTGGAATATTACGAGACCATATTTGATTGGGATTTGCCAACGGATGACGTGGAAGACTCTAAAATTGCGCGCCTTGCTGCTAGACATTGTACGTATTTCTTGTTTAACCTAATACACCATTTGCTAACTGGCGAACTACTAGACAAGCAGGAGGCACTCAAGGATCCTTTCATCACTTTAAAGGAGATTTCCGTAGGCGATCTCACTCCACCTTCGGCTCCGCTAGCAAATCAGGAGGCTCTTAAAGATCCTTTCGTCACTTTCGAGGAGATTCCCTTGGGCGATTTCACTCCATCCCCGCCTCCGACCTACCGCCGTACACCGGCTCCGATTCCTCCTCGCTTGGGCCGCAAGGACGGACGCATCACCTCTATCTGCACGTGCTTTGAGAATCAAGCTAAATGCGAAGCGCTCGCGCTCAAGGCTCTGCGGGTATTAAGTGGTGGTGATGTGAAGAAGGCTCAGAAGATTCTGTCAAAGGTTCCGCTTCTGGATCCTCGTTGCAAGGGATGCATTGAGGCGAAGCGTGTACGTTTTGAGGATAACTAGTTTGCACACTTTACTGTGATTGTTTGAATACCTTGTTTTGAGTGTTGTTGTTGTTTACGAGCTAATTATTGAACTGTATAATCCATACGTGAAAGGCAAAACGGCAAAGCCCTACCTGACTTCACAGCCATTTCCGAACCGTACAACGCATTCATGCTCCCCGTCTAGAACACATCGAGCCAACGTGTAACGCCACTATCCAGATCACAAGCTTCGCAAGTCTGTGAAATGCTCTACTTTCTTTACGCACTCAGCTACCAGCTTATAAGACCAAACACAATTAATCGTAACCAGCGACTTTTATTATTATTATTATAATACACTCAACCGTCTACTGCGCCGATATCAAAGACAACAATGAGTCTGGCGTCCACTCTTCCTCAAACGCGTTATACCCGTTGCCCTTCGTCCGGCAAAGTATATTCAATAAACACCGTTCCACTCCGTTCCGGATTTCACCGCTCATTGTTGAAATCACATTTGTCATGTGCTGAACATAATCCGGCTTGGGACCGACTCCACCTAAAACCTCAAAATGAAAAAAGAACGTATCGTAGACCCGATCGACAGAACCTTCCCACATCGTCCTATACGTATCCAAAAAACTGTCGAACGAGCTCAAAAGTTCTGGATCACTGGTCATTGAACCGTTTCCTCCGGAAACCCGCTCTGAATCAGAATAAGACAGTGAAGTAACCTGTTGCAGCAAAGTGCAAATAAAAAACAAACATGACAGTCTAGTAGTTTCCGCTTGACTGCATTTATCGACCCTCTTCGCGTCACCGTCACTTAGCATAAGATGCTCTCGCAAAAGAGCCAGTACGTCGCTAATGGCTGCATATCGCGTCGTTCCATGATAGTTTAATTCAGGAGAGTTGCTTCTGAATGTACCCATATCTTGGACAAACGATAAGAGCCATAAACATCGAATTCGATGCAGATTACCGACTGCGCCTAAAACAGGGTGCGCAGACAGGACCGGGGATGAATTTGAGAGTTCCGTTAGCTGATTGGAGCAATCAAACCAGGTAGGTGCAGACATTAGTGATACCCTAAAGCCGTTAGATAACAACATACAGTGGAGAAAAAACCATAGACTAACAAGAATGTAGCCAACTGGAGCCGCCAGTTGGTTTTGAGTGCTCCAATGCCACCGCGAGCTTCAATCAAGGTGAAAAGTCCATTGTAGTGAACGTGCCAGTCAGCCTCATTACCCCAGTATCGCTAGAATGATAAGTTAGCAATTGAAATGTTGAAATACAAGTACAGATGACCGTACCTCGTATGTTAACAAACGTAAAACTCCAGCCAGGACGTCGTCTCCTAAGCGGAGCTTCGAATCGCTCATCCAGCTATGAACAATTTGGACTGCCTCGCTCTTAAATTTCAAAGCTTCCGTAGAATGCTTGAAGCCCTGCATCCTCGCTAGATGAGACGCTGAATGAGCCATTATAGCATTAAACGACGCAGCATTAGATAAATCCAACGGACACCAAACATCCCGCATGGGATTAAACGCTTGAGTAATATCGCTTTCAAACATCATGGCGGCATACGTGCTAAGCCCTATAACTAGTAAGTAGCTGAAACCTCAGAAAAATATCCTAGCACTTACAATGATGTAGAAGTTTGTGATGCTCTACTGTGAGCTTGACTGGAAACTTGTCAAATGGATCAAGCCGACCTGAACCAAGTGTGACATTCATCCCGGAAATTGCCCGGCCTGGCATGTCCTCCAGCATTACTTGTAATCCATTGCAAGACGGCATCTCTCTCTTTAACGGTATACCGACTTCAGTCCCGCTTATAAGCTCAGTGATGTCGATATCCGAGAAAAGCTCGTCACTTGAAGAAAAATTGCCTGAAAATACTACTTCACTTCCATTACTTTCACTCGTATCCAGTTTCTGGGAGCTCTCATCCACTGGTAAAATCGCCTTGACGACAGGATTACTTTTTGAAACTGTTGGTCGGGCCTTGGTCGCCGCGCGCGACGGCGGAGGGATCAGAGCCGGCTGCTCCCTGCTTTCGCACTTCACTTTTGCCTGATTCATTTTCCGCCTTCTCTCCTTCCAGTGCTCACGCATCGCATGACTCCGCGAGCCCTGTTGTCCTGCACCATGTTGCACGAAGGCGAATTCACGCCGCAAAGGGCTTTCGCCGCCACTCTGAGTAGTAGGAGCCATATTGTGATCACACGAAGCAACTGACGATACACACCACGGATGAACGCCGCCTTAGAAGCAATCCTTTCGCGATACCAAAATTAATAGCAAGCTTGCCACCTTGTCACATGCACCCAGTCCGACTGCAGTGTATCGAGTAGGTGGTTACCGAGGCCAGCATTTCAAGTCCGATTTGGCGTTAGCAGAGGTCCTCCGGCGGCCCGCGTAAAGTTACCAGAATAACTGACGTCTCACTAAGCGGCTGCATAGAAGCGCCGCACATCGGGCGGCGCCTCAGCTACGGCTACGTAATAATCGGTGCACGCGGCAGCCTAGACTTAGCGACGCGACGTCCATTTATAATACGGACCAACTGAAATGGTTAATAGAAACGAGAAGGTTACACTCGTCGCTATATATCAAAAAGCCCGAGGCATCTACAGTCGAGAGCACTAAGCGAAGACTGTGGACGGACCATGGATCCTGCAGATGCGCGGCTTCATGATCAAGGGCCACCGAAGAAAAAAATTGCAGAAAGGTGTATAAAACTCGCTCTAATTACTGTCCGATACCACTACCGGCCCCACAGCGGGCATATACTTCTTATATCCATATATACATGTAGCAAAGACAGCGACCAGCACAGCTGAAGCCCCGATTCTGCCCCAAACTTCCGTCCTCTCAGACTCGTGATTCATAGCCGCGCCTGAGCCGCCGAACATAGCAGTGTTGCCACTCCTTGGACTAGCGGGTTTATCTGTCGCAGAATACTCATCGCTTAGCCGTAGCACCGGATCAAACATGTCTTCGAGTCCTGTCGGCTCCTCTTTCGGAAAGAAGCGCTGGGGGTTCATATTGAGAGACGAGAAGTCAACAACAGCTTTCGCACTGCTCGGTGAAGAACTTGAAGGCATTCCAGCTGATCTTTTGAAGTACTGTTCTTTTCCAGGCAGACGTGACTTGAAATTGTAACTTCCTTGTGCTATGCGCGTCCGCGCGCCGTTCGGTGGCGGTGGAATCGAGCTTCCTGATGGCAATTTTGGGATACCAGGAACCTCGGAAGGAGCTGCACTTTGTGTACCATCAAATGGCATCAATGTAGGCTTCCAGTCCATTTCGTCGTCACTATCTCGAGTATGAGCTGAACCCCTTAAATCTCCGTAACTGTGCGTTGTCTGTGATGTTTTTGGAGGAACGAACTGAGCTATTCGTTGAGCATTCACTTGTGCCTTGGCCAGCTCTTGCTGTTGAATATATTGTTGACCGGCCGAGGAAGTTGGCTCGGGAAGTAAATCTGGCACATCCTTCGATGATGTGTTCTCAATGGGTCGGAGCTTCAGACTAGTGAAAGCAAGTAGTTCCACTAATACTGACGTACTAAGCAACAAACTATTGATCAAAACAAAGGCTCTTTCTGTAACTTTCCAGGTATTTAGTTTAGGAAGCGTATATAAGGTGATGACATACTCCAAAAACACGAAACCTTGACACACCTGTAAATAATTAGTTTAAGGTCTCGTTCGATTTCGAACATGAAGGCTCCACATACAAAGTAATCACGCTTTCCAGTAATCGTCATCCTGGTCGACGACAAATGAGCCGCAAGAATTTTGTAGTTCCAAAAAAAGTAGCATATGCTAACAGGCGCTAGTCGTGACAGCATCACAAAGAGACGAGTCGCTAGATCTGGTAACTGTTCTGCAAGCAGCAGTTTCTCTGTCGACCTCAGGGAGCTCATGCACCTCAATACCTCCCAAGCGTTGACGTACAATGAAGAATGTTGAGCGTTTCCTGGTGTTGATAATTGCACTAGCTGTATTTTTGGGTAGACAATATCTAAAATATGTGAGTACGCTACCGTTAACAAATTCCTGACTCATGTACTCACTGCAAAGAAATATGAAAGTCATACTGAGTGTATGCAAAACCAAAAGCGTCCCCCTCAAAGTCCAGAGTATTAGCTTCCCCGTCGCTGGACTCCTTCGGGTCTTCGAGGCATCAGCCCGATCTAGTTTAAACAGCGATGGAGACACGTTCCTAGCTGCCGGGTTTGACCGCTTGTTATTCAAAAAGCTGCCTAAAATCTGCGCTCTTGCTTGATAATTGTTTTGTAACAGCTTTTTGCGTACGAGTTCGTGACAGTTGCTGCAGTACGGCGGATATCGCTGCTCGAGTTCGATCTTGTACCCCGGTAAACGTCTTTCGTAGTCCTTGTATCGGGGATCCCACTCTGGTGGCAAATAGTTTGCTAGCGCCTCAGAGACTATTTTGTGATTGAGAAGGCATTGCCGGCAAAATGGTGAGGTCTCTGGCGTGGAGCTTGGGGGTGAGCGTTTCGTGAACGTGATATTTGATGCTGGCAAGTCCTCAGGGACCACATCCATGATTTCGCCATTCTAACGCCAGAGTCAGTACGCTTCCAAGCTACATCAACCTCGTATCCAAACTCTGCCGTACCTTATCCATAACATTCGTTGCTTCGCATAGCGGACACGTCCATTCGTATCCGTCAAAAGATTGACGATACGTGAGAGCTTCGTTTGAAAAGTCGTTGCAGAAGAAGCACTGCCTCCGAGCAGCCCCTAGGGGTAACCTTCTGGTGAACAGACTCCACAACATATCCCCGTGAGTTCCCAGAAACCTCCTCAGGAGCAAGACATACACAAAACCCCAGAAGCACGAATCCGTCGTTCCAGATCAGCGGTTGAGAGTTCAAGAGCCGAGTAGGGGCGTTAAACTTGTATTCCCCAGAATAACAATAGGCGATTTATTTAGTGCGCGAGTACTTGTTCTGGGGTTGAACCCAAAACGGCCATTGTTTGCATTCTGCCGCGTGAAAGTCGCGTCCGGCCGTGTTTGCTATCACACGCGTCTCTGCTTACTCTCTCCGTACACACGCGTTACGAATCGATCATCAACCACTTACGCGTCGTTTACTTCTATCGTCGATCTGAAATCCTAGTTACATGGTGCGAAAGGCTTAAATACGATATGGACTATTCGAAGCTTAAAGTCGCTGAGCTGAAAGACGAGCTTAAGAAGCTCGGCTTGTCTACGGCTGGACTGAAGAAGGACCTCGTTGAGAGACTCAGTCAGGCCGCCGAAGCCAAGGACGAACCACCAGCAGAGGAGCCCACGGAGGAATTTTCCGAAACAGGTGCAGAAAATGTGGCTGAATCGGCACCGGAATCGAAGGTCGAACCGGCTGCAGGTGTTCCTGAGGCGGTAGCTGCTGCCCCTGAAGCGGTGCTACCTAAAGTTGTTGCTGAGCCGACAACCGTCACAGCAGAGGGCAAACCGGTAGAAGCAACTATGACTGAGACTGCAAAGACTTCTGCTCTGTCCGATTTGGTTGATAGTACGTCGGGTACTACGGCGTCAGCTACTGCAACCAGTCCACCTCCGGCCACGGAAATCGAACAAGCCCGAGTGGTTGCCCCTGAGCCACCCAAATCCGACGTGAAGAAAGAACCAGTCAGCTCTCAAACTCAGGAAGATACAGAGATGACTGATGCACCGGGAAAGAGAAAAGCGCGTGAAGAAGAGGAGCCAAGCCCGAAACGGGTGAAGAACGAAGTGTCCGACGAGCCCAAAGATGTTTCATTGCCAGATAGTACTGCCCCCGAAAGCGCGCTAGATATCGAAAGGAATCCTGCTACGCCGGCAGCACGGTACAAGCTCAGCAAGTCTGTTTACATTCGCAATTTCACGAGACCGCTGAATATCCCGTCGTTGAAGAATCACCTGCTTGAGATTGCTGGTGAGCCGTTGACGAAATTCTGGATTGACCCTATCCGGACTCACTGTTTTGCTGTGTTTGAGACTACACAGGCAGCTGCGAAACTCCGTGAAGGTATTTATGGACAGACGTTCCCCCTCGAGGAGAAGGGCAGAACCGCACTTATCGCGGAATACGTACCAGACGAGAAAGTCCAAGAATGGATAGAATTCGAGGAAGGCTCTGACGGCCGTACGAAGCGGTGGGAGGTTGTTTTTGGAAATGGCGATGAAGTTGCGGTTGATGGCGAAAGCGTGCGACTTTTGGAGTCGGGATCGGCATCAAATGCACGAAGAAGTGCACCTGCTCCGAGCCGCCCTGCCGCCTTTCGCGCAAATCCGTTAGGATTAGCTCATGATCAGAACGAATATCCGCGTATGTTTTGACCAGACCAAATTCGAAAGTACAGACTAACAAATATTCAATAGGTGACGGACGTGAGCAAAGCGGAACTCCCAGGAGCACTGTGGATGAACACGGGAACAAGAGGACTCTGGCTCACCCGTCGATCAGCTACATGGAAGCTCCCCCGGACGTTGTGCAGAGCCGTCTGACACAGATTCGTCATTAAACAGTTCTCGCACTGTTCACCTTTCCTGACAGATTGTACACAAGTTGGTATTTCCCAAAAGGAGTAGTTTTTTTTTTGAATGTACTTTCATAGTACAATTGTATATTATATTTCTTCTTGGACGCCTCGTGAACGTGCCACCCCTAACTATCTGTGCAACGGGTGGGTCTCTGTAGCATAAATATTAATACTGTGTAGTCGTAGTTATGTCATGACCTGTCTATATATTCTTCAGGAATGGCGGGACTATACAAGATGACATCCATATTCTGGACGTGTTACAGAAATCCAAGCTAGGACATACACAAACATTCAGAACCCCATACATAACGCCAATTGTACGTCGACGTTACATCAATACATGTAAACCGTATACGTCAGCAATAAAAAAAAAATAATGTACACTCGCGAAACATGCTCGCAATGAAAAAAAAAAGTGAGACAGCATCGAACGCAGCCTCTGACCATAACATATTACAGGTCGTAGATCGCAGAGTCGTCCGGAAACTGATCATCGGCAGAATTATAAAAGATATCGCCCAGACCATCGTTCGGTGCCGTCGTCGCACTTGCACGCAAATCATTCACGCCAGTCTCCGTCGCTTGTCGAGGATCGTAATCATAAATAGAATCTCCATGACTTTCACGCTGCTTGTCCACGCCCTGATCGATTTGCTCGCTTTCTTGCACCACAGGCTCATCATCTGCAAGCAAATCGTCCCATGGCATAGATGACTCTAGCTCAGCGCTCAGATCTCTCTCGTCATATTCAATATCTGATGGGAACATATTGTCACGACTCTCTCCGACATTCTGGCGCTTGGCGGGTTGCTCCTCAAGCTCTTCACTCTCATCGCGCGCATGAACCTGACCCGTATAAATTTGCTCAGTTCGCGCAGGCTCCGGCTGTAGCCCGGCTGTGCTCGCGGCCACGCTGTTACCAGACAGAGACGGCACTGACGTTGTTGTGGAGACCGACGCGGACGCATTAACTGGAGATTCTGAAGACGAGTGTAGACTGGACACCGATTTTTCTCTGCCAGCAATTATACTGCCATTCTCAATCGGTGATACCACATTGCGAGCCATCGAAACTTGACGACCTGTATGATACTCGGGGTAAAGAGATTGCACTTGAGCCTGCCCCATATTTTGACGCTGCGACATGTCATCCGCTGCCACTGACGATCTCGAATGAGCTCCGACAGTCTCCTCCCGTTGAACTGCAGAAAACCTCAATGGAGAAGCGGTGCGAATAGAAGCAGCTGATGGCGATCTCACGGGAGAAGCAATTGGGGAGATCGAGCCTGAGGGCGGCTGAGGCAATGACGGCAAACTCGTAGGTAGCTCAAAGTACCCTCGCATTGGCGGAGACGAGCTCAATCGAGGATGTTCAGAACTAGCGCGACTCAGCTGGCCCGACGTTACTGCCCGATGCTGGGGTGACTGTGTAGAAAAGTGTGGACTTCTAGGTGAATGGAAATATGGAGCTGGTGGGGTGCTGCGCGCCGTAATATTCTGCAATCTTCGGTCAATTTCATTTTGCCGCGCTGATTCTTGCTGTAGGCTCCTATTCAAAGAGTTCAGCGAATCAATCACCGAGGCAGATGGCTGCCCGTTACCAGTGAAAGAAGCTGGGACCGGCGACGCTGACGCAGCTACAGGACGAGCGTACAGATTTGAAACGCTTGTGGGTACACTGTTAGGCCGTGTAGGAATAGGAGAAGCTGACGCTGATGCTGGTTCTGATACTGATACTGATGCTGGACGGGAAATCGGTAAGTTAGACGGCTTTGGAGCCTGAGAAACCGCAGGATTAGACCTGGAGTCCAAAACACTAGGGGTTCGAAAAGCTTGCAATGGAAAACCATCTCCTTCGCTCTCACTAGATGTTGATTCAATCGATGGCGACATAATTGGGAGCGGGGTAGGAAGACGGTCATCAACCTGTGCAAGTGCAAAATCGTCGTCTTCATCCAGCTCGGGTTCCGGATCAGGATTCACTCGAATCATCATCGCAGACGGTGGTATAGCAGGTTGTTGTTGTCGCACAACGGAAGGTTGCACGACGTTTTGCTGCATGGCAGGTTGTTGGGCAGCTGATCGTTGTATAGTAGGCTGCTGTATAACAGGCTGCTGTATAGCAGGCCGAGATGGCGCGCCTACCAGAGCCCTGATCGGTATATCATCCTCATCATCGCTCAGAGTCAGGTCGATGACGTTGGATTGACGAGGCGCATGGCTGTTATCTGACGCTGATCCACCACGTTGAGGAGATGCATCGATAATCTCCAGATAAGTTGACCGATTCCGGTTGTCATTACCTTCGTTTTCCGAGTCGGAGTCAGAGACGTCATCAATAGTTTGTTCCGGAACACGCCAGGTTCCATCAATCTCAACTTCTACAGCCTCTATACTCGATGATGTAGCTTTGAGTATCTCGTCAAAATAACTGTCGTGCTTGTCAGTAGTCAGTCCAATACGGCTCTAGCTGCTCACAGCTTACCTGTCAACCGCGATGTCCTCCATTGGAGCAGATAAGTTGCATACAGGGCAAATCCAGGTCTAAAAATATTAGCTAAAACTTGAAAATAAAATTAAAGAGATACATTAAACATACCGGTGCCTGGTCTTGGAGCTGTATGTAAGAGGTAGCGTCGAAACATTGGATATGCGTACACCTCACCGACCGGATGGGTACTTGAATTCTGGAGAAAGATAATGGACACTTGAGTGACATTATACTCGATCCAGTGATAATATCGTCATCGTCTGAGTTCTTTTTGATTACTGTGTGAAGTCGTCAGCATACACTCAAACAAACAATAAATGCGTTTCGAAAAACATACTCGAAGCAACCACTGCTTCCTTCGCAATATGCCGTCCAGCAGCAATTCTTGTGACAATCTCAGCCGTCGTTCGCCTCCGCGCAAATTGCAGTGACAACGTAAATCGATTTCGGGTATATGCATAAATGACCTCAACCGTATTCCGGGCTGCCGCGTCTTTGATGAGATGATCAGTCAAATCTGCAGGCTTGGCGGTTCCTGGCTTATTTTTGATACCACGAAGATTGACTTGAATCGGTTTGCCATTCACGCGGATCTCTATGCTTTGTGGAAACTGAATGGAGGCATTCTTATGCTCCTCTGTGAGTGATGAGAGAAGGAAGACGCGGTAGGTGACGTCCCGCATTCTCTCAATCTGTGCCTGAGTAAATCTGAATGCCATATTTACCGAGCTTCTATTTTCTGGTAGCGCTAAAGATATTGTTAATTCTGAAAGGAAGGAGAAACAAATAATCCAAGAAGAATACCTCCACAATAGCAGGGCTGGTATAGTTGAGTCAACAGAACAAAGAATGGGCTCGTTTTGAACTGTAAGCCTTCTATAAATCACAAATTAGAACCCGCTTTCATATAGAAACATAGGTATATATATCTTACCACTGGGTGTGCCCATGACACTCGCGACACCTGCGGCATGGCTACCTGGTATGGCACGCCCAACGACACTCGCGGCGCTATGGGACGCAGGTCCCGAGACAGGTGCTAGTGAACCAGCCGTCATCATCCAGCTATTAATTATAGTATCAGTTGTGCCCAAATATGTAGATCGGTAGAGTCACATACGCAGGTCGTGTTGATTGGTGCGCTGCGTAGTTATCGAGAATAGCACGCTTCAGCACCTCGTATTCTGCCACGCGGTTTAGTTGTCGAAGCTCATTCAGTCTCGCAACAATTCGCATCTGCAACTGGCTCTTGCGGCCGTTTGACGGAGAATGTATGACCTTCAGGATATTCTTCAGTGGCGGCACAGTGAAATCCTGATTCACGTAACGCAGCAGCTCCTGAGACGGCGTTAGCGGCTCTCGCGGGACGGAAATTGGCAGACTGGACTAACTTGGTGCCGCGCGAAGGTGTCATCTGGCATGGCAGCAAGTGCACGATGAGTGCGGAAGAGCCACCAGAAGAAGGTGGTGCAAAATCCGCTGGGGAGGGGCGCATATATGTGTACGTTGTGTGCTCGTATTTCGCGATGGAGCACGAAAGCGCGCTCCCGCCGCGATGCTGGGAGCCGCGCTTGGACTTTTTCGGTAATTTCAAATTTTTCTTCGCGCTTAAATTTTGGATCTCGACTTCCTCATCTCTGCTTTTCCCTGATATCTCCAACAAACCCCCCTTCCACGCACCACATCCCTCCTTTTCGCCATGGCAAAGTCTCTCCGTGCCAAAACTAGCGTCCGCGCCCGCGGAATCAAGCGCGCTGCCGTTTTCGAGCCCGTCGCGCTCGCTCGCACCATCCGTCTCTCCAAGCGTCTTCACGGCGACGCCACCCCATCTTCCAAGCCGGCCACCGCCACCGCTGCGGTTTCGGAGGAGCCTGCTTCTGGAGAATGTTGGTATTCCCGTTTGTCTTCTACTTTGTCGGACTCTGGCGACTCTGAGGAATTTCCTGACGAGTTCTACGGACTGCTGGGTCTCGTGGATCACGAGCAGCTCACGTTCGCCGGAGACGCGTATGACTAGTGTTGATATTATGGACTACTTGCTAACTGGATTCTTTGTGCAGCTGACACCGTCATGGATGTCGACGCCTCAGCGACCACTACTGAGACCACCGCCGAGTCTACCAAGTCCGTCAGCACCAGCGGCTGGAAGGGATCGAGAAACGAGCAATGGAAGCAGAAGAAGGCCAGCAAGATCCTCACCAAGAAGAAAATGGGCAGCAGATCGCTCACGTTTGGATCGAAGAAGCAGAAGAAGAACAAGTTGTAAAGCAGACCTCTGTCGCGTGTCACGTACAGGATCAGAGCAGCAGTCCGTAGTGTGATTTCATGTCATAGAAGCGTTGTGAAGTTTAGGCGTTCCGGGTTTTATGTAAATGCATTTATGTTTTGTACGACTGGGTTAATCTGATTATTGTAATTATGAAAATTGTATAGTTTTATTCGATATACAGCTATGATTGTGCTGCTTATACGTAGATGTGCGTAAGTGTGCCCGTCTTCACCGTCGATGGAAATCGTGAAAAAAAAGTTTCTCGAGCCGCACTCGCGCATGTAAATTTGTAAATTTATTTCTCCCAACAGCTCTCGAGATCGATGCAAAACTCGACAAACTACGTGTATACTTCGAGTAGAATGTACCTAGTTACAAACCAATTCGATTAGACGATAGGAAGATAGTCGAATACAGAGAACCATGGGAAAATACCGACCACGTTTCAACGAGCGTGCTCGTGCTGGCACGGTCTCCAAGCAGAAAAAGCTGAAATCATCGCGACAACCTCGATCAGTGCGACGACCCGAGGCCGAACTCGACGAACCTGACGACGGGGTGCATACCAATGGCTCGGTGGTCGCTAAGGAGGCTGACTCTAGCGAACTTCAGCTTGGGGATCGTAACCTAGATCCCAATGTTCCTCTACTGTTACCAGTTACGGAGGCCGAGCGTGCAGCGAAGAAGGCAGAGCTAGAAGAACTGTTCAAGCCAGCAGAGTCCAAATTTTCACGCGCAAGGCAAAAACGGCTCGACAAGTACATTGAACGACAGCTCAAACGAGATGAGAAGAAGATCTTGCTTGAGAAGCTTGCCGACTCGAAATTCGATACGTCGCTGCTACACAGTCTGAAGCGCTTGGGAACGAACAATGATACGCGAAGCGAGCAGTTACAAGATGCTCTCTTGAACGAACACCTCGGAATTTTGACCGAATCTGAGAGAAAGCTTTTATACGAAGAACGAGAAATCAATCCTAACGGCACCGAGCCGCCTTTCGAAAGTACAGCACCACAGCTGAAGCAAGAGATCAAGCAAGAGCAGGATTTAGTTTCTTCAAAGTCGCTAAAGCGCTCTCGAGATGAGTCTCCCCTAGATTCTGCGGATAAGACACCCAAGCCTTTGTCAAATGGAGTGACCATGGCTCAATCATTGTTTGGATCTGGATCTGGATTTGGGTTTGGAAATCTTCAAAAGAAGGCGAAGACAGCCGCGCAGCCCTTGCATAGAAGCCAAAAAGTGCCATACAACTGGCGTGCACGTCTCGAGCAGGAAAAACTACGGAAAGCGAAGATCGACTTGGACAGTGAGAGTGACGAAGAAGAGAGCTCTGAAGATGAGGATAATGATGAAACTGGCAGCGATGAAGAAGAATCTTCTCCTGAAGAAGAAGAAGAGTCCGGTTCCAGCGAAGAGGAAGACGCTGAAGAAGATGATGATGATGAGTGGGCAGGTTTTGACGATGAACCTAGTCACCAGGTCTTAGCCGAGATTGCTGCGAATGCGGTCGATGGTGACGAAGATGAAGAGGAGGAAGAAGACGGAGACGAGGAAGACGAAGAGGAAGACGACGACGAAGAGGACGAAGAAGAAGATGAAGAAGACGACGAAAATCAAATTGGTTCTTCACTTACGAGAGGTCAGAGTTTCAAGCAGTGGGCTGAGAATCAGCTTCGCGGAGGTACAACTGAAGAACTGTCAAACATCAACACACTTCCTGAGCTTTCGGTTGACTACACACCAATCGAGAGACCTGAAGATCGAGCTACACCTCCCCCGGATATCGTCACAATTGACGAGGCCGCTAGCCGCAAATCGTTTTATGTTCAGCTACATCGTTCCAGCGACGTTCAAGCGGCACGACTTCAGCTTCCAGTTGTGCAAGAAGAGCAGAGAATTATGGAAGCGATTAATAACAATTTGTGCGTGGTTATTTGTGGTGAGACTGGTAGTGGTAAGACTACTCAGGTCCCCCAATTTCTTTTTGAGGCCGGATATGGCGATCCATCAAGCGAGACCCCCGGAATGATTGGAATCACTCAGCCACGACGTGTAGCTGCTGTCAGTATGGCACAGCGTGTTGCGCAGGAAGTTGGCAAAGAACACAAAGATAAAGTTGCGTACCAGATTCGATTCGAGCAAACCACGAAGCTCGGTACGGCCATGAAGTTCATGACAGACGGTGTTTTGTTAAGGGAACTATCGAAAGACTTTACTTTGAGTCGCTATTCGGCAGTTATTATTGATGAAGCTCACGAGAGAAACGTGAACACCGATATCCTTGTCGGTGTGCTTAGCCGTGTCCTCAAATTACGCTATGAAATGAGCAAAGAGGAAAACTCAACTATCAAGCCTTTGAAGTTGATAATCATGTCTGCCACGCTGCGCGTATCAGATTTTTCGCAAAATACGGTCCTATTTGACGTACCGCCTCCTGTGCTCAGTGTCGATGCACGACAATACCCTGTACGTGGTCATTTCGGGTCTATCTATAATTTACTTTTACTAACAGCTGCAGGTGTCTAAACATTTCAGTCGTCGTACTGAGGTTGCATACCTCGATGAATCCTTCAAAAAAATTAGCAAGATTCATCAACGTTTACCGCCTGGTGGAATTCTCGTGTTTATGACCGGACAAAATGAGATTACGCATTTGTGTAAACGACTGCGTTCAGCATTTCCAAAATCGAATTTAAATGCAGCTCAAGACGATAATGCGGTTTCGCTGAGACTGTTTGCAAACGAAGCCGAAGTCGAGGTCGAAGATGTTGATCTCGGCAACGAAATCGTGGAAGCTGGCTTTGATATCGATAATCTCTCGGACGATGAGGATGAAGACGAAGTGGAAGAAGGTTTTGAGGAGCAAACCGAAGAATCATTTACGGGACCTCTCCATGTTCTTCCTCTCTACTCACTCTTACCCACAGCCCAGCAAATGAAGATTTTCGAAGCACCGCCTGAAGGATCTCGCCTTTGCGTGGTTGCTACAAACGTCGCAGAGACCAGTTTGACTATTCCCGGCATCCGGTACGTGGTTGACTGCGGCCGCGTCAAGGAGCGTCACTATGACGAGGAAACTGGAGTACAGAGATTCGACGTGAGCTGGATCAGCAAAGCCAGCGCGGACCAGCGAGCTGGACGAGCCGGAAGAACTGGGCCTGGTCATTGTTACAGACTTTACTCCTCTGCCGTATTTGAAAGCGAGTTCCCGCAGTTTACGCGCGCAGAAATTTTGCGGATGCCTATTGAAGGTGTCGTGCTGCAGATGAAGAGTATGGGAATTGATACCATAGCAAACTTCCCGTTTCCGACTCCACCAGATCGCCACAGTCTCGTCGCAGCAGAGAGATTGTTAAACTATCTTGGTGCCACGAATAAGGACGGCATTTTGACTGATCTGGGACGAGCCATGAGCGTATTTCCGCTCGCTCCGAGATTTGCAAAGATGGTAGTTATCGGAAAGCAGTTTGATTGTTTACAGTACATCATCGCCATCGTAGCCGGGTTATCTGTCGGCGATCCATTTCTGTCTGAGAATGAGCTGGGAATCGACCATGACGTCGATAGCGATAACGAGGGAGTGAATCAGGGAGATCTTGAGGCATCTAGGTCTCAGAAGAAGGCGTATTTTGTGGCACAGCGAAAGTTCTCTGCACTCGATGCGACTTCTGACGTGCTAAAAATGCTGAGCGCTATCTGTGCTTACGAGTATGAGGAAGACAAGTCTGAGTTCTGCTTCAAGAACTTTTTACGTGAGAAGGTATGCCCATTGCTCTAAGTTGAATCCCAAGATTGACGGATTGTTAACCTATTTTTTTTTATAGGCTATGGAAGAAATCCACAAACTTCGTCAACAGCTCACGCATATCGTCGCAGTCAACACGACAGGTCTTACCAACTTTGGTTTCACTGCTCGTCTCGCCGCACCGTCTACAATGCAAGTCAAAGCACTAAAGCAAATGGTTACGGCCGGATTCATTGACCAGGTCGCCGTACGCGCCGATCTCGTTGCTGGATACGATCCCACGGTAAACGGCGCACCAGTCAAGAAGCACGTCCGCGTCACAGACGTTCCCTACGTACGACTAAACCAGTACACATTCATCCGAGACACCAAATTCCTAAGCGGCAAAGGAGGAGTTGACAAGTCATGTATCCGTGAACCAGAACGTCCTGTCTACGTCCATCCGAGCTCGATTTTGCTGTCTGCTGCGGAGGTTGTCCGGGGGGTGTCTGAGATGCCGCCTTTTTTGGTGTATAACGTCATTCAGCAGAGTTCTGCTAGGTCTGTGACTGACGATGAGAGTATGCTGCGGATTAGAATTAAGCCTATGGCATCGATTACTGCGAAGCAGTTAGCAAGTCTGGCGAAGACTGTTTAATGATAGTGGGAGGGTCTGCATGTAAGAAATTTTGGCTTCGGGTTTTGGGTAAAAGTAGTTACAGGTTGCATAGAACAAAAGTTTCAATTCATATGTATTATATGTCACTTCTTCAAGGTTTATCGTACAAATCCAAATAAAATCAAGACAAAAAACTTCCCAATCAAATATTTCAAAATTAGTATAGCAAAAGTTGGCCAAATCTCAGACACAACCAATGGTATCCCGATTATCATCGACAAGTCTGCCGTACTCCAAAAGTAGTCTGAAAAAATACAACTGCATGTCTTCCTTCCTCATCGCCCTGCGTACCCATTTGCTTGACTGCTCGGCCATGAATTTGCCTGACACGTCGTTTTCGAGTAAGAACATTAGAATCTCAAAACCTTCCTTCAGATCCATCGATAATGGCACGTAATGGACCCATGGGATTAGTCTTTCGTCATGCCACTCTCTGAACAGAGTCTGCTTAATGACAAGTGACTTGCTCTTCAAAAACGAATAGAATCGAGTCGAGAACGAGTTACCGTCCATGTCCAGCAGGTACTTGTACTGCCATGTATCCTGGAAACCCACATACGGCGCAAGCTCACCAAACACCCGTTTCTGTTCTTCGCAGTCCTCGTCATCGCACTGCGTAAGCGCAGAGAACCGCGTATCAATATGCGACTTGAACGAAAGCTTCGGTACAGATTGCTCCACAAACACCGAATCCCGAGGATTCTGTTCGCGGTCCTGGTCCTGCTGCTTGCCGACTTCGCGGAAATGACTGTTGTCTGCTTGTTCAATATCTGACTTGAGCCGAGGCACTTCAGGCATGCTTTCGTCGTCGTCGGCAAGAGCCGCAGCAGCAGCGGCCGACGGAATAACATCTGGGATAGTAGGCGCAGGAGGCTCTTCGCTTTCTGTACCGGTATCGTCGAGAACATCGTCAATTGCAGGTTCGTCAGAATTATGATCGTCGTCGTCGTCCTTATAGTCTTTGTACTCTTTGTCATCCTTCTCATCTCGACGACGAAATCTCCGGGATCCGGAATCTTCTGTAGTCTCCTCGCTGTCAACGAGTGAAGATTTAGTCAAGCGAGTAGATTCTTCCACAACCGGTTCGCCGTTCTGTCGCTCTAAAGCAGCCAAATCCATCAGTGTAGTACAGTTCTCGTTGAATGAGTTGAAGTAACCGATAACTCGCTGCCGATGGCCGAGTCTCCACGACCCTCCTCGTGACCGTAGTCCAGTAGACGATCCACGCCAGTACATAACATCATCCTTCTCCGCCCATAACTTGTCCGAGTCCGGGTCATACGCTATACGTTCTGTGAAGTACGACGGGGAAGGAAATAAGATGTCACTAAACGTAGATAACTTGCTCTGCGAAAATATCGGGACCAAGTCTGTGATGATATTAAATGTCTCTGGTCGCACAAATATACCATGTTGATGCTGGTACGCAGGTGCGAGACAGACGTCAGTCGCAGCGGTGACGTTCTTGAGAAACCCCATAGAAATTGCATATTGTCCAAACCCAGAGGCGGGATCTCCAAACTTGCTGGGCGAATCAGCAGCGCAAGAAAGCCGAGCATGGCCCCATGATGACTGGTGAGCAAATGAGTCAAACGTGCTTTTGTACGTATACGACCCAGCCGAAGAATCAACAAAGTCGACTTCCCCGACTGGCAGCTTCGAGAAAGCATTCAGTGTTCCCGAAGAAGGAGTACTGCGGGAAACAAGTTCAGACAAATCAGAATGCGGTAAAATCACACGGGGCGAATCGAGCAAATTAAAAGCAAGATCCATGTCTGGCAGGAAATGAACAAATTCAGAAATCATTTCCTCAAGCGCAGTCTCAAACCATTGTCCGCTTGTTGACCCAGTGACGTTCACGATCTGACCTCCTCGGATGTGTACACCGAGCAGATGACTTTCTGGATTATTCAACGCATCGCGCACACGCTCCCGAATCTCCCTCGGCTTGAACCCCCAAAACGGACGAAGACTAGTCTGGATACTATCATAATCATCGAAAATGAGCGCTTTTTGCTCAGTCGCGAGTGCGTACCACTTATCGAAATTCGGAGGCGGGTTGAGGTTATATCGTCGCTTATACTCTTTCACGGCCTCGGGGTATGTAGCTGTCTGGCGTGCGACCATTTTCTCAAGCCGAGTGCGGTGCGATTCCATGAGATATGAAATAGGATGGATCGTAGTATTCCATGAATCCCTCCCGCCAACATTCGACATCGTGACTCGCTGCGAGTATCCGCTACTTCGTGGCTGTAGCGCAGCAAACAATCCATAGCCCACGAGGATCGAGCCAATGACAAGAGTAATCAGCTTACTGAGCCGGATCTTGAGATACATGACTTTCCGTTCTCCCATGCTTGTAGGCAACAGAGTACTCGCGATTGCCATGTAAGAAATGCACATTGCACTGACTTTCCATGCTGCATGCGAAGACAGAGTCGTACTTAGATGACCAATCAGGTCGACGAAAGACGCATTGATTGGCGACAGCTGCTGAATCAAGACCATGATAATAATGTTCTTGACAGACGTAAATATTGACCATGTCATAATCATCAGCGCCAATCCGTCAGAGTTCCCTAGCTCGCTCCATCCCGACCAGCCGTCTAGTAACAGCGACATCAAAAACAGACCAAGACAGGTGTACGCAGAAATCTCGCGCAGAACGGCGCGCGTTAGCGGAATGCTGATGTCTGAAATAGATAAATAGGTAGCAGCAAAAATACTAGAGCACATTCCAAACACGAGCTGAGAGGCACCAGGGTAGGACGGAGCAAGTGCCAAAAATGAGGTAAAAGTTATGAAAATTAACGTGCTCATATCGATGTTGGTCGTGATGTACTGTGTGAGGGATTGCTCTTGTGTGATAACATGATCATGAATGACTTCTTTGGGAAGTGTACCCTCCGGCTGAGCCATGTACTGGAACCGCAGGATATGCACTAGGATAGGGATCAAAATCTAGAGAGTTCGTGTCAGATCCACCGTGCGCGTACGCTAATTAATAGATGGTAGGATAAACTGACCGAGGAAAGACCACCACCGCGTTCTCCGAGTAAACTGGCGCAGACTGTGCTGAGCACAATACACGTAGCGCAAATAACCACATCGATCCGTCTATACTTCTGGCTCGAGTCGGACCTGACGAGAAAACGGTCGAGCGGAAGCCATGTCGCGAGGCAGAACGACGCCCAGGAAAAGGTGGCCGAGAACAGATATCGCGAGTAGGGAATGACGAAGGAGGAGACGACGGAGAGCAGCGACGCGACAAGAGTCAGCAGCGGCGCCGAGCGCGCGAGTCCGCCGAGGACGGAGGCGGAGGTCATGAGCTGGACGCGGACGGCGCGCAGGGGCCGAGGAGGTGCAGCGCTGGACGGGGACGCGCCGCCGAGCTCGAGAGGAGACGCGCGCCGGCTGAGAGGGCGGCGTAGCAGCGACAACGGGACCGGCGACGAGGGAAAGGACGAGATGGGACCGGCCGAGGCGGTTGGTTACTGTTTACGCGGACATGCAGCGGGTTCGGGAGCAAATCGCGGTTCGTTCGCGGCGGCACGCGTCGTCGAGATAATTAAGCCGCTATCTACCTGCGCCGCATTGTTCTTGAAGCGGCGCTTCAACGTGCGTGCGGCTTCTGAACAAAGAGGTGGATTTGAATAGAAAAGAAAACTACTGGATCCTAAATAGATGCGAGAAAGCAATATATATATATAGAGATGCAGCCATCAAAGAGTATGAAAAGACACATCGAGTAACAACTACACGCGATATTCAAATCAAGAAAAAGAACAGCACACAAAAGAGCAGACCAACACCAACGCATCCACGTGTATGACCAGAGAACAATCGCACAACCAATTTAAACACGAACAACGAGAACGACGATAAAGCAGAACTCACAGATCCCTCTCAGCTGTATATACAGAAACGAGACACAAAAAAGAAAGCCCAGAATGCAGGGGAGCCAATAGTTTTCCTCGATTACCAAAAAGATTCGTACACTTAACACTTCGTTATTCAGCTGGCAGCCACAGCTATGTCCGCCGCCGTGTACTTCGGAATGCCGACGTCAAGCACCAAACTGACGTCGTGCAGATCGCGGCTAGCAAGATCTTCCAAAAACGGAATCAAGTCCAGGAGCTCATTGTCGTGCGTGTCGGAGAACCAGCTCGAGATCGGAACGGCATGCTGGGGGTGGAAAATGTATGATGCGGGGGAATTGTCTAAAATGATGACATCTTCGAGAGGTCGGCCGAGCTGGGATAAGTCCTTCACGTAGTTTCCTTGGTGGTTGTAACAGCTCTCACGGAACAGACGGTGATGGACGACTCCGTGGATGTCCAGCTGGTCTAATAGCGGGTCTCCATACTGCACAAGCCGTTAGCATTCATATTCGTCGCTAGCATAGACGCAACAAAAAAACATACCTTGCTCACAGACGCTGTGAACACAACAACCTCATATAACGCGCCAACTTGGTGCATAAACTCATCGACGCCAGGTCGCTTAATGACATACACATTATGATACTGTCCCTCGATTTCAACCGGGATGACGAAATCCGCTTGAGGCAGGTACTTGAAACTACTGTGCACAAGCGTCTCGTCCAAATCAAGCACCAAACACTTTCGATTCACCAGCTCGGGTCTTATCGGCGCCAGTAGAGCCTGCGGCAGTGCTTGCGTCTCGGTACCGCGTGGGCTATGCGTGCCTGGCCCATATTCTGTAACTTGGTCTGGCTGCAGCGGGTGGTGAACTTCGACGCGACCGCGTGCAATGATACTCTGCTCCTCCGGCGTCAAAAACGAAACCCTCGACGGCGGCTCTTCGGAGCGCACAATCGGTACCGCATGTGCATCATGGTCGCTCGATACGGAAATAGCAGCGACCGCAGCTGCGGCGGCCGCGATATCGGCGTCCATGCCTAGTACGCTCTGGCCATGCATAAGCTCCTCGCTGCTCGAATCCTGCGACGACCGACGCTTTTCAATGCTATCTCTGTACGGCATGTCGTGCGACACAAACGAGTTATCCGCGTCCAACTCCTCCGCCGTGCGATTGTGCGTCGAAACACTACTGCTTCTGCTTTTCGTCCCAGAAGACGGTTGCACTGTTCTAACAAGCGGAACATGCAGGATACTGTCCGGATTCTTCAGAGTTCGGCCGTTCGCAGCGCTATCAAGCGCGATATCCTGCGAACTACTCGTCCGCGTTTCTGTGACTCCATCGTCATCCTCATCTGTTCTCTGTTTCTCCTCAATCTCCTCATCCTGTCGTAATCTAATTGCTGCAGAATCGCGCGAATTATACTGTCTCGTCGTCGTCGATTGCGGAACAGTCGACCCCGGCGCTGCTGACCGGCGGACATGCAGCGACCCCGAGTCCGCGGGCGACGACGACGACGCCGACGCACCGCAGCAACAAAAGACGGAAAAGAACCGGTCAAAGAACCCGTCTTTAGATTCCGGGGCCGAGTGGGCCGGGTGCACGATTGTTGTCGGCGAGCGCGCGCGCGGGCGCGCTGGCGGAGCGTACACGGCTGTGGATGGGCGTGAGCGTGAGTCTGAGACGGAGACGGGGCGGAGCGTACATAATGGGTCCTGTTTCTCGTTCTGCACAGCCATTTTGCAAACAGTATTCAATCTATCGCGAAACGGCAATGGGTCGAAAAGGGCGAGGACGGCGGAAGCTCGCTATACGGGCGCACAATGGGAGGCGTCGCGAGTTGTTATACAATAGCTGGGCTATCGGGACCGCGAGGAGGCGCAGCGAGAGCGGGTGAACTCTTGGTTCGCGCTGCTGAAGACGCCTAGTGATGACGTGCGTGCTGAATAGGCTGACGAGGCCGGAGAGGACGGCAGAGGACAGCGGGCACGGGGAGGTGCGAGAGGGCGAGAGCGGGAGCGGGCGGTGGAGTTGGCGAACAGAGCGGCGGCGGCCGCTGGGCGCGATCAGCCAGCCCGGGCGTAACCGCGGCGCCGCTCCGGAGCACCATTATAGCGAGACGCTGGCTGTGCAGCGTGCGTGCGCTATTCTGGACACGGCAGCACGGATCCGCGGGCAGCATAAGCGCCGCGCGCCGCGGCACATGCGCCACGCGCGTTGTTTACTTTTCCGAGACGCGTTCTCGGCATTTCACGTCTCACGCCCTACGCGGCAGTTCTCACGGTTCACGGTTCGTCGTCTGTATTCCGCCGCCCTCTGACCGCAATCCACGACGTCGCAGCGCCGGCAAACAGCAGAACCTCGTTCGACCCGCTCGTATCTAGCACAACCCGCGGCCCCGCCACGTCGCTACTCGACCCAACCTCGTCGCCCTGCCCCGGCCCACAATTCCCATGCTCGGCCCATCCCCATGCATAAACCTGGCCGTCTTGGGCTAATGCAAGAGTGTGCTCGCTGCCGCAGGCAATTGCGCGCGCGTTTGGCGCTGTAGACGGTGCTTGTTGGCCGTGTGAGTCGTTTCCCCAAGACACAACTCGTCCTGACTGGCGTAAAACGTGTACTGTACTCCATCCAGACTGCAGGTCGCGCCAGTCCGTAATATCTGCAGGCACTTCTATTATCCCATGCCGGTCTCGCACGCCAACTCGCGACAGCACTATAACGCGACCAGCAGCGTTGACCAAAGCGGTAAACTCCCGTCCGCAAGCAACTTTCACAGGACTGAATCCAGACGGTAGATCTATCTTCACAGGCGCATACTGCGCAGCCGTGTAAGACATTCCAAGCTGCCCCCGCCGACCAGCACCCCATCCGCAAACCTCGCCGTTGTCGAGAACCGCAACTACGTGCGCGAGACCTGCTTCAAGCTGTGTAATACGGCGACCCGGCGGCGGGAAATCGTTCAGGATCCGTGGAACTTTAGATGCACGCATAGCTGATCCCAATCCAAGTTCACCAAATGATCCCACACCGGAGACGTAGACATTGTCGCCGGCTACGACGACGGAGAACTCCCAGCCTGCCGCGACGAGGCGCGGAGATTCGGAATCAAATGTACTCTGCGGCACAAGCGTGAACGACCCAATTGAATCCGGACCACTCAGCAGGCACTGACCAAATAGATTGTCTCCTGCGGCGTATAATTCCCCGGAACGCGTTAATAGCAGCGTATGGTTCCCATTAGATGAGATCAAGGCCGGAGCTGAAGTGAAGCCGGCGACTGGCGAAGGTTCGCGGCGGTCGAGTCCGTCGGGCTGCGAAAGCTGACAGCGCGCGTTTGAGCCAAAAGAATAAAGCGTGAAGTCGTCGTCTGTCATTGTGGTATCATGATTCATGACCATGGTAATCTTCCCTACAGTTCAATCTATAGATACTAAAAATTGGCGGATGGGAAGATGGGAGATCCGGATGACTCCTGAAAATCACGAAATTTCGAGATGAGCCTCACGGATTGGAAATCCACCTCGACCTTGAGTTCGAATTCTTGAATTCACACTTTACTAAATTGCTTTCCTCTGCAATGTCTTCAGGTGAGTTTTCAAACAGTGTATACGCTACATTTATTCTAACTATACAGACGAATATCCAGATATCCCGGGCGGTGGCTCCCTCATCGTCGCATGGCAAGTCAAAGGTCCATCCTTCTTTACTTCTCCCCATCCCCCACCTTCTCCCAACTAACTTCTCCAGATAAACCCGTCCTTGTCGTCGGTGGCGGCTCCGTCGCCTCCTCTCGCGTTGCGCATCTCTTGGCAGCTGACGCCTCAATTACCGTGATTTGCCCGCTTTCAGGCCTTTCTCCCGAACTCCACCACAGACTCCCAAAGATCACCCATATCCCCCGTCTCTTTGATATCGCACTCGACCTACCACCCGCCGGCCCTCGTCCATCCCTCGTCCTTGTTGCAATTGACGATCCAGTTGCATCTTCTTCAATCTACGCTGCTTGCCACGCACTAAACATTCCCGTCAACGTCGCCGACGTTCCGAGCGAATGCGATTTCTATTTCGGAAGCATGTATCGCGACGGCGCGTTGCAGATCATGGTTTCCACGAACGGCAACGGGCCCAAGATGGCGAGCTTGGTGCGGAAACGGATCGAGACCGACTTGAGCTCGGAACCGTTTGGTGATGCCATCGAGAGGCTGGGCGTGTTGCGTGCAAAGGTTAGAGAAAGGCTGCCTGGGCGAGAGAAGAGCGATATGCGGAAACGCATGCGATGGTGAGTCTTTTTACTTACTCTGCTTGAATAGTTGGGGGAGCATGCTAACAACGTACAGGGTATCTCTGCTTTCAGAAAAATGGACAGTGGCGCAACTGTCACGGCTGGACGACGCTACGATAAACTACCTCCTAGAGCACATCGACACCGACCCGCCATCGTACGACGACGTGACCGCGGCGAAGTTGGAGAATTTAGAGATATCCACAAGTTTACCAGCCAATTAATTACAAATATCCTCAAACACACAAAAAAAGCCTCACTGTACAAAAACAATTCTATGCAATAAAACGAAACCCCCAACCCGTGCCTTAAAAGTTACCAAACCGATCCGGTGCAACTATCGGGGCAACCAGAGTCCACGTATACAGCGCGAAGCAGATCCACGCCGACACGATCTTCACCCAAGTATAGAAATACGTGCGACCGACGGGGACAAAGCTGACGTCGTCATCCTTTTCGACTTGCATGGTCAGCAGAGTCGCAGTCCACTGCGTGGCAAGCACGAAGATGAAGTGGAACACAGAGTAGTTGTATTCCGTCTCTGACGCGCCATCTTCATCGTCTGAATCATCATCAAGCTCGTACAACGCCGACTGCGGAAGCGAACCACTGTCAACCGCGGCGCGGATCGCGTCGATTCTCATTGACTGGCGCGTAGTAGGCTGCGATGTGACAGTCTGCCGCACGGGCGAGTATCCGTAAGTGTCATCGTCGCCAGACGATGTGCGGGTAGCAGCACGGATTGTCGTGTATGCAATCGCGAGGAATGTGAAGATCGCGCCGAGGATGACGGACGCTGTGCGGGTTCCACGAGACCGGATGAGTGGGTTGCACATGCGATCATCGGGTTCACCCGCGACGGCGGTCATGGTCAGGTATCCGCAGTACACGGACACAATAGCAGACTGCGCAAGACCAGCTTGCGGGTTATACTCCTGCACGGTCGTGTTGACGGAGACTGCGGAGACGATGAGGGTCAGGAGGAGGTTGATGGTGATGGCGGCTTGGTTCATGGAGCAGCCGTCCTTGGAGAAGAAGATGTACATCAGGATAGTGAGCACGAGACTGCTGAGGTACATGCCCATAGTAGATCCAATGAGAATAAAACGCCACATGGGAGAGTCATATGTTTCAATCTTGTTGAGACAAAGTTCGGCCCAGCTGTGAGCAAAGTCCACGAGCAAGATCAGACCGTAGAGGATGAAGATAAACGCCCCGATAATAGCGATGTGGTTACCCCAGAAGACAAAGAAAGCGTCCGGGATCAAAAACGTAATCACGATAAGCAGCACCCAAGCTAAGATCTTTGGGCCCCAGAAGCTACATATCGTTAGTATTATTTCATAACTGCGATCTTGCATAGCACTCACCCGTTCTGGATATCTGCGCGTTTATTGCGCACCGACCGTACACCAAGAAGAGAAACACCAAGAGCAAGATGGAAAATCATTAAAGCAAAATTGATACGGTGCACAGCTGCGAATCCGGTGCATGCAGCGCCAAAGCATTTCAGATCAACCTGGCCGTACGTCATGTTTTTGATCTTTTCTATCGCCCAGTCCGAGAGCATTACCCAAGACAGCTATATCCACCAGTTAGATTACTCCAAACCAATAAAATCAATAGTAATGTAAGACGACGTACGATGGAATTGAATATGAATAGCAGTGCGTAAGCTATACGAGTAGACATGCTGGACGAGCAGGCCTTGCAAGAGGTGCACAATGTAGAGCAAGCGGCCGCGCCAAAGCAAGAGACAAGATACATGCCAGCGCTCGACAATGCTGGCAGCGCCAGCATCGGAACTGAAAGAATCATACCCATGGTCGCTGAGGTATACCGGAGAAGAGCGAGATGGTTGTGTGGATAAATTGATGGTGGCGGGGTGTACGAGGCGATATGATAATCGGGACACGAACCCCTTGTGCGTACAAGGCCTGGGCCTTGAAGACGCGGTGAAGCTCGTGATAACCCCGCTGTTCTCTCAATAATTTGCACTTTTTGGCCGATTGAAGCGATTACAAGAGTATTTAACAATACTTAATGACTGCGGTGTGCGATTTGCAAACGGAAAGATGTTTTCGTCGAACGAGCAACAGCAGCAGCAGATGCCGTTCTCGCCGGAAACGTTCTCTGCATTTCACCAGTCGTCCTTGATCTCGGGTTCGTCGCCGCTGGTACCACTTCAGTCTGCGCAGACTGGAGAAAGCAATGGCATAATAGATCTTACGGATGGCGCGATATCTATTGACCTTGATGACGATTTACCACTGCTGTTGCAGATGAACGGGCCAGACACGGAGCTTCTGGAAGTACCACAGGTGGAGCCTATTGAAGAGCTTTCCGACGAAGAATTGCAGCGACATTTGGATACGCTGAATAGTCTTCATGAACAACTGCTGTCACTCCGGGTTGCAGCTCCTCGACTTTTACGGTCACTATCACCAAATGAAAATTCTGGTCGTAAGTGGTCAACTCTGCCTATATTTTGTACTCTGGGATCTATGCTAATGCTATGTATGCAGCGGAGCAGGTGTACGCGGCGTTTGCGAGCAGCGCTCGGGGAGTGATGGCCGACATTGAGCGATTTGGAGAAGGCATGCGAGCAGCTAGTCCTATTTTTGGATATGCGAACAAACGGCGGGCTATTGTGCGGGGTCCGCGAGCTGTTTGGAGGGTCGCCGGCGACGACGAAGAGGATGATGATGAAGTGGTGCAAGACGAGGAAATCAAGCAAGAGGAAATTAAGCTGGAGGAAACGAAAGCTGAAGAAGAAGCGAAGGAAGAGGTAAAGGAAGAGGAGGGACCAGCAGAGGACTTGTTACAGATACAAGCGCCAAACGAGAGCCAGAACGCGTCGGAGGACTTAGTCGAGAACGCGCTCGTGGAGATTGCGGACGACGACGACGAGCCCATGGTCGCGGACGAGGATCTGGACATGGACATGGACATGGACGATGTGCTTGCTGATGGACTTTCCGGGGTCCCCGAGCCGACCGATTCGGTGCCGGACTTGAGCGGACTCGCGTCGGCGGCGGAGAGCGTAATGGGCGACTCTGATCTCGAGCTGTTTGGGCCGTAAAGAGAAAACAGTAAATAGTAAATACGGGCGTTTTGGTTGCCATTTGGGTTGGTTTTTGTTTGTATGTACAGTAGTCTATATATTAATCTTTTACAATGTCATTTATTCTGTATAATCAAAGCAATCATCTCGTTCTTCAACATAGCTTGACTGGTGAAGTTGGTCGCATCGCCACGCGTATCGCCACGGTGGCCGCGGGGCCGCCACGACTTGCCACGACCGACCGGAGCCACGGTGGCATGGACGCGACGAGCCACAGCAGCGAACGCGTGTGCTTTGTTTACGCGTTTGTTATGTTCTAATTCATGTTTCAAAAAATTCATTCTTAGGATAGGATACAAATATCAAATACGTAGTGTACATTCAACGCCGTCACACAGATTCACAAACAAAACTTGAGCAAATCATAACAAGATACCAGACTACCTCTTGTTGAGGTGCTCAAGGTAGGAGATTCGGCCCTCGGCCTCGCGCACGCGGTTTTCAGCGCGCACAACGCGGTCTTCCTGCTCGCGAAGGCGATCCTCGAGCGAGCGGACGTAGCTCCAGAGGTTATCCTCGAGGCCAGTATGGTGGTGACCCTGGGCTTGAGCCTGGGCTTGTGCTTGTGCTTGAGCCTGAGCTTGCGCCTGAGCCTGCGCCTGGGCTTGCTGCATGTAAGGCTGGTTCTGCAGAAACGCGTTTGCATTCTGTGCAACCGGAAGACTGAAGCCAGCGTACGTAGCTGCGGACTGCGGGCTCTGCGCGGGAGCCGACGACGGCGGATGCGCGTGCGGGTGAGGCGCGGACTGAGAGGGTCCATACGCGTGCGGCAGCGGCGAGAGCAGCCGTGGCGAGTCCGCGTAATTCGGAGCGTAGAGATTCTTTTGTTGTTGTTGCTGTTGTTGCTGCTGTTGTTGCTGCTGCTGCTGCTGCTGACTGCTGGTTGCCCCGGCAACGTCTGCGGTGCGGATTGCAGGCAGTCCGCGTTTGGCAAAGTCGGCAACATGCGACGGCGTCGCTCTTGCGGCGGCCACCGCACCCGCGACGGGTTCTTCGTCCTCATCTTCGTCGTCCTCGCCGTCTGCCCGGCCTGCACAGCCATTGGCGCCCTTTCCGTGTCTTGCCAGCGCATCGCCCCGGGCAAACTTGCGCCCACACTTGACGCAAACATACGGTTTTTCGCCCGTGTGCAGCTTCGAGTGTCGCTTCAGATCGTGCAGCCGGCGGAACTTTGAGTGGCACGTCGAGCAGGTGAAGGGCTTCTCGTGCGAGTGCGTGAGCAAGTGCGACTTGAGGTTGTGGTGCCGCGTGAACGACTGCGAGCAGTGCGGACACGTGTGTTTCGAGGCCGGCGCAAGGCCCGACGGCGTCGCGGGAGGCTGCGACATGGACGCGAGCATCTTGAACTGGTAGTGCCTGCCAATGGGGGAAACAGGGGGGTGACGACCGGGAATCTGGTGCTGACATCACGATGCGACGCAATATCGCGACAACTGCGGCGAGGAGGCGGTGTATTGCGCCGCCACCGCCACCGCGTCAGCCATTGGCCAGCCCCGCCGCGCCACCAGGGCTGGGGTTCGGTTTTTTTATTTTTTTTTTATTATTAATTTTGTCATAAAAATAAAATAAACAAATAAAATGAATCGAACAAGTAACAAATAAACAAACCACGCTCACTGACCTCAGATACACACAACACCGCCATGGCCAGCAAATCCTCGCCCCGACGCAGTCTTCTGATGCCCGGTGCTATATCTGGGGGTCCGGGCTCTATTGCTTCTCCTCGGACTCCTTCCCAGTCTCACTCGCGGCCCCCGTCCGTCGCATCGACCCTGTCGTCTGGAACCTCCGCACTCTCTGCCCCATCCAACCCCCCATCATCTCTCCCTACCAAAATTACCGTCTCAGTTCGCCTAAAACCTACTGCGGTTTCTGCTTCTCCAACGTCTTGGACCGCTACTCCGAACTCTTTAGTTTCTCCCGACGTCGGCACATTCACCCTCGACCACGTCTTCGGTCCGTCCGCGTCCTCGCGCGACCTCTACTCGGCATGTGCTCGCAGCGTCGTGGCCGCTGTGGCCGACGGCTTCCATGGCACTGTTTTTGCATACGGACTGACTGGTACTGGAAAGACATATTCTATGCAGGGAACTCCTTCAGAACCAGGAATCATCCCTCGCGCGGCCGCTGATCTGTTCTTATCCACTCCGCCCGGCGCAGATGTCTCTGCTTCGTACCTCGAGATCTACAATGAGCGAGTACGTGATCTTTTGTCTCCTGAAACAGCACCAGATAAACTTGTGCTACACGACGCTGCTGGCGGCGTCGTACGAGTACGAAGTGCGCGGTGCGTGCGTGTATCTAGCGCGACCGAACTGCGCGACCTAATATCAGAAGGCGACCGCGCTCGCAGAACCGAAGGCACAGAATACAACGCGTCTTCTTCGCGCTCGCATGCAGTATTACAGCTCTTTGTTACTCGCACGACTGGCGCAACAAGTGTGCTTTCGCTTTGTGATCTTGCTGGCTCTGAACGCGCTGCCGCGGACGCTGATCGCCGAAAGGAAGGCGCGTACATCAACAGATCGCTTCTCGCGCTCGGAACAATTATTGCACGATTGTCAGCAGCAGCAGATTCTGATGACCGTGACGGTCAGCACATTCCGTACCGTGACTCCAAACTCACTCGGCTCCTGCAGCACTCGCTTTCCGGCGCTGCTCTCGTCTCCGTTCTCTGCACAATCGACCCCTACGCGCTCTCGCGCCAGGCTCTTGCGGAAACGGTCAACACTTTACGCTTTGCCGCACGTGCTCGGAATGTTGCAGTTGCGCCCGCCCATGCGGTCGCGCTTGCGCCGGCTTCTTCAGCTGCTACTGCCGCCGCTGCCGCCGAAATCGAGAGACTGAAACTTGAACTTGACGCCGAACGCGCTGAATCAGAAGTTTTACGAGTTGAGCTCGCGGATATGCGACAGGAAGCTTACGATGCTCGCATGCGTGAACGGGAGGAATTTGCCCGTGAACGGAGAGAGCTTGAGTTACAGCGCGACGCTCTGAAGGATAAAGTCGGGCAGCTTACACGGCTTGTTCTACGAGCGGGAGCGGACCGACGGGTTAGTCCGCGCGCTGCACCAGAGGAGCCTGCGCAGCTGCATCCACTGGATCCGAACAGCGTTGATAATCGGCCTGAGAAGGACAAACATATATATTTACCGAAACTGCGGCCAGCGCAACAGTGACGGATCTTGTACAATAGCAACATACATATACAGCAACGCATCATTCACATATTATCTCATATTATCTCGTACCTATTGCACATACTCATAGCTATGCCTTGCTTTGCTATTACTCCTCCGTGGGTTTATCGGCAGCAGCAGTCTCTCCCTCCTCTTTCTCTTTCCATTCGGTCTCAGCCTTCGCCTCTTTGGTCGTTGCCTTGGCCGCCTCCATTACGATCGCACTCGTTCCCATGGCCTCGTCAAAGCTTGGAAGCTGGGCTTTACCACGACAGGACGGCAACATATAGACAGACGCAATAGGTAGAGACGGATTGTCCGTAGCCGAGGAGTGCTGTCGATTTCGGGCCCTGGACGTCGGCTTCGAAGAGCGTCTGCAGGTGACAAGAGTCGTGGGCGAACCGGATGTATGTCTTCCTCCAATATACATGTGCTGTTCGCGACGCATGATGAATCGGTCGCCATGTTCGGGGCAGTGAATAACCAGGGGATATAATAAGTTCTCCGCTGGGCATCGAGACCTCTCGTGGGTTCTGGTGCTCTCGCAGGGCTTGTCGTCGCGTGGTTTGACGTCGCGGGGTTTGTCGTCGCGGTCTGAGAAGCTGAAGCAGAACATTTCGGAACGGTGTATTGGAGGTGAATAGAAGAGAGTTGCAGAGTATGAGGTAGTAGAAGTAGAAATAGAAAACGAGCAGGAGGATATCGAGCTGGCTTTATAGTCGTGCTGTAGGCTGCGTGAATGTCTTCGTGCGACCATCGCACAAGACACGCGCGCGTAGCTGTATCAGGATGTCTGGGTTTTATGTCCTTTTGCTTAAAGAATGAGTCGTAAATTATCATAGTTAAAGTTATATGATAGATAAAGGCTACCTACTCTTCTAGAGTACGACAAGCTTTCTGAAGTACAAAAGTAGCCTGCATTCAAACCCAAATAGTACCCCAAACAATACCTATTCATCCCCCTGTCTCGGCCGTTTCCGCCTTCGTTCTCCGTTATCCTCCCGCCTCTGTGATCCACTCTCCTCTTCATCCTCGCCAGCCTCTGTCTGCTTCTGCAAATACGTCTGCCACGCAGCGCTATCCGGCCGCACAACCACGTACTCTCCGCTCTCGTTCACGCGCACGTGGTCTGCGCCTGCGCCGCCTGCTGCTTCAATAGCAGACAGCTCGTCCTTTGAAACAGTTTTCAGGAAAGATTTGGGGATACCGGTTGTGCGCTTCATCGGGCGGTTTTCGAATGTGGGGTCGTTGTTGGTTGGGCAGGCTTGGATCCAGTGGCCTAAGAAAAGAGTTAGCGCCAGTATAATAACAAAAATAAAACCTGAAAGAAACAGCATACCCTTTTGGTTGCAGCGATGACAGATGTATGTATTAGGTGGCGGGTAATCCGGTATCGGCTTCTGCATTCGTGAATTATTGTTGTTATTTCCCCGTCCATGAATTGCCGTCGCACTAAGGTCGAGTCAGTATGATCCTTCGCGTATAATCGGTCACAAATACTTACGTAGCCATCTTCTCTTGCGTATGCGCCCACGTCTCCGACTGCGCTTCAAACATAGCATTAATCATATCCTCCTCCTCTGTTCTAGCACCACCAGCTCCAATCTCCCTTCTGGCGCCAGGAGCACCAGGTCCCGGTCTCCGTGAGAACCCAGATCCGTTAAGATCGACGCCAGGGGGCTTGCGGTTGAACGCAACAGCACTGGTAGGCGGTGCTTTTGCGCTCACGTAGCGGGCGGCTGAGCCGCGATTCGGCTTCGATGGCGGCCGACGGCGGACGACGACGGATGACGACCGAGGAATAATTTCTGCGTCATCTTCGTATTCTATACAAAAACAGTCAGATGGGCACTGGTAAAAATTAAAAAATGGGTAGACCTACCATCGTTCGTGTCTGCATTGTAGACTGATAGGTCAAAATCAGTGCCGTCGCCTAGTTTGTTGGCAATAATGATTTCGCGCTTCAGATCGAAAATAGAAATTCCGGTACCGTCAAAATTGAGTCGTAACGGTTCGCGCTGAGAGCGAAATTTGTAGTATATTGAAGATGACATGGTATACTTGTAGACGAGTAGTAAGTATATGAAAGTTGCGCAGAGGAGAGTTCCGGGTAGTTATTTAGAAGTCGACTAAACAAATACACATCCAGATTAAAAATGTCTTTATTGACGCTAACTTAATCCAAACAAATCAATAGCCACCTCTTGGGATAAGGCTTGCTTAGCTGATGTTCGCCACTGGCAGTCCTGGCAACGACGGTCGATGATCCAGATCAGACTGCTGATTCGCACACTAGAGAACCTCAGCTAGGTTGAGTCTTGCGCAGAGTCTTCAAGTCTTGAGCGCGCAACAAAGAATCAAAAGTCCGTCTCTCTGAGATTTGATATATACAAAGATCAGATTGGGTCAAATTGGCAAAAGTGGCTGGATATATCATTCGATTCTACGAAGTCCTACAATTTACGATTTTCAAAGAACTACGCAGCACGTGATCTTAACACTGAAAAACTTTATTTCGATTTGTACATCTAAAAACACCCTCCAACATAATATAGCAGGCAACATCAAGATGCAATGGACCAAAGCATCCCGAATCAAGCTACAATGCAAAAAGTCCAGACTCCTGCACACATGTTGCGTGGTAGGTCTTGCCATTCTCCGCCGTGACCGCGTCCATCCACACCCAATCCTCCGTTTTTTCATGCCACACGCTCTTAAACTTTTCCTTACAAATCGGACATGGAGTAGCTACTACAGCGGGATCTTTCGGCGTCAAGATATATCTCTTAGCCGCTTCTTCTAAAGCCTTAGCCTTCTCGGCCGCCGCAGCATCACTCTGCGCGCCAATAGAATCACCCATATCCCCGGCATCTAAATCGCCCGCCGTATCAACACCGTCATATGACGACGATTGAATCCATGCTTCTTCGCCAAGATACCAACTCCTACTCTGCCCACGCGTATCATCCCGCAGTCTCTTGTTAACTCGGAAGTGCCAATCAAGATGCGCATCTCGAGATTTCCGGTCTCGCTCCGTATTCGCAAATCGCCGTCCACAGGTGCTGCATTGTAACGGTAAGTTGTCGTACAGCAGACAAACCAGATCCAAGCGCGGCTTCTGTAGAAACTTGTTTGACAACTGAACGTCGTCACCCATGATCCGAGCCAGATGGTCGTTCACTGTCGATGCCACGACTCCGCCGGCAGGCAACAACCCCGCGTTCATCAAAGACGCGAACAAAGACGCCGTGTCGGGGACCTGCTGTGTTGGCATAACCTGTTGCGGAAACAGTCCTGCTACTGCCGCGAGAGGGTCAACAGGAACCTGCTGTTGAGGCTGCGACAGTATCTGCGCCATCGACGCCAGTAAATCGGGTTGCAGATTGCCCAGATTTAAGCCCTGGGGAAGGACTGGTTGGTTGTACATCGGTTGCTGCTGTATTTGTGGAGGTGGCTGGGTCCACATAGGAACAGGCTCTGGTCGTGGGGAGTTCCATGCTCGTTTTTGTGGTAACGGTTCCGGCTCGGGTGCTTTTCGTTTGTTTGGTCTCGTGAGATCGGCGGCAAGGATATCGAGTTTGTCTTTGATTGCCTGAAGCTGTGTCGTGGGTAGGTTTGAGGTCGATACGATTTGGTGAAGTTGGCTTAGTGCTGAGAATCGAGTATTAGTTTCAGAATCGTTGGGTGATTCGCGAAGTCGTTCAGAGGTCAACCGCAGAAGCAAACTGATCTCGGATAAAAGACTATCGGAAGAGATCACATTGGTCGGCATACTGTAACCCTGGTAGCCGCCGGGATTTGCGGTCGATGGTATGTCATCGTTGCGACGGTAATAAGTCGGCTCAGGCGGGGGCTGGCTGTACGGATAGCTTCCTGCAGACGAAGGCGGCGGACGCTGATCGAACACAGTTCGAGACTGTAAGGGCGGAGTTGCAGTATGTTGTCTATATCCCGTATCTTGCTGTTGCAACGACCGTGCTTTTGTAAGATAATTTTCGATTCTCCGAAGAGGTTCGTTTGCGAACAGACTTTGGCCAGTAGTCGGAACCGGCTGCTTCCAAGTCTGGAAAAGCTCATGCATCTTTTTCCGCACGGGTTCATTCACTGCCGTATACGCATCCGTGAATGTCTTGTACAGGTTTCGGCCAAACAGAAGAGTGTACGGGCTGCCGACATTTTTGCAGATCGAATCGAGTAGATAGAGGACAGGGAGCTTGGAGCCTGGAGCGCACTTGCTCACATGCTCTTCGATCGCGCGAGAAATCACTTCCGCGGCTTGGATGTTTTCTTGCGCAATAACAGTCAGATTTGTGATTATTGGGCGCGAGTTAAACGTCAGTTCCTCGAGCGACGTGACATAGTCCTGCCGAATCGCTTCCAGCTCCTCTTGTTGTGCCGAAACCATCGAGACAGCTTATTCCCTGAGACTCCGGTCCCCTACGAATCCGCGAACCCACAAAAAACCGCAAACAGCCACCCCTGTCCAAAATGTGACAATGCTTCGAGCAGCTGCACGAGACGTGCTGCGATTAGTCGGATCGATGCTGGTGAAATGTGTGGCGAGTAGAAGGGAATTGCTTGATGATTCGAGTTCTCTCGGCCCCAATTTTAGCTTCGCTAGACATCACGTGAGCTCAAGACTATCAGCGCTCAAGGGGTTTGTGCGATTGCGGCCGACGCGTATGTGCCGCGTACCGAATTCGCGGTGCGACTGATCTGTCCAGTGATGCGTCCAATTCCACACCTGTTCATAATCTAGAAGCTCAGAGTGGGGTTAGCCAAAGAGGAGATACCTGATTCTTAATTCCAACTGCTGCTGAGAATTTAAACCATGTCGGGCCGCTTGCGCCGTGGCGAGCGCAATCCGTATCTCGACAGTGTGCCGCTTGATGACACGAACGACACGGTCTTCCTCGCCGATTCCGAAGACGACGACGACGATTTTTTCGCGCCGACATCGGCGAGAAGAGGCAACAATGCTACGCGCAGTACGTTATTTGCTGTGTGGTTCATAAGCGGCTTGCTCTCGGAGACTAACGTATATCCACAGATTCAACTCGGAACGCGTGGGAACCAGTAGGCGAGTTTCGTACACTGCCTGATTCACAGGAGCGGATATACGTCTCTAAACCGCATTGGGGGGATACGTCAGAGTCTGATGCAGCGTCTGGACAGAGCGGCAGTGCAGCTAGACCATCACGGACAGTGGAAGATATCCAGGGGTTCTCGCTGCTCCTGCTGCTCACCAATGGACTTGGAATCGATAGTATAAATAACCAATTGTTAGCAGATTCGTTTGCACATGAAGGTCAGCTCTAAAAAACGGGTTTATTCTGGTATCTACAATGCTAATTGGAAATACAGGATACTTTGTCGTCATGCCAGATTTATTCTTCTCAGATCCGAACGCGCCAGTTCCCACAGTCCCACAACAGGCGCCCGGATCAACAGGCCTTCTTTCACGCGTCAAGTCACTCACAGCATACTCTACCGCTGGTTTTAAAACAGATATGTGGATAGCGCGGCATACTGAGGAACGAACGTGGCCAATGCTGGTGCAGATGGTGGACGAAATCGTCGAGATTTACAGACCACGCGACTTATGCGTGGTCGGGTACTCCTTTGGGGCAAAGTACGCGCTGAAATTGATGCAACTTCCGACAAAGATCACAGAGACTAAAACAGAGACCACAACTATTGGTAAAGAGCGGACATCAGAGGATTCACTACTGTACGAAGCATCGCCATCTCAGCAGGACCCAGCAGCTGAACGAATTTCAACTTCGGATCTAGAAGTTCCAAGTGCGGACCCAGATGCCACAATTTCAGCAACCGAAGAATCTTCCCCAGATACTCAGTTAGAGACACCGACAACTACACCGCCATTACCAACATCTACTCCCGAACCCGCACTCGACGCTCTCCTTACAACTAATGCCTCCTCAGACATTGCACCATCTCTGAAATCATCCTCTAGCTCAGTTTCCATTCCACCTTCGTTTGCCAAACCTCCTCCTCTCGTCAGTCTCACAGATCCACCATGGGCTCGATTGATCTTGACCGGCATCTGCTGCCACCCGTCACTCGCAGAGCCGAAGGACTTTGTCGGGATCAAGAAACCGATCTTGATTATTGCGGTCCAGGACGATCCTCTGTTCCCGCCCGATATTGTCTCGAGCGCGGCGAGCTCAATGAGTCGAGACACCATATTCTACGATATCAAACTGTATGATCGGAAACTACCTCATGGATTTGCCGTGAAGGGCGATTATCCGGCTGATAATCGGCTTGTGGCGGAGCATCAAGCGCTTGCGCATAGGGATATTGTAAGCTGGATAAAATCGTTTGTTGCTTAGTGTTTGTAATTTTAGGTGTAAAAATGAGTTATATAATGACAACCGATTAATCTAAGAATTTTTCAAGTCGTCGCTGGATTGCCGACTACTTGTGAACTTTTATGAAGAAAACAAATCAAATTAAAAGCAGAAATTATACCGAGTAGGTAATACAAGCAAAACGATTTAACTGCACGAACCACAGTTACGATCAAGAAGTTCTCGTGAAAAGAGAATAACATCAAAAAGAAATACAAACACAAATGCTACACTATTATCTATCTCTTCAATGCGAAAGATCTAGTAATGCAAGCAGACGAGAGCATAAGCATGGTAGCTGGACACTCGTCTCAATAGAAGACGTAATTACAACTCGATTTCCAATGCTACCCATCCTTCCGATAGCAAGCCCCCGTTGAAGTTGGGCGGACACGCCACGAGTTCAAAGCCAACCCAGTAGAAGGTAGTGACCAGGTTATTCAAAGCCATGATCATTCTGTCGATGCAAATGACGACGCGTTCGCACTGCAGCAGTTCGGACGCAAGGTCCAGCAACGCGACTAAACTCGACTTGAGTTCCATGCGGCTGTCTGCCATCTCCTTGTCAAAGTAGATGAGCATAGTGCGGCCGACGACCGCGCCCATCCAGACATTATCCTCGAGGTCGATGAGCTTGAAGAACTCGACGTCGCGCGCAGGTTTGCGAGCTTGCCCCTTCACACAGCGGGGGTATGCGACGCGCATGAGCGCGTCGACTGACGGGGACGCGTCCGCGCGCACCGTGGCCAATTCCATCTCGGTCTCGGGCGTCCCGTCGTTGATCACCGTACCATTAGCAAAGAGTCTCTCACACTGCGATGCCATTTCCAGTGATGCCTTCTGCACATTAGCAGAAGGTCTTCTTCCGTAGGCGACCTCAGGGCCGCCACTCTGCTACGCCGCCCAACGTAGTGCGATAGTGGAAGGCAGAAGCCCCCGTAGCAGCAGAATAGCTGTAGCAAGACGCAAGCACGGCGCCGGCGAGAAGTGCCTTGCCGTCGTAATGGAAAGGAGAGGTGGCCGTCTTGACGGGGGTAGCGTAAGCACCGCCGGCAGGACGACCGCCGGTACTACTACTGAGTAACTCGGAATTACTTAAAAGATTCGCCATTGATGATTGATTTCGCGGGGTTGAGTTCGGGAAAAAAAAAGATTCGAGAGAAGCGGACAAGTCCAAGATTTGAGAGAGATTCGTAAGAAAAGCTGGAAAGCGGACGCTGAAAGGCTGAGAGTTGCTTGGAGGCTGGAAGCTGGAAGCAAAAGGTGTTGGTTGAGGGTGGTGAGGAGGAGAGAAGAAGCCAAGTTTCGCGGTGGGGACGAGAACAAGGCGGCGTGCTCACATGTGACGCGTGCTGTGATCTACGCGGGCTGTGTGCCCACTATAGCGTGATCACAACGGTAAGGGTTTTGTGACCGGCATCGCGTCAATTATGCGTGAGCCGCACGATGGACATGGGAGATCAGCTCACGGGTTACTTCGTTAGCATATCGGACGCGATTCCATGCGAATACACACCTCCTCGTCCTTCTACTTCACGAGCAAACATCTGAATGCAGCCGTATACGTACACGTGTTGTGTTCTCTCTTCTCCGCCCGAGCCGATTCCCGCGAAGCCGTCACAGTGTCTGCTCACCAGCTCACCTCGCTCTTCTCTGATCTGCCCGCGCCTGCCGCGTTCGAGCCGGCACCGACGCGACAGCAGCCAGCTTCCATTACGTTCACTCTAGTGCTCTTTTTTGCTGCGTTTCTGCTCTGGCAGGTTGTTCTTGCGACGCTTATCGTTCGGCCTGTCTTCATCATCTCGCCCGCGCTCGACGCGCACGACGCATCGGTAGCCACTGATCAGCAGCTCGACTCCCTGAGGACCGCAGCCGCATCAGGCCGCCTTCTTCACCGCACATCAGTCAGATCTCTGCGTCAGGACGAGAAATTGCGATCCGTGCTCAGTGAGAAGCGGTACAGAATGCTGGCTTATCTCGCTCCTCCGCGTCGTCGAGTGCGCGCTCTAGAGGTTGTGGAAGACGACGACTCTGATTCTGCTGCTGGAGATTACATGTCGTGGGACTCGGCGTCGCGGCGTGGATCAGATCTTTCCACTATTTCTACGTCATCTGGACTACCTTCCCCGCCATTGTCGACATCGTTTCCTCTCGCTTTGCCTACGGAGATGACCTTACTGTCCGCAGTACATCCGCACCCCTTGACCATTTACTGCTGCACAAAGTGCCAAACACACATCGCGTCATATGCGTCAATCGTGTCGAAAGCCTTCACCGGCCGATTTGGCCGCGCGGTATTGGTCAGCGACGTTCGAAATGTGTCGCTTGGTCGCGCGTTCGAACGCATGCTGATCACCGGATTGCACTCCGTCGCCGATCTAGCGTGTACTTCTTGCGGTGCAAACTTGGGATGGAAGTACATTGCTACAGACGAGCAGAGCCAAAAGTATAAAGTAGGAAAGTACATTTTGGAGCTCCGTCGAGTCTATAAAGATACTGTTGTGCTTGCATCGGGAGATGACGAAGACGTCCTGGACTACGCACCGCCGTTGGTAGATACCAAGAGTTTTCAAGGGAGCGGATCGACTCCGGTGGAAAGGAAAGCGTTTCAAAAGAGACGCACGAGCATGTCGTCGGTACTAAGGCAGCTAATTGACCGTGAAAGCTTGATTGCGAACATCGACGATGTCAATGAAGTAGTTGTGGGTGAACTTTCGGAGGTCTAGGAGAATTGTCTCTGCTAACAGTCCTGGGAGTTGTGATCACAAACGTCATACGCTGGAAATCGGAGTTTACGGAAACACGGAATCGAGGGAATCGGAATATGCGGTAGGAGTTGGTTTTGGTTTATTATGGCTATTATGGTGGAAACAGGCGCGGGAATATGATTTACACGGATCGTTAGTTAGCTACAGTAATCTGGATGGCTTATAATTTATGGGACTTTTGTATACGGTAAAGCTCGAAGAATGATGGTAATAATGAGTGTATTTACAATAATGCTTCCAAAAATGAGATGGCAAAACTTGCGACACTATTGCAACATGCTCACGTTCTCTTTAAACGTTTTCTCCTGTTTTTGGTATTTCCCCCCTTTTTTGGTATAGCGTAGTGTATAGGTATTCGTCCAATGCAATCATCCATCAAATCGCGCCAAGTCATGAAAAAGCTGGTCGCTTAATCATCGTTATGAATATCGAGAAAAGGCGACGAGCGGGACGCTTTCTCGTATCTCAAGTACTTGTCGAGGAAATCGCGCAGAACGGTCATGCCGCCAAATCGGTCGGTCGGATCCGGAAGAATGATGGACACGGTGTTCATATCACCAATAAGCCAAGACTGCTTCGTGTCGTCAACAAAGTCCCGTCCATAGAACTTGTTGTGGGTATAGCCCGAAAGAGAAGTACCAAGGCCTTTGAAGTGCTCGATAATCGTGTTGGCGCAGGATGTAGCAAGATCGCGATCGGGGTTCTCGATGTGGATGATAATCTTCTTGTTGCATGCAATCAAGACGTCCATGACATGTCTCCAGAGCGTGTCTGTGCAGGCGCACATGGGATCAAATCGGTATAGAATGGTATAAAAGCTCTCGCTGACGTCGCATAATCTCGGAGGAATGTGCATCGACGTTTGATCGAGGATCTGGAGTCTCTGAGACTTGCTTGACCAAGTGTCGTTCGTAAAAGTAACCATAGTCCCGCTATAGGCTTCCTGGCGTACGATCGGTCCAGAGTAGCGTGACTGGGCATGCGCCAAGTGCTCGTTCGGGATTGCATGGAACAACGGGACACTGCCGAATTTGACACCGTCGACGACCAATAGACGGTGGAACTCAGGTCGCTCAAGCTCCAAAGAAGAGGAGCTGGAGCTGGAGCTCCAAGATGCAGACTCAGAAAAGAAGGCAGGCATTGTGTAGTAAGAAGGCGGTTGGAGTATAGATGAGTATAGTGTATTGGGTGATTGGAAAAACGGTAGCGGGAAGAGATTGGAACGCCGGTCGAGAATTTATATCCTCAAATTTCGTCACATCGGACCGAGGTGTGACAAGACTAGTGATACGGAAGTGATACGGAAGTGAGCGGAAGTGAGCGGAAGTGAGCGGAAGTGGGCGGAGGGTCCAGTAGCGCAGACAGGAAGCGAAGCGAAGAGCAGAGCACAAGACAGGAAACGAAAGAGGGCTTTAGTCAACAAGATGCCGTTTTGGGCAATGTCCCAGCCCATGATGTGCGGCCATGCTGGAATGTTCTGCGGCCGGGCTTGATTTCAAAGCAGTGATGCTGTCCCACACAAAACCCTACACGCAGCCCTAAGAAACGCAGTCACGCGGCACGATCTCCCAACGCGATGGCGGAATGCGGAATGGGCGGCTTGGGCGGGTTGATTGGTGATCCTTCTTGTCGTCCAGGCCTCTCTCATCAACCACATCTCGACAATCGTCATTATCATCGTAAGTTGTTATCTTCTTTGCGTGTAGCAGCACGGTCAGCAGCAGTTTTATGTGTCGTCAGTATGAGTGTTTCGGGCTGGGAATTGGGCGAAGATTGGGCTGAAGGAGGGGTGAATTAGTCATAGTTGCGTGCCGGAAGAGCACGTAAGCAGCAGGATCTTGCCACCCACCGCCGATTGACACCTATCTTGATTATATTGATATATAAAGCTGCTGCTGCTCGGTGCGGTTCCTGATTCCGCCTACTCGGTTACTTACCTCTGGCTTCTTTAGAAAAATGGCTCGTCGTCCCGCTAGATGCTACCGCTACTGCAAGAACAAGCCGTTCCCTAAGTCGCGGTTCAACCGTGGTGTCCCCGACGCGAAGATCAGGATCTACGATCTCGGCCGCAAGCGCGCTGGTGTCGACGAGTTCCCCCTCTGCGTGCACCTCGTCTCCAACGAGTACGAGCAGCTTTCCTCGGAGGCTCTCGAGGCCGCCCGTATCTGCGCCAACAAGTACTTCACCAAGACCAACGGTCGTGATGCCTTCCACCTGCGTGTCCGTGTCCACCCCTTCCACGTCCTGAGAATCAACAAGATGCTGTCGTGCGCCGGTGCCGATCGTCTCCAGACCGGTATGCGTAACGCGTGGGGTAAGCCCCAGGGACTCGTTGCCCGTGTCAACATTGGCCAGGTCATCATGTCGGTCCGCACCAAGGACGTCAACAAGGCCACTGCTATTGAGGCTCTGCGTCGTGCTCGGTACAAATTCCCCGGACAGCAGAAGATCATCATCTCCAAGAAGTGGGGTTTCACCTCGCTCGACCGTGATGACTACATCGTCAGACGCCAGCGTGGTGAGGTCAAGGTCGACGGTGCTTACGTCAAGTTCCTGCAGAAGAAGGGCCCCATCGAGGAGGTCTTCAAGCAGTTCCCTGACTACGCCGGTGTCGAGGCCTCGAGCTAAATGCCTGGAGTAGACGTTGAAGGAAATGCTAAAAGGATTGCTGTACCACTCAGGATTGTTGGTGGAGTTTAAATGTGCATTGGTTATTCGATAAACAATTGGGAATTAATGTATGCTTTAAACATTTATCTTTCGTAAATCACTTAGTTACGTATCGTCTTCAACTTCGTAAACTTTAAGTTTAGACGCGGGCTCCACGCGTGTATTTGCGTGTTACGACGCGTCGAATCTATATTCTCCTACGCGCAAGATGTCATGACAAATATACTCGACACGATAACTCACGACAGTTTGCTTTCGAATGTACGTGTTATAGTGGCAGCGAAATGCGCCCAAAAGCCAGGAACTGATTCCCTTATAGCTCCTCGGTTCAACAATTCCTCTTGAAGATAATGAGGTAGACACGCACCACCGCTCCCTACCATTCCCTTTTTTCGATGAGATCTCACTGATCACTCCTCCCATACCTTCCGATGTTCCAGACGAAGCAGAACAACGCGGCCATAATGTAACGATCATTTACGGCGGACCAATGTCCGGAAAGACGCGCTTGCTGGCGCATATGGCTACACTATCCGTTTTGCGAGGCTCTGTCGCGATCATTGAGCAGCATGGTACGGTCGTGATCTTTGATCTGGATGGGCGAATTGATGAGGTTGTACAATCTGCGTTTGCTATGTACCACGCATCGTCAAAAAGGGACCAAGCAGTCAACGAAGAAAGCGGATCCGGAGGAGTTATCGTGATACGGCCTCCGTCCGCACAAAGCCTACTCAGCTGTCTTTCGCGTCTTGCGAGCGCTGCATTGCTACACGATCTTATGCATGAACAATCTAATTTGCTTTACGACGAAATAGAATTCAACCTCTACGATTTCTCTTCGCAATCCACATCGCCGTCGTCGTCCGTCTTCAAAGCACCAGTCGTAGCCGTCTTCATTGACGGTATTTCGTCGTGCTACTGGCCAGCTGTAGCCGGGATATCTCCTTCCTGGTCCCAGCTAACGACTCGTGTAATCGAGCTACTCCGACGCATAACAATTGTCTATGGAGAGATCCCTACTGTTGTTGCGGTAACCCTCTTTTCTGGGTCGCTAGATATTGCACCGCTGGATGTAGGCGCTACCGCGTGGCCGGTCGTGAATGGGGGAGACGCTTATGTTGTTCTTTCCCGTGAAGCACGGGATTTCAAGGACGAAGAACGCGGAGTCGTGGCTGATATCGGATTTGCAAGGAAGAGTGTGGTGAAGCGTGTACGAATGATTCTCGATGACTTGCGCGGAGTACGGTTTACTGAAATATAGACAATGCAATCAATATACATAACAATGCAGGAGACAAATGTACACCATTGATATTCCCAGCCCCCCAAATTTACAACACAAAACACCCAAGCTTAATCGTATATCTCAAGCGGAGGCATCCTGTCGATATTATAAAACCAGTTCCCACTATTTTTCGTTAGCATGCTACTCTCCCAATACGCATAAAACACCACAAATGAAAACTTACGCTTCATCTTCCTTGAGAAGCCAGTCCTTGGGGAATACAATCAAATGCCCGCGCACGTCATTCAACAGCGACCGAGCAGTGTCATAATCTGGTACCGCGTCGGCATGCGATCTCGTCCTGCGTGCCTTCCGACTCGATCGAATATCGGCTCCTTGCCGGTTTGCGCTGCTCATGCCACGTTGCCGACGACGCGAGGTAACGGTTCCGTTCATGGTCGCTGTGCCGTTCGCGGTTCCGTTTGCCCCATTCATGGTGCCGTTCGAAGCAGAATGCGTCCCGTTCAGGTCTTCTGCAGATGTAGCATGGCTACTATCCGACCTCTCTAACGCGGCAGCATTCGACAGCCCTCGTCTCCGGACGACATTAACTGGCACTTGAGAGTCTAGCGGCGGCTCAGTCTCACCAGGAGCCACGGAGGCAGCGGCAGGTGAAAACTGGACTTTTGAGAACGCTTCAGCATGAGCTTGGTAGTCCTTGTAATTCTTCCAAGTCCGCACTTCGTTATCCGGTTGACAACGGAACACTTGCCGGAAAATGTTTGTGTTGTTGACAGCATGCGCAAGCCAAATGTCAAGATAAAATTTATCGTCGAGCGGATCTTCAAGCGACATGGGGTTGATTGTCGCCAGCGTCGGTGTTTCTACCTCGAGAATTTCGTGCGCTTCAAGCTCAGACAAATGTGACCTGGCAGGTTCCAGCGACAGAGCATCGATCAACGCTTCCAGTCTCTCCATCGTGTCCTTCTCGTCCGTCGTCGCCGAATGATCCTCCTGTTTGCCTTCCTGCGCCCCGTCTTCGAAAGTCTCATCTGCATCAGCGTCCTCGACGGTAGGCTGTCGCCGTTCGCGGCGTTGGCTTTGTTCAACCGCGTCAATCGAAGGCAACACATTTGGAGCTTCTTCATCACTAGTCTCAACCGCGTCCTCCACAGCAACATTATGCTGCCTCCATCTCACTTTCTCGCGCATGTTCCTCTCAGCCTTTTTGCTTTCCGACGCGCGATCAACGCCATACCCAGAAATATCAGCACCGCGAGAAATCCGTCTCGCTCGCCCACGAGCAGTCTCAGATTCTTTGGCATCCTCCTTGTCTAACCGGCTCTCGTTCTCGGGAAAATCCTTCCACACGCCAACATCGCCGTCTCCGAGATTGTTGATATGCTTCTCGTTCACGGAGTCGTTCGGGTCAAGCACTGGTGGTCGTCCGACCCTGACGTCCGACTTGGAAGGCGACGAAACACGCGACGACCGTGCCCGCGACCGTGACCGAGATTTGGATCGAGGGTTCCGCGACGAGGATCTTTCCCGTTTCGATAACTGTCCCAGAGAATGATTCCCAAACGTGAACAAAGAAGATCCATTTCTTCCATTAACTTTACCAGCAGCCTCTGAGCTTTCCGCAACTTGCTCATCATCATCCGATGCCTCTGGATCGGTCTCACTTTCACCTTCCGCCTCACCCTCATCTGAGTCATACATACCCTCATTCGTGACGTCTTCACCATTCTCACCACCCACAAAACTCTGAGGCCGCGGCACAAGTCTCCGAATCCGTTCCAACTTCTTCCAAATATCGCGTCTCTCAAGATCAGCAGCGACGTCTCTTGACTCTGCCGCAGCAGCCGTGGCAGCTCGGCGCTCCAAATCTTCGAGCGCATCAACGTCGATTCCGAGATGTTCTCGCATCAGTCGAACGCGCAGCGAATGCGGGAATCGGCCGACCATGAATGGTTGGCCGCCCATTGTGGACTCGATTTGATCAGTGTCACGCACAATTGCAGCTACCTCAGAGTCGCGAGAGCCGCGCATAGAACGCTCGTTGATGTTCGCAGAGCCAATAATAGCCACGCGATCATCCGCAATCATAATCTATATTACTGTTAGATCCAAAGCTAGACACCAATAAAATGATGAGGGAACACAGACCTTGGCGTGAATATAAAGCTGTTCAGTAACAAGTCGCTTTTGCGGTCCAATCGTGGCCCATTTTCGCAACGAGAAAAACTGAATATAATCCTCCGGCACGACGCCCGCCCGTTCAAGTCGCGCGTATATACTATGTGGACCGCGTGAAATCGACCTGAACTGACATTGCATAATCAGCCGAACCGACGTGCCGTCCTGCTGGTCGACCTCGGCTTCAAACCCGGGTATCAATGGGATGATGATGATTGCACGCCAATCTTCATCGTGCCGCGCTGCACGCAGGATACGCTCGACTAAAGCATCGCCGATTTCGTTCTTGATTACAGTACCGTCGACAGCCGTTGACGAGATAAAGAACTGGTTCTCGATGTAAATAAAATGCTCTGACTGCTCGATTGTCTTCAAATACGCATTCAAAATCGAATGTTCGATCCGGTCATTCGCAAATCCGAGAGACCAGCTGCAAGCAGATCGCGTGAGCTGAACCTCGCATGTACCAAGATGTCCCAGGGCCTCCATCTCAGCATCAGTGAAATCAGGAGGCGGAAGCAATACGGGAGTCGGTCTCGTTGACCGTTTCTGCCGAATCAGGTAGTTCCACCGCTGGACAAAGTGACGCGCGGCATCCCGTGCCGGCTGTCCGACGGTCTGCATGTGCACGTCGTGCCATGGCATTCGTGGGATCTTGCTGCGGTCGTACATGTCGTCGTACGGCTTATGAAGATCGTAAAAATCCTGAACGCGCGAGTTGGAGTAATCTTTACCGACCCAGAGCTGTGTGTCTTCGCCAAAGTCGACTTCGGAACCATGGTCAAAGCCGGTCGGTTTGTTGTCGTTCAGGGCATGCTGCGGGGTGTCCCACCGACCGAAACATAGATCGAGACCGCCGACAAAGAGAACCATGTGATCGACAATTACGAGCTTTTCGTGGTGCGCCCAAAACAAAATATTCTGTCTAAACTGATTCGGCGAGCGCGCGACAAAGATATTAGGATGCAGATCGAGGAGTGACTGTTTTGTGTAAATCGAGTTGATCGGGATTGCTGCACCGACGTTACGGTACAGAATGACAAAAATCTTGACTCCTTCTTCAGCTTTACGCTTGAGCAGCCGGTCGAGTCGCCATTGCTGATTACCGTGAGCGGGTCTTCGCAAATAAATCTCAGGCGAGAGCCACCAGTCATGAATATAAATCACGTCTCGAGCCATGTCAATCGCATGACTCACGTTCCAGAAATAATCGCGTCCGTCGACAAACCACTGCGCGGAGACGTTATACCGGATTGGCGCAAAGCTGTCAAATCGCTGCTTTTGTGACCACACAGTGTTCTTGCACATGTAATCCATGCTGTCCATCCATTGCTTCATCTGCTTCTCTGAAAACGTGAGAACCTTCATCTTACGCTCCGCGTTCTCAAGCTTCAGAGTAAATTTGACTTTGGTTGATTTTTTAACCGTCTTTGCCAGCGTGGTGATGTTGTCGCCAGCGCCAGCAATAGCCGTCGCAGTACCGTCAACGTATGTACCGTCCAGCGGAGTATCTCGTGACATCCATCCGTTCGAAGTCTTGTGCTTGAATTTGAACTCCTGATCAACAAGAAAGATGTCAACAGGAACAACGTCATGCATGCTATCGACAACCATGATATACGAATGCCGAACCAAAAACCATTTGGACCCATACCGCGAAAATATGGCACCGATTTGACTGGGGCGCAGCTTAGTCGTGCGCCATCCCCGCGTGGACGAAGTCGAGATGATTGACAGCGGACCTTCCTTGCCATGAAATGAGTTTTCAACTGAGAGTCGCAGACCCATCGCTGAGACCTCGAGGAAACGGCAAAGTCGGTTTGCTTCTCCGTGGAACTTCATGACAGATATGAGATTTTGAAGGTACTCTTCCAGACTCTGTCTCTGGTTCTCGGCAAACTTGAAGTTCTTTTGAGTAGGATCTGCGTTGTTGCTGGCAATGCTAAATCGCGACGATTGAGTACCACGCCGTAACTCATCCAGAGGAATATCTTGATCTTGACCATCGTTGATCAAGCCACGCACGCCACGCAAGTACGGAATAGCATGACGGGGAAAATGCGGTAGTTCGCGCACAGCATGCTGGCCCATGGTACCGCCGGTAGTCGAGGAATACACGCTCTGCTGGAAATTGATGACCCGCAAATGCGAATGCAAACTGAAGAAATCCCGAAAGTCGCGATGAACGACCCATTTCATGCGTATCGGCCCAGATCCGTATTGCAGTTCGATTCGGAACATGGTATGCTGCCGATCCTCTGTCCGCGTCGAATCTGTGATTTTGATTTTAAGCTGCTCGAGTAATACCGGTAACCGTCGTCGACCTTTCTCGTCTTTCTGAAACGCAGACGCAAAGATTATCGCCGCCGGCGCACCAGCGCACAGCTCGGCCACAAGCTCGGTCGACTTTTCATGATCGTGCCGTGTTTCTTCTTCCTTTTTCTTCTTTGCAAAATTCACAAATCGCAATGTCTGCCGTAGTTCCTTCCAGCGCTGGGCACCCGGTCCGTTACTGGATCCTGCCGGCGGACTGGTCGCCCGAGGGCCGTGACTTCCAATCGCTCGAAACTGCTGAAGCGCGGAACTAAGACGGTGATGCTCATTGGGACTCACTGGAGGACGAGAGGGTCCTGCGACAGCTCTAGTATGCTCTCCTGTACCGTCCTGATCTTCTGCTCCATCACCCTCCGCGCGATCATCATCCTCATCATGATCATCATCGTCGTCCATCCGCGACAGTCGCAGCCGATCAAACCACCCATCCGCCGCCGTCATGAAGAATCTTCCCCACCCACTCTCAGGCGTCACAGGCACTCCATCAACCAATCTAGCAGACTGAGCAGCAGGCGCGCTTGCCGTGCGTTCGTGGCGCGACGTCGTCACGGTCACCGACGCTGGTGGTGTTGGACCGGACGCTGAATTCGTCCTGCGCAGCGCCGTGTCGCTTGTGTTGGCGGTGGCCGCGCGAGTGAGAGCGTGCGACTGATCTGGCGGAGGCCAAGGGGCTTCCGCCATCGCTGCTGCAAAGAAAAAACGCGAAGGGTCGTGTTAATGAGCGTGGGTTTGATGATTGTATTGCAAGTTGTTGAAGTGAGGAATGGCGGTACCATTCACAATTTTGAGTAGTACGGCTGAATGCGGCAATCTGTTTACGCTGATGCGCATTCTGGGTCCATAAATACAGATCTGCAGCGCCAAATGGTGGGTGCTACTAGCACCAGAATAGCGCGTCTCACAAATCCAGGGTCAAAGAGAACCCGGGCTCTGTCTGACAGCAGACTTGAATGGCAATTAAGATGATGATCTGATGCCGATTATAACTATTTAACTGAATCCCTCTCGCATATACATGATACAACTACACGCAAAACACCTGACAAACGCCTTAAAAAATCCACCCGAGTACACAAACACCAACCAAGCCCGCCAACCCTGGCCAGCGTTATCGCGTAGCCTCCATCAAAATGACATTCTGCGTCATGAACGCGCGACACGAATTCTTTTCGTAATTATACCGTTTCCATCCCTGCGGAAGCGGCACGCGGTCTTCTTCCTTGACCTGCGAAAGGATTCGCCACATGGCGCACGCGCCTGACTGCAGGGCTGGCGGAACTTCGGCCTGCGGTGCATCCTCCTCGAGCCGTCGTCCGATCTCATCCACCTCGTCCTCAGCCTGCACGAGCACAGCTCCGCGCCGCTGGGCGTAGAAAAAGGGCACGAGACGCACCCGGATTCCGGCGCGCGCAAATACTTCGCCGTCCCAGCGCTTGACGACGAGTTCGCGCGCTCGCCGGACGCAGCGCTGATCTCGCACGAAAGGGAACCGGGAAGCGATAAGGTCGGGAACGGCGGTGTAGAGGTTGCAGAGCATTCGAGATACGCCGTAGCTAGAGTCGGGTTCTACTGCCTCGGAGGCGGAAGAGGATGATGCTGGAGCGGGTGCGAGCTCGACGGCGTCGTCGGCTGGTTCGGGCGGTGAGGAGGAGATCGGGGAGGGGTACGCCATTTCGTCGTCGGCGCTGTAGATGCTCGCGCTGTCTTTCATTTCTGTGTCTTCGTCTTCTTCTTCGGCGTCGCCTTCTTCTTCTTCCTCATCGCCGTCGATACTGTCGTCGTCGTCATCGTAATATTCGTCGTCGCTGTCGTACTGCACGTCCTCGTCATCACTGTCGACCTCAGACACCTGCACCGGTGGCGGCACCGACACGTTCTCCAGCGGCGACGACGTGACAACCGCGTTCAACGAGCTCACAAACGCAATCCACTGCGCCTTGCTGATCCCTCGCTTCGCCAGAAACCGGCGCTGGTACGAATGCTCGGCATCGAAGCCCAGCTCCGAGGTGTGTTGCGAGCGCGCAAGCACAGCGACCGGCCGCGCGTGCGACGAGTCCGTCGGCGCCGCGAACCACGACCGCTGGTGGCCTGCTGCTGATGCTGATGCTGACGTCGTCTCGGTCGCTGCGCGCGCAAAGTTGGCCGGAATCAGCTGCAGCGCGGTCGAGAAGGTGGGCACGAAGAGGCGGCAGGGCGCGAGGTGGTCGAGCACGAGCTTCTCTGACGCGGCGGACATGCGCGTGGGTGGCACCTGCAGCGGCGCGTCGGCGGGCGCGGACAAGTCCGCTACGGCGACGTCGCCTGCGACGGAGGTCATGGAGCAGGGGAGGGTGGTGCGGGAGGGGGGGTGGAGGGTGGTGAGAGCGAGGGCGCGATGGGGGGCGGCGGCGGCGAGGTGTTGTATGTCGTGCGACGCTGGCGCGCGGGCGCTATAAGCAGATTCAGGCCGTAAGCAACGGAAGACGGAGCAGAGTTCGTCCGACGGCGGTTACCCGGCGGGCCAGCTTACCCGGCTCGGGCCACCGCGGGCGAACCCCTGATCGGTCAGAGTGACAGCCAGATTCGGCGCTCCGGTGTTGCAGTCCCGTCCCAGCTTGCTCTATCAAGCCCTTGCATTCTACCCGGAGATTGTACCAGCATTCTGCTGTCTTGATAGTATTACACGTTTCATCTATTGAAATTTGAATCTTGAGACTGGGCGCACTGGAGTGTTGACTCCCTGCCATTCCTACAGTCCCAGCACGTCGCTCTTGAACTCTATACCCCGCTTGATTCCATGATTAGTATTATGCGACTATTCTGCAGCCATGTTCTGCTATATTCTGCAGCTAGTGCATGTTTTCCCGGATATTATCATATTGATCGAATCCTTTCGGTCGGCTTATTTCTGTCATGGTCAATGATTATATCATATATGATGGACGATGTTTGATCGACTACCTGTGTAGATCATATGATCTGCTTGAACTCTTGATGCAAGCTCGTCCCTGCAAAAGTAATTTTTGAAACTTGCCGGGCCTATCTGATATTATGAACGATACCGAACTTGTCCTCGAGTGTCGGAGTGAGTATCCCCAATGCTTTTCTCGATGGAATGGACGATATCAAATTTCCTGGTCTTAAGCCGGGAAGTTAAAAATATGAGTTTTCGCCCGAACTCGGCCGTGCGTGGCTAAACTTGACGTGCCATAACTGGATCACGTTCATCCCCGGATCTACTCCCGACTTTCCAAATATCCTTACGATGCCGACCAAGCTTCTTGCATTTATTATCGAGCGCTTCACGGTCGATTCCGGGTATCCATCCAATATGCTCACGTTTCCGCGTCGACTGCAAGATCGTAACAAACACATTTTCCAGACCGTTGTCTTTGATCGACATGCTCATCAAGGGACACTACTTGCTCTACGATCAGTATAAGCATTTGGTTTGTAGCGCTTCTTGAGGAATTAACTGGAAGAAAGCAATGTAACAGATAAAAAAAGTAAAAACTCCCATACGCCATGCATGCCATTATACATCTGTACCATTTACCAAATGGTTCCATGATGCTATTTACAATCCGAATCGTTCCGGTATAGGCGCAACAGTCTCACTCCACTCCAATCCAGCCTATATGTATCCCTCGTCAGCAGCCTATTCTATCCATATCCAAACAAGTATAAAAGAGAAAAGCATACCTTGATAGCAACCTTCCACGAATGCAGCGCAATCGCGCGTCCCTCATGTGCACCAACAAACCCATACTTCCGATCTCCAACCACCGGCGCGCGCAAAACCTCGGCGCAATGCCGCCGCAGCTGATGTTTCCTGCCGGTTACGGGCTCCAGCTCGACCAGCACGGTCTTACTACTACCACCACCCTGACCTTGTGATGGTTTTGCTGCTTCGCCGTGGACAGAAAACCGCGTTTCGCACGCGTGGTCGTCGATATCGGTTGTGATTACACCGGAGGGTGGGCTCGTGGAAGTTAGTGTAACCCCCGGAGGAGGAGTGAATGATTCTGGGTCGCGAAGGAGCGCAGCGAGCGGTGATCGTGCAAGCGGTGAGAGCAGCGCGATGTACTTTGTATTCTCTCGTCAGTTTTGTCCTTAAATAGTAGATGTGCACAGGATAACTCACCGTCTTGCGCAGCGGCCAGCCTTTACTCCCGCCCTCACGCAAGTTCTTCGAAAAGTTCCTCGCAGCCTACAGCACGCAGTCAACACCAGTCCAATCTCATTCACCTAAAAAAACCAAAACAATCGACAAACCTGCATACTCGTCGCGACCACAATCGCGCCAGACACGCCGTAATCCAACCGATGCACAAGTTTCGGCCGCGTGAACGGCGGCACGGGTCGCGCCGGGAACAGGGCCCCGTACCGCTCGTCGTCCTCGAGCAGCTCCAGCAGCGGCCGGTCATTGCCCTTCGCCACGCCCGGCGGCAGCGTGTGCTGCGAGTGCACGCCGGCCGGCTTGTTCAGCACCGCGAAGTGCGCCGTGTGTCGCAGGACCGCGATGTGGGGAGGAGTCTTTGTCATCTCTTTGTCATCCTTTGTTGACAAATTGACAAATTGACCTAGGGGGGTCCTTGCTATGAAGACGCGTTGTCGCGGGCCTCGGGCGGTATTTCGAGAAACGCGCGCATTGTCAGCGTTAAACGCCGCAGCTGGTGCGGCGAGATAGTCTAGCCCGATCGGGCGCGACAGGAACCTTGATTGCGCCGCACGTTCCGGGATCCGGCGCGAAAGTCCGACTTCCCGAGGTCGGTTTCCCCGTTTCTGGCGGCCGTCAGCCCGCAGCAGAATACGAAATACGACACTCACATTCTTCGGTAGTAACAATAAGCCTTTTTTATGGAGTAAACAGATAATCAAAAGCAACCAAAACGCCAAACCAGTTGTTCTCCACTCTCCTTCAAGTCGACTCTACAAAAAAGCAAATCTACATGCCGCTCGTATTCGTCGTCTCGAGCACAACCCGTCTGACCTCCTGCTCAACGAGCTCGAGGTCCTGGATCCCGCTGACGACAAGCACCAGCATGGCGCCGCCGGCGACCGAGAACCGGCGCGCGCCCCAGCCGGTTTGTTCGAATGAGACGTTGATGACGATGTCGGGCAGCACGGCGCCGCGGTATAATCGCGCGCACCATTCGTAGTCGTCCGCGCTTGACATCGTCGGGGTAGCAGTAGTTGTAGCCGACGACGAAGACTGAACCGCGGACGAGGAAGAAGTGGGCGTGAGTGCGGGCGTCAGCGTAGGCGACGACGTATGAGCCCGTCGCCACATTTGCTGCGCGCCAGCGTCGGCAGCAGCGAGGATGTACTTTGTAAGCACGACAGACGAGCCCGCTGCCGTCAACGCGCGCACGTCCGGCATCGCGCGATGGACTTCGCTTGCTCGGGATACGGCGGCGCCTTCGCATGAGACGCGGCTCATCATCGCGACGTCGTCGGAGGAGGAGGACGAGATCGCCGGGTCCGATGCGGCCGCGGCCGCGGCATCGAGGAGCGCGAGACCCGGAACTCGGAGATGGAGTTCCCGAGCGAGCATGCCGGCTACTGCGGCCACGCCCTCGATCGCAATGACCGCCCCGCGGGGACGGTCTCGTGCGAGAGGTTGCGCGACGGACGCGATGATCTCGAGTTTGGCGTGCAGCGGGAGTCCGGTCCAGCCTTGTGTGTCTTCGTGCTCGTCTATAGATGAAGTCGACGGCGGGGCGGTTGAGAGGGAGGAAATCGGGGGCAGAGAGACTCGGGCGGTGTCAGAGTCCGAATAGGTGTTGCGCTGCAGCGGCGGTTCGGGTGATGTTCGTAGGGCCAGGAGGGCTTCGACGCCCTGCCGCGTGTCACCGCGCGGCAGCGGCAGGATCGGCGGGAGCTGGCGGTGGAAGTGCGAGGCTTCTGCTGGCGGGGGAAGTGTGAGGCCGCGAAGGTGGGGCAGGTTTGGTGAGTGAGAGACTGTGGACGGCGAGGGAAGGCTCGGCGAGGGTATGTGGCTGGACGAGGACGCCGGCGAGGGTAAGCTGTGGGTGTGGGACGGCGACTCGGTCTTGGGTGTTGGTTCCTGGTTGGGCGAGTCGTGCATGGCGAACTCTGCCGAGCGTCGAGGAGTGCTTGCGCTTGAGGAGGTAGTTGTCGAGGTTGTGGTGGGTGCTGTGTGTGTGGTCGTCGTCGTGTTGGCTGATGCAGATGCAGCTCGCCCGCCTGATTGTCCGTGGCAGCGCGCGCACACGGTTCCAGACGCGTACGAGTCGCCGCCGCGCTTGAGGTTGCGCCGGGGCTGGTATCTGTAGTCTGGGAATCGCTCGAGATGCGCCTTCTTCTCTTCCTGCGTCGGTCTGTCAGCAGTTGCCCTCATCTTCTTAAAAAAATCGAAGAACTAGATCAACTTACATCTCCTAATCTCTGCCAGACGGCCTTTTCCTCGGGGGACAGGCCACGCCACTGCTCGCCAATGATCTTGGAGATCTCGGGGTTCGTCTTGCCCGGATGCTCGGCAACCATGGCCGCGTGCTGGTGCTGGCGGAACAAGATGAACGCATTGCGCGGGCGCGGGATGCGCGCTGACCGCGGACAGAGGCACACGCGGGCCGGTTCCGGCGCTGCCGGCGGGGACTCGTGTGTCTGGAAACAAGAGGTCAGCATGCGAAGACGGAGGGGTGGAGGAGGAGGGGTTGCTGAAAAGCCGAGCGGGGCAGGGCAGACGTACCGGAGACATAGGGCGGTGGAGGGCCGTCATCGCCGAAGACGAGGGGCAGGCAGGACCAGACAGGACCAGGCGACGAGAGAAATGGGGAGCGACCGGGAGGAAGCAGGACCGCGAAGGCGGAGCAGCGGGCTTTTAGGCAGACTTTAACGAGCGCGCGCGCTGCTCGGCGCGGCTCCGCGAGATCCGAGGACAAAGACAATGAAATTGACGGCGGAGGGCTGCTGGGTCGGTCAGGCAGGCAACAAAGGCCGGCGGCCGGGGGCAGGACCAGAACGAGGACTCGAGCAGTAGACGATTAGTTGAAAGCGGAGGGAGCAGAATATAGCAGAGTACGGAGACGGAGCAAGAGCCAAACACCCTCACGGCTGACCAGGCCCGTCGCCATGGCAACCGCTCGCGGTCGTCAGGTCCAAAGCTGCGCGGTGCCGCGACATCCGCCGCTGCCGCGCTTGCGCCAGCTGACAAACGCGACACGCGTCCGCGACTCGCGCGAGAACGCGGCGGACAACAACAAACAAACAGCACGCGACTCCGCACTGCCTGAATACAGCTATAGATAAACCTCTAAGCTCATTCAACTAATGCCAGCCAGCTGCTCCAGCTCTAGCTTCTGGTCCGGTCCTGGTGCTGACGGCGTCGGATCGTATAGCCTGCTTAAGGTTTCCTCAAACCCTAGCCCGATGGCGTGACTGCGAGCGCGCCGAACAATGCGTCTTCGGTGACCCGGCCGTGACTCGTGACTCGCATGACCTAATCCAATAAAGCAACACGGCAACAAAAGGCTCACGACGGTCAATGCCCTGGAAGGCAAAAGGCCCAAGTCCCCGCGCGGATCGTGCGGCGGTCCTTGTTCCGTCTGTCCACCTTTATTGCCAGCCTGCTGCTTGGCCGCTTGGTCTCTTGGCCGCCAGCAGGCAGGTGAGGCAACTACAGACCCTGACCGCAGACCGAGGTCCAGGATTTCTCAAATTCGACACGCTACGACATCTGAAATTGAGTATTTTTCATAACTTAAATGGACGACTCTGAATATTATTGCCGCAACAGGCTGTCAGGAATAGAAGCGCTGACGGCACGGCTGTGGTCAAATAATGGCCCCGGAAGGCTCAGACCTGGTTATTCATCATTCATCATCGATTGTTTCGATCTGCGTCGCCTTTGTACCGGCCTGAACCGGCCCCTCGTGTGTTACTAAACCATTATAAACCACTACTAATTGCGCCACAGTCCCAGAACGTCCAGTAGTCCACCCTGAGTCCCCGACGCGAATCGGGCTCTACCGGTCAGCGTCGCCGTCCATCGGCTCTCGAAAACTGATACGAATCCCGTGCCCGTTCCCGTTGCTGAAGTGCAAGCTTGCGGCGACTTCCTGCCATCCAACGGATGGCCATTGGGGGCAAACTTTATTTCCATCATTCAAATGTGGAAAATCCTGGATCGGCGCCGCGTGGCAACAGCATTTTCGAGATCACTTTCCTCCCCGATCTGATCAATACTCAATATAACTTCTGAATTAGCAGACACTTACACGTACTTGCATCACAATGATCACATTACACATACTCAGTTTTGTTCTAAACCGATTAATTTTGAAAGACGATGGACGCTGTCGACTCTGCCGTCGTGAAGGACCATGATATACCTGTCAGTGATTCGAAACATGAATCCAGCGACGCGCAATATGTTGAGCCGCTGTACGAATACATTGAAGGAGTAGAAGACCTGCACCGCTACTGCACGGGGGGCTATCATCCGTTGGAAATTGGCGATGAGCTAAACGACGGCCGATATCGACTGGTTTACAAGCTTGGATACGGAGGATACGCTACAGTATGGTTAGCGCGTGATTTGCAGATGAGTCAATACGTGGTAGTGAAGGTCGTCACTGCGGATCTCAGCTCCAGCACACCCGAGGCTAGTTTTATGCGCATGCTGGATAGTGCGCAGTCCGGATCCGGCTTTGAGATTGTTTTGCCTGTCCTTGATGAATTCTGGATCACCGGGCCGAACGGGCAACACAAGTGTATCGTTACTCCGCCCGCGCAGAACAGTCTTTATGGAGCTAGATATATGGCGTCCGATAAACCTTTCCAGCTTAAGGTTACGCGGTCAATAATTGCTCAGCTTATTCGTGGGGTAGCCTTTCTGCATAGTCAGGATGTTGTACACGCCGGTAAGTAATCTTATTGATGGAACCAGATAGACTCTATCCTACTTCATTATACTTACTATATTTCTCGCCAGATCTCCACCCCCGAAACTTTTTGATCCGACTCTCCAAGTCTATGGATCAATATTCCGTGTCAGAACTATACGAAAAATATGGCGAGCCCGAGTCGGAGCCCGTTGTTCGCAATGATGGAGAGCCCTTGGCGATTGGCGTGCCCAAACGTGTTTTCTATTCCAATGCGTTTGGCGTTCCCGGTGAGGGAGTTGTACTGGGAGATGACCGGGTTGTTTTTTGCGATTTTGGGGAAGCGTTTGACCCGCAAAAAACTTGCAGAAAGAGTTCGCATTCTCCCAATGGATATAGCCCACCCGAATCTCAGTTTTCTGACGAGCCGCTTTCGTTCCCCTCGGATATTTGGACACTTGCCTGTTGCATTTACAACATCTACGGCCAACGGACACTGCAAGAAACTGCCTTTTTACGTAAAAACGATGAGCTCATTGTGGATCTCGTTCAGATCTTGGGCGTTCTACCTCCCGAGTGGTGGCAGGAGTGGGAGGCAAGGCCGGAATGGTTTACCGAGGAGGGAGAATTTATCCCGAATGGATATAGAAGGTTTATCCGGACTTGGGACAAGAGGTTTGAAGACTGCATAGCAGAGCCTCGAGCTCGACATAATTCGGGTATCGTGGCGGAGAGCGAAAAGACGGCGCTTGAGGCGCTGATTCGGTCGATGATGGCTTACAGACCGGAAGAAAGACCCGCTGCGCAGCAGGTGCTGGAGTCGGAATGGATGAGAGAATGGGGGCTGCCAGCTCTTAAAGAGAGTGATAGTATTGTGGAGGAGCGTATCCTTCGAGAGCGGGTGAAATCTCATTTGTGATTGTTTTCCTCACGCGCTCTTGAGTCCTCCTCGCATTCACGACAACTTCTCGATATTCTCCTCGACCGGTGTCTGGTGGATTGTAGGTTTATCAACACAGCGGCAGCAGCTTCGGTCGCGGATGGGCTTTTGAGCGCAGCCTGGATATCCTTAGTAACGCGTGACGCGATGGTGAGGAAAGATGCAGGTTGTCTTGGTATAAGTATCGTATATTTTGGGAACTCGTTACGGAATATGAGGCCAGCCACATACTCATGCCAAGTTTCATGTTTCCGGATTTCCCTTGCTAACAGAGCAGCAATGCTTCGACTGTCAACGATTATCCACTACGTCGAGCTCGTACACACGCTCACGTCAGAGCCCGTTCACGGAGATCAAAGGATATCACTAATTTTTCATCGTCATACGGTACTCATTTGTTCAATATTTTGATACCAGTATTGATATTGCTATCAAAACTTTGCAGAAGTCAAAACCACTCGTATTTTTGAAGCTTCAAAGAAGTGCACGATTTCGGGTCCTGCTGAACCGTTCTAAGCACTAAGACTATCTGCGCGGAAGTGGTTAATAAGATACGAAGGCGAAAGATAGAGCAATCAAGAGCTACTGCTGAGCGTTGTCAATCATTCGAATAGCCTCCGTGGCCGTGATACGGCGCTCCGGTAAAAATCGGATTAACCCACAAATCACAGGAATCATAGGCTTCAACGCCGGATTGATCTTGTGCCTTATGAATTCTTCGTCAATCTTCCATCCTTTGCGGTCGTCGGCTAGTCAAATGTGTGTGTTAGCGAATAAATCGTTATAATAACTAAGATACATGTTGTATCAGCACCTACCTTCGTCGATCTCCTTAAGAGTGCTCTTACTTCCAGCTGCCTGCTCCCTGTCTCCTAAGCTTGCAAGCATAGGTCTCCACTTGGGCTCCCATTCAGGCGGCATGTTCTCGACAAACCCAACCATTTGAAAAAAAAGCGAGTTATAGCTACAAAATGCATTGAACGGCGCACGCCGACATAGAAGAAAGTAAAGCTGCAGGCTCATTAGAAATCCAACAAACAAGGAAAACCAACAGCGAATGCGTCAACATACCACACAACCTGCGCACCATAAATCAACCCGGTAATCAAATCGTCTCCTGAAATACCTCTCCGGGGCAATAAAATCATAAGGGGTATGCAATTTTTCTGGTTCCTGGCCCTGGAAAAAGGTCTCCCCGAAATCAAGCAGGCATACATCTCCTGGCTCCCCCTCACGAGGCCAACCAGTCCACTCTGCCGTCGCGACTTGATGCGTAGGCATTCGAGGCCCTATAAATGATCCGTCTCGTCGAGTCAGCGGTTCAAGATCAAGCTCGCCGAGAATGTCAAATAATTCTTTTTCAGTTTTTGTCGAAAGGCCGGGCCATCTGAATGCCACATTATATGGATTGATGTCTGAAGATGTGAGCAACGAATCCGAAAAGTCGATCTGCGAGCAAATTAATGATACTCACCTCCATGACACATTCCCGCATCGTGAACAAAACTGACAGCTCTCAGAATCTGGGTAGCTATTCGGTATACATAGTCTGGTTTATTCTCTTGGTCACGTTGAACGTGAAAATACCACACTGCATCGAGTGTAGGGCCAACCAGCTCAAGCACAAGACACTGATGGACGCCGTTAGGGCCCTCGTGAGTAAAAGAATCCAACAGCTGAACGATATGTTTCGGCGCGTCTGGGCGTTTCTGCAAATACTCTAGATTTTGAACTTCCCGTGACGCCGCAGACGAGTCCGCGGTCGCGATTTTCAACGAAACCCACTGATTGGCACTGTTGTCCCATGCCAGCCATACAGTGGCATATCCGCCCGCGCCCAACTTGTGATGTACTTTGTACCTACCGTTCTTAAAGGTATCTCCAAGATTGACAGGATGGAAGCCGCCGGGTCGGTACCTTTTCGGCGCCTCTTCATGAACATCAAGCCATTCAAAGTCGGATTCCCGATTTGTGAACGTGTGAGGCGCGCTTGACCCATCTTCAGGCTCGGAATCAAAATCAGCTTTCCCTGACCAAAGGTTAACCCAAGTCATCGTATGATATCAATTAGTCACCGTCTATGAATACGATCATCTGTCGATCAAGTGTTTAGAACTCATTAAAAGGCAACAGTGAAGAGAATAGAGAGACAGAGATTAAAAGATTAGGAATTGTGATTTACAAAACGCATGCATCCGGCACGTGCAAGATATAGTTCTAAAACAAATTGCCCATTTCAAGCAACTACAAAACGTCCCATAGCAGAGATTATGTAACTTATATAACTAAATTCACAGGCATCACAGCAATATATTCCTTCGACTAATTTACCCGAACTTGCTTCTAGAGATGGATAGACTCATAGCGCGCAAATTGGCGCGTCCGAATTGATTACACCGACAATCGGCCCCGGCCCATTAGGCATGAAGTTCAGTAGGGGCCTCGGATATGGCCATAACAAATCCGAAAATCCAATTGTTTGGTCGTGGAAGGACTGGACAAGAGAAATTTCATTTATTCTTATTGAGGGGTGGCAATAATAAAAGGCTCACTACCCCGAGTCAAGTCCATGTCACACTTACTTCTGGCGTTGTCAATCATTCGAATAGCCTCCGTAGGCGTGAGACGGAGCGACGGCAAAAATCGGACTAGCCCACAAATCACGGGAATCAGAGGCTTTAGTGCCGGGTTGATCTTGTGCTTTATGAAATCTTCGTCGATATCCAATGCATCACGGTCGTCGACTTGTCAATGGTGTGTTAGCAAATTATTCGTTATACGTATATGTATCAGCATCTACCTTCGTCGATCCTCTCAACAATCTCCTTGCATCCAGCTGCCTGCATCCTGTCTCTTAGACTTGCAAGCAAAGGTCTCCACTTCGGCTCCCATTCAGGCGGCATTTTCTCGGCAAATCCAACCATTTGAAAAAAACGCGAATCATAGCTGTAAAGTGCGTCGAACGGCGTATACTCAAAAAGAAGAAAATAAAGCTATAGTCTCATTAAAATCCACCAAACGAAAAAAGCCAAGAAGGTACGTCAACATACCAAACAACCTGCGCACCATAAGTCGACCCGGTAATCAAATCGTCCCATGAAATAAGTCTCCGGGGCAGTTAAATCATATGGCACATGCAATTTCTCTGGTTCCTGGCCCTGGAAAAAGGTCTCTCCAAAATTAAGCAGACGGATATCTCTTGGCTCACTTTCAAGTGGCCAACCAGTCCACTCTGCCGTCGTGACTAAATGCGTAGGCATTCGCGGCCCTATAAATGATGATCCATCACTTCGGGTCAGCGGTTTAAGATTAAGCTCTCCGAGAATGGCAAATAACTCTTCCTCAGTTTTTGTCGAGAGACCGGGCCATCTGAATGCCACATTACTTGGCCTGATGTCTGCAAATGTGAGCACGAATCCGATAAGTCGATCTCATCAATCGAGCTCACCTCCATGACACATTCCCGCATCGTGAATAAAATTGACAGCTTTCAGAATCTGGGTAGCTACTCGATATACAAAGTCTGGTTCATTCTCTTGTTCGTGATCACTGCGAATATTCCACATTGTTTCGAGCGAAGGGCCAACCAGCTCAAGCACAAGACACTGGTGGACGCCGTTAGGGCCCTCGTGAGTAAAAGAGTCCAGCAGCTGAACGATATGTTTTGGCGCGTCTGGGATTTTCTGCAAATACTCTAGATTCTGAACTTCTCGTGATGCCGCAGACGAATCAGCAGTCGCGATTTTCAACGAAACCCACTGACTAGCAATGTTGTCCCATGCAAGCCATACAGTGGCATATCCGCCCTTGCCTAGCTTGTGACGTACTTTGTACCTACCATTCTTAAACGTATCTCCAATATTGACAGGATGAAAGCCGCCTGGTCGGTACTGTTTCGGTTCCTCTTCATAAGTAAAAAATTCTTCAAAATCGGATTCTCGAGTTGTGTACGTGCGAGGCGCACCAGACATCACAGACCCATCTTCAAGCCCAGAATCAGAATCAGATTTTGCTGACAGAGATTCAACCAAAGTCATCGAATGGTATCGGTCGATAAATACGACCAGGTGTGAGGTGTTTCAAAGGCAGGCCGCAAAAGAGATCTGAGAGACTGAGAGTGTCTGAGACTGAGGGTAGATAAAGGATTGGGAGATGTGATGTAAAAACGCGAATGCGTCCGGCACGTGCAAGATAATAAGTTCAGCGGTAGTTGGCAGCCTCTCAAGATTCGGCAATCGGCCTTGTATTTGTTAGTTTCTTATAGGCTATAACAGGTCTAGTTTTAGTCTGGCGATGCGATCTGTTGACTGTTCTGCGTTTTCAAGAATCATCGCGATAATATTATAAAGGATTAGGGCGTTAAGCGTCACATTTATGATGGGCCCCCCGGCTCAGCCATGAGCCATATATCAAAAAAGGCTCGATTTGGCCTACACTTACAGCAATAATTTAAAAACTCATACCATTTACCAATTGGTAATTGCCAATACGCAACAAATTAATCAGAAGTAATAACAGTGAAAACGGACGGAAAACCCGGTGCCCTTGTTTGTGGTATACGCGATCAAACCTTCGGCAATTTCTTGATGGAACAACAGGCATCGACTGAAAGACCTCAGAGCATGGCGTGGACCCGCTCTTGCAGCAACATCCCCGCAAAAATCCCAAAATCATGCCATGGTCCCTCTGTCACACTGCAAGTTCAGGACTTCGCCCTAAGCAAAGTAGCACCAGCAAAACCATTAGATCATTTCTATCCTGAGTCAGGTCCATGTTACACGGGAGAGCAGCTAGTTCTGGTCACTTCTGGCGTTGTCAATCATTCGAATAGCCTCTGTAGGCGTGAGACGGAGCGACGGTAAAAATCGGACTAGCCCACAAATCACAGGAATCAGAGGCTTTAACGCCGGATTGATCTTGTGTTTCCTGAAATCTTCTTCAATCTTCAATGTATCGCGGTTGTCGGCTAGTCAATGGTGTGTTAGCAAATTAATCGTTATAATACATATATATGAACCAGCATCTACCTTCGTCGATCACCTCAACAAGTATCTTAACTCCAGCCGCCTCCATCCTGTCTCTTAGAGTTGCAAGCATGGGTCTCCACTTTGGCTCCCATTCAGTCGGCATTTGCCCGGCAAATTCAACCATTTCAAAGAAAAGCAAATTATAGCTACCAAGTCCGTCGAACGGCGTATACCGAAATAAAAGAAAGTGAAGCTACAGTCTCATTAAGATTCAACGCGCAAAAAAACCAAAATGGAATTTGTCAACATACCAAGCAACCTGCGCACCATAGGTCGACCCGGTAATCAAATCGTCCCGTGAAAAAACCCTCCGGGGCAGTTAAGTTATATGGCGCATGTAATTTTTCTGGCTCCTGGCCCTGGAAAAAGGTCTCCCCAAAATCAAGCAGACAGATATCTCCTGGCTCTCCCTCACGTGGCCAACCAGTCCACTCTGCCGTCGTGACTATATGCGTAGGCATTCGAGGTCCTATAAATGATCCATCACTTCGGGTCAGCGGTTCAAGATCAAGTTTTCCGAGAATGTCAAACAGTTCCTTCTTGGTTTTTGTCGAAAGACCGGGCCATCTGATCGCCACATTATTTGGATTGATGTCTGAAAATGTGAGCCCGAAGCCGAAAAGTCGATTTGATTGATCAAACTCACCTCCATGACACATTCCCGCATCGTGAACAAAATTGACAGCTCTCAAAATCTGGGTAGCTATTCGATATACATCATCCGGTTCATTCTCTTGGTGGCGATGACTGTGGATATACCACACCGTGTCGAGTGAAGGGCCAACCAGCTCAAGCACAAGACACTGATGGACGCCGTTAGGGCCCTCGTGAGTAAAAGAATCCAGCAGTTGAACGATATGTTTTGGCGCGTCTGGGTGTTTCTGCAAAAACTCTAGATTCTGAACTTCCCGTGATGCCGCAGACGAGTCCGCGGTCGCGATTTTCAACGAAACCCACTGACTGGCAATGTTGTCCCATGCAAGCCATACAGTGGCATATCCGCCCGCGCCCAACTTGTGATGTACTACGTACCGACCATTCTTGAATGTATCTCCAATACTGACAGGATGAAAGCCGCCGGGTCGGTACCTTGCCAGTATCTCTTCAAAATTGCCAAACTCTTCGAAATCGGATTCCCGAGTTTCCGTCGTGCGTTGCGCACCCGCTGGCAATCCAAACCAAGTCATCGTAAGATATCGGTCGATGAATATGATCAGATGTTTCAAAGACAAGAAAGACTGAGAGTAGAATATCAAGAGATGTAATGCATTAAACGCGAGGCGGCCACAAGTAGGTTATGCACTGCAACCTCATGCGTCCGGCGCGTGCAAGATGTAGTTCAACTAGGAGTGACGATCCTGAATGAGATCTGACAGCTCTCAAGAATCAAGATTGACAAATGAAAGGTATTGCTATAATGCTATTCAATGATAGTTCATAGTTGATAGTATGGTGTATGGACTTTTTCCGCAAGTTATATATATATTTATAACGGGTTTAGTTTGAGCCTGGTAGTGTGATCTGTTCTGCGATTTTGGGAGTCGTCGCGATAATAAGGATTAGGGCGTTCAGCGTCAATTTACAAGGCAGCCCCTGACTCAGGAGCGATAAATAGGCTCGATTTGGCCTACAGCAATAATTTAAAAGATTATTAACTAAAGATAACTAACTTAGTAGTTAATTTATACAGCTGACTGATAAGAAGTAATAATTATGACGGCGAATAACCGGCGCCCTTGTTTGAATTAAAGTAGACGCGATCAAGCCCTCGACAGTCTCATGATGTAACAATGGGCATCAACTGAAAGACCTTAGAGCATGGCGCGCACCCGCTCTTGCAGCATCATCCCCGCAAAACCCCAAACTCTTGCCATGTCCTTCTACCGTACTTCACGATAAGGAAGCAGAACCATCTGGTATTTTTTATCCTAAGTCAAGCCCGTGTCACACTCGAGAGCAGTTATTTCTGACTCAATCATTTGAATAGCCGCCGTAGCCGTGATACGGTGCGAGGGTAAAAATCGGATTAACCCACAAATCACGGGAATCATAGGCTTCAACGCCGGATCGATCTCGTGCTTTATGAAGTTTTCGTCAATCTTCAATGTATCGCGGTCGTCGACTAGCCAATGATGTGTTAGCATATTAATCGTTGTTATACATATCAGCATCTACCTTCGTCAATCTCCTTAAGAGCACTCATCCTTCCAGCTGACTGCAACTTGTCTCTTAGACTCGCAAGCATAGGTCTCCACTTCGGTTCCCATTCAGGCGGCATTTTCTCGACAAACCCAACCATTTGAAAGAAAAGAGAATTATAGCTACCAAGTGCTTCGAACGGCGTATACTCAAAAAGTAGAAAGTGAAGCTACAGTCTCAATAAAATTCAACAAACAGGAAACAAAAAGGGAATCCGTCAACATACCAAACAACCTGCGCACCATAAGTCAACCCAGTAATCAAATCGTCCCATGAAATAACTCTCCGGAGCAGTTAAATATTTCGGCGCAGGTAATTTTGCCGGTTCCTGGCCCTGGAAAAAAGTCTCCCCAAAATCCAACAGACAGATATCCTCTGGTGCACCCTCACAAGGCCAACCAGTCCACTCGGCCGTTGTGACTAAATGCGTAGGCATTCGAGGCCCTATAAATGATCTATCACTCCGGGTCAGCGGTTTGAGATTTAGATCTCCGAGAATGGCAATTAATTCTTCCTCAGTTTTTGTCGAAAGACCGGGCCATCTGATTGCCACATTATTTGGACTGAGGTCTGCAAATGTGAGCACGAATCCGAGAAGTCGATCTAACTAATCAAACTCACCTCCATGACACATTCCCGCATCGTGAACAAAATTGACGGCTTTCAGAATCTGGGTAGCTATTCGATATACAGCGTCTGGTTTATTTTCTTGGCCGCGATCACTGCGAACATTCCACGCCTGTTCGAGTGAAGGGCCAACCAGCTCAAGCACAAGACACAGGTGGACACCGTTAGGGCCTTCGTGAGTAAAGAAATCCAGCAGCTGAACGATATGTTCGGTTGCGTCTGGGCGTTTCTGCAAGTACTCCAGATTCCGAACTTCCCGTGATGCTGTAGACGAGTTTGCAGTCGCGATTTTCAACGAAACCCACAGATTGGCAATGTTGTCCCACGCAAGCCATACAGTGGCATATCCGCCCCGGCCTAGCTTGTGATGTACTTTATACCTACCATTCTTGAACGCATCTCCAATATTGACAGGATGAAAGCCTCCTGGTCGGTACTGTTTCGGTTCTTCTTCATAAGTGAAAAATTCCTCAAAATTGGATTCTCGAGTTGTGTACGTGCGAGGCGCACCAGACATCACAGACCCATCTTCAGGCTTGGAATCAGAATTAGATTTTGCTGAACGAAATTCAACCCAAGTCATCGTAAATTCGTAATTCCGCCTAATTCGTATGGTATCGGCCGATGAATACGATCAGGTCACAGGTGTTTTAAATGCAAGAGACACTGAGAGAAGACAACTAGATGATGTGATGTATAAAAGGCGACGTCCGGCACGTGCAAGATACAGGTTTGGTTTACTATGTCCCAGCCTAATTAATCGATCAAGGAAAGCCACCGCCTCCCCCGGACGACTCCATGCCCAACCTCCGTGACCTGCCACCGTCGCTCGTGCTTCTCCTAGGTCTATCTCTCGGAATTGCAGCTTCTGCTGCCATCTCACGCGTCCGGCACAGGTACCCAAACCACTCGCCTCTCGCATCCGCCGACTCCGCCGAATCAGGCAAACTCAGCAGCAGCAGCAGCACGACCCGCGATGTGCGAATAGGCGTCGAAGGCCTGATCGGCAACACGCCGCTCGTCGAGATCAAATCACTTTCTGCCGCAACCGGCTGCACTATCCTCGCCAAGGCAGAACTTTTGAACCCCGGCGGCAGCGCGAAAGATCGTGTCGCGCTCGCCATTGTCGAGCAAGCAGAACTCGAGGGCCTGTTGCGGCCGGGACATCCAGACACCGTGTTTGAGGGAACTTCGGGGTCGACCGGGATCTCGCTTGCAATGATTTGTCGTGCAAAGGGGTATCGTGCTCATATCTGTCTTCCGGACGACACGTCGGTCGAGAAAATCGCACTGTTGGAGTCCCTAGGCGCCGAGGTCGAGAAAGTGCCGCCGGCCAGTATTGTTGATCGCAGACAATACGTAAACATCGCGCGAACGCGGGCGCAAGAGCTGAACTCGTCTACAGAGTCCAGTTCCCGCGGCGTGTTTGCTGATCAATTCGAGAACGAAGCAAACTGGCGTGCTCATTTTGCGCATACTGGTCCCGAGATCTGGGCTCAGACTGGCGGCGGCTCGCTTGATGCGTTTGTCGCCGGCGCCGGCACGGGCGGAACTATTGCCGGCGTCGCCAGGTTTTTGAAACCCAAGCTGCCCAATCTCCGGGTCGTCCTGGCTGATCCTCAGGGATCGGGCCTCTACAATCGCGTCAAATTCGGCGTCATGTTCGACGTCAAGGAGCGAGAAGGCACGAGACGCAGACACCAAGTCGACACGCTGATCGAGGGCATCGGCATCAACCGCGTCACTCGAAACTTTGAAGCAGCAAGACCGCTAGTCGACGACGCCATCCGCGTCTCAGACGACCAAGCGCTCGCCATGGCGCGCTTTCTCGTCGCGCACGACGGTCTGTTTGTCGGTAGTTCTACGGCCGTGAACTGCGTCGCGGCCGCGCGCACAGCGCTGCAGCTCGGTCCGGGACATACGGTTGTCACTGTGCTCTCAGACTCTGGCGCGCGGCATTTGTCGAAATTCTGGAAAGTGGCCGGTGCTGTTGCGGGTGACGGCGCAGAAGGCGATATAGTCGCCGAACTGATGGCTATCTTGGATATGCCCTCTGTGTCGTCGACACCGGGTGTGACTACACCGGGGCTCTAGATTTGCACTCTTTGTACATTAAATAACAGTATATACATGATTACAATTACATACAATCAAAGCAGAAACTGCGACCGCAGTTGAACCCTTCGATTCCGCACCGATGGTCGGCAGAGGTATACTCCTCACTGTCTGGAATCTCCAGAGGCATCGGTCTACGCATAGGCATTGGTCGCGGCGACGGGAATGGCAGCGACGACGGCAACGACGCGCCGCGAACAGCACGAGAAGCAAGCTCGTTGTCGACAATGTTGTCATTATCCTCGTCGACTTCTGTGGCATACACGCTACTCGTATGTACCGGGTCCTCCAGCCGATCGTTCCAGACCGGATCGCGTTGCTCGATATCGGACGGGATTTTCCATATGCTGTCGGTGTCTGCAGATGTAGCGGTAGTCGGAGCCGCGGTCCATAACTGCACAAGCTGATCCAAATGCCGAGCCTTCTCTAAATCTGAATCACCACCCGTATCGCCATCGGGTTCGCTCCCACTTTCGTCATCATCCTCATCTTGGATCTCTTCTTCGTACTTAACGTTGACCTCCCCATCCTCTTCAAACTCGTCCGAGTCGTCCGTAATCTCGATAACCCCGTTTTCACCCGCTTGCGCAGCCCACATCTGCACCAACAAATCCAGCCGCCGCTTCCTATCCGCCTCGCGCTCTTTTTCCTCTTCTTCTTCTTCATCGTCAAAACTCTTCTTAACCAAAGTCCTTCTTATATTGCCGCCTATTCGCGGCCGCGCGGTCGGTGTTCGCGCTGGTGAACTGACCTGTGCGCTGATCAATTCGTCTTCCGACCCATCACCGTCATACACGGCATCCTCCTCGCCTACTCGCTCAACCCCCACATCACTCTCATCGTCATCATCATACTTATACACTTCATCAAGCTTCTCAACCCCAACGCCTCTCCCAGGCCTCCAAATATCATCCCCGCGACCACCCACAACCCTCCCAGCAAGATGTCCCCGGTCTTCCACAATCTCTCCCGTAATCAAATCAATCACGTCCGTCTCATCCTCCAGATCACGACCATATCGCACAAAGATAGATTCCCAAGCAGTCTTTAACTTCCCAGACGCTTCCGCACGCGCGGATTCTAGATCGAATTTGTCGGCAGCGCTGGCGGACGCGTGAATCACGGAAGGCGGCGTCGGCGAGACAAAGTAGGATATTGATGGCGAGAGCTGCGTGGGACGAGAGCGCTTGAGCGGGGTCTCTGTTGATGGTGAAAGCCGTCGCCGTTTGACGGACGCGTATGATTCCATTCTGGACCGGCAACCCGTAGCTGGGCTTATACGTCTCAAAATTTGAATTTGTGTTACGACGACTTGCACATATCCCGACGCGACTTTATAACGAGCGACGCGAACTCGAAATCTGCAAAACGCGACATCTCGAGCCGCACAATCAACGGCTGAGTCACATGATAATGAATCACGTGACCTCAAATTGAGCTTGTTTCCCGCGGAATTGTCAATTTAACGAATTCAGCAGTTCTGTCTAAGCTTACACAGTTTTGCTACTTGGCCTGTATATATCTACAGCGCTTGGAGTTTCAAGCATAGCTACTCTGTCTTTAATTAGTTAAAGCTCTGAGCTCTCTTTATCTTGAGATCCTTCTTTTGATTTTCTTCTTTCATTCAAGTACCTGCTCGAGTCTTGCCGTCCTCCTCCTGCCTTCGCTCGAGCCATTAGCGCTTCCGTTCTGCCACATTCTGCCACAAAATCAGACTTTGATTGATCAATCAATCACCCGCAGCGCCAGCTCTGCTTCTTTTCATTATTAAATCCTGCATTCTTGTTCTCTCTTCTCTGCCAGTTGCTGTGAAATCCTCAATGAGTCACGGAAGCCCACAGTTGTATAGTACGTAAACCTGGCACACACCAACCTCACGCACGGTCATCTGGCTTTCTCTTTTCGCATACTTGGACATATTTTCTGACACTAGTAAAGCAGACTCGACGCCCGGTCTGCTGCCGTTGCAGGCATCGCCACCACCTCCTCCTCGCCAAGCCGAAGCTACTACGACCGAGCCCCGGACTGTGATCCTGTCAAATCTCCCGCCGGACGAGCAAATCGACCTCGCGCTTCTGCACTCACTTATTCGCGGCGGTAAGATTGAATATTCCTATTATGACCCGGCCAGGCGTACTTTTTTCGTGCATTTCTTGCAGGCGGCAGACGCGGCGAGGTATATGTCGTGGATCACGGCGCAGGGCGCGGTTTATCTGAACGATTACCTGATATATATCGATATCATGCCGAGTCCAGCACCCGTGCCGACTATCTTTATGCCTCAGAGCAACGTGTCGCGCAAGCTGTATATCGGCGGGATCCCGTCTGAGATTGACTCTCGTCGCATGTGCGCCATGTTTGAGCACTACGGCGTGATCGAGTACGTCAAGATCGTGTGGGAGCGGAAATGCGGGTGGGTCTCGTTTTGCCGGATCGCGGACGCGTTTGACGCGTTGCGGTTCGTCAGGCAGGACGAGCCGATCTTCCATCGGTCAAAGATCGAGTACGGACGGGATGATTGTGATGGCGGGATGCATGAGATTCTCGAGGGCGGAGGGGTGAGTATAAACGCGCGCAACAACGTGGACGTGGTGATCGGGCGATACAAGCATTACGGAAGACGGCCGGAGGACGCGCCGCTGAAGCAGGTGTATGCGGCGTATGAGGCGGATAGGGAGCGGGGGAGGGAGAGAGAGCGGTCGCCTGGGCCGGTGAAGAAGCCTGAATACTCGTGACTTGACGCGGGTGACCCGTGTTGTTAATGTTTTTATGAACCGTTTAATGTTTTTACGAACCGTGTGATGTTTTTATGAACCGTGTATATTAATTTCTGAGTTGGGGATAGCTGTGTTTGTATTTTTAATGTACGCAGATGCCCGATGGGGCTGTATTATGCCAATTCTGACAAGGGAACATCACATGGCTCTTGTATGACGCGTGCGTCCGCGCGATCAGACGTGTTTTCAGCTTGCTGCGGGGAGCACCTGAACAGCGGCAGCAAATTAGCAACATCCAGTACTCAGTTTGAGCAGAGAGTATGCGGCATGAGGTCAGCTTCGGTCATGCGATCGAGGCTGTGCTCGATCTGTCTGTGTTGAGATGCGGTGGGATCGCGGGAAGACGTTGGATCGAGAATGCGATACTGGCGAGTTGTCTTGTGTTCAGTGTGAGACCAGTGGGGTATTTCAATTCATTATTTAGTCGTTCTTGCTATTCGGGAACGCCATAAGAAGCAGAAGCCCATCTAATAAATAGGAATGTCAGAGAGCTGAGCAACTCACGATGTAGAGTTGGAGAAAATGGAGCCAAAAAAGGCCAACCCTAATCCGCAGCGCGCTGACATTATTGACGCGGGTCTCGTGGCTCGTGCGTCAGCTGCTGCCCGGATTTGATTTCTGCGCGTGCCGGGCGAGAGTTGCTGTAGATCGAAAACTGCACCCAGCGGCCCCGGGCGGTTTCTGCAAGCCGACCCTGCACCGGCTCGCTCTAGTTTCTATTTAGTCTTTTTGATTTGCTTGTTTGAGGGTTAATTGTGCTGTGGTTTGCTCAGTGTCGGTGGAAGAGGGATCATTCTAGTGCGGTCGACATGGCGCTTTACATGACGACTTTGCTGCTGGTGAACGCGGACACGTACTTGCCGCTCACGAGAACGTATCGCAGCGTGCTGGGCCAAGCATTGCACGTCACGTTGCCGTCCGGAAGACTCGACATTCTGGTCGTCCGGCCGCCTGAAACGTTCCGAGAAGCGCACGACGTGGTCGCGCAGCTGTACCAGCTCGCGGACGAGCTCGCGGTAGCTGGCGGGCGCGAGGGCGTGCATGTCTGTGTGCTGCTTGACGGGGTTGGCGGGTTTGATATCCGGACGGCGCGGGGGCGGAGTTGGGAGGTTGTTGCGGTGGGCAAGAGTGATGCGCGGATGGTGCCGATTTTTATTGAGGAGCAGCAGGCTTCGATATATCCGCCTGCGCTGCATATACTGCTGTTGCCGATGGGTATTGCGTCGCGGCCTGTGTCGTGTGCGTCTTCTGTCGGCGGGGCGTGTGATAGTGACGACGACGAGGAAGAGGATGATGAAGATGAAGACGATATCGTTGTTGGAGTGGCGGACATGATTATCGACAGTGAGGATGAAGACGTCGGGAACGCCGATGATTCGGAAGAAGAAGAAGGATTGGAAGGACAGTACCCTGTCGTGGCCCGTGAGTTATTCCCGAAATCTACGTGCTTTGACGAAGCAAACACTAACAAACGACGCAGTCGGCGGGACATTCGACCATCTACACGACGGCCACAAGATCTTACTCACGATGGCCGGGTTCGTGGCCAGCGAAGCGCTCATGGTCGGCGTCACGGGCGACGAACTGCTCAAGAACAAGGCGTATAAAGAGTACATGGAACCGTACTCCAGGCGAAGTTCGCACGTGTGCGAGTTTGTAAACTACGTGTTCCCGGCGCTGCGAGTCAGTACGCACGAGATCAGCGATATCTACGGCAACGCGGTCACGATCGAGGACATTGACGCGCTTGTGTGCAGTGCCGAGACGCGGAAGGGCGCGTTGGCTGTGAATCGCGAGCGCAGGAAACGCGGCATGCGAGCGTTGAAGTTGTGGGAGATTGGGGTCGTGAATGGGGATGAAGAAAATGCGTGGGCTGGAAAGTTGAGCAGTACGGATATCCGGCGGCGGCTGCACGAGGCGGCTGCACGCGAGGCTGAGAGCTGATGCTTTGAGAAGATAACTTGATTGGGAGATGGCAGAATTGGTAGGCCAGTACTAAAGCTGCCCAGCATTGTGGGTCCTCGGACAATTTGGAGTCTTCTTTAGTTCCTGTCCTTGATGCCCGTCACGTGGGACAATTCCAAGGACGAGGAGCCCAATTTGATTGATCCGGCAAATGAGAGTATGAAACTGAACTGACAAGTTGGCATTGACTCGAGAGCACATCCGTTTATGATTTCTCTTATTGGGTTTAGTGATTGATTAATGGTAATTAATCTTGAGCAGTTGACTTTGAGCAATTCCCAGCGCTGCGGCACGACTCACGAGCATTGTGAGTTGGACAAGGCAACCCTGTAATTAGTCGTCGTCATGACGTCGCTTTGCACTCCACGTGGAAGCTCGGAAATAAACACTGCCGCGTCCAGGGTCCGAGTGGGCGACCGCGGCCGCCAGGGCGCGCGCAGGGCAGCTGCAGCCGGTCCCGGAGCGACGCGTGAAGAGGAAACGCGTGAAGTGCAATTTTTAATCTGTGCAGAGCCGGCGGAAGCGCGTCCGGCGACGAGACGCGGTTCCGCGCACGAGGCATGGAACTGGAAGCCGAAGCCGGCGAACTCGTCGAAGTCGGCCGCTTCGGGCGCCGCGCGGACCCGCCAGCGCAGACGGCCTCCTCTCATTTCCGCTCGGGTGGGTCGGTTTCAATTTTACGTATAGTATGGGCTCGGGTTCGTGTTCGGGAGGGAACTTTGAACAGGTGAACACCAGACCAGTCCGAAGTCGAACAGCCTGAACACCAGTTATCCAGACTTCCAGTCAACGTCGACCTCCAGAGCAGCTCTACAACAACAGAATCGCCCTCCAGAGCAGCTCTACAACAACAGAATCGCCTTCGTCCCTTCTGGCCAAATAGACTTTCAAATAAAGGCCGACCCGGCCGAACCGCCTCGACCCGGGTCGCGCGGCTGCGGCCCGGGTCCGCCGGGTCCGCCGCCCAACGCGGCCGCGCACGAAACGCAAATGCTCGTCTCGTCACTCCGCCCGGCCCGCGTCTCCTCGCGTCGCTGTCCTCGACCTGGCACTGTCTCTTCTCCTCCTCTTCGTCCTCTTCCTCCTGCACTTCCCGTCCCATCCCCCTCCTGCCCGCCCTCCTCCGCCCCGGACAGCCCTCTCTCTCCGTCCAGCGTCCACGCGCCCGCTCCATGTTTGCGCGCTGAGTCCGCGTGCCGATCCTTTCCAGCGGCCCCGCGTGCCTCCCCACACGCGTGCGTGCTCCGCGAAGAAGGTGTGTGACTCCGTCTTGCTGTCTTTTGCTGCGCTCTGCTGCGCTCTGCTCTCCCTTTACTTGATCTGTTTTGTCGGGATCTTTCTCTTCTCTGCATTCTCGTCACTTTGCATCACTTTTTCCGCAGTATCGTGCGGTTCTTACGAGACGCGCCGCTAACACGCGCAGTCCGATGTCTTCAGTCTCCTCCGTCACGATGTCCGTCCCGGCCTTCGTCTTCCCCCTCCACCACCTCCCCGCCGACGACGCGAAGTCCTCTCCCCAGCTTCCCGTCGCGCGTCGCGGCCACCTTCGACACACATCCGCGCAGTCCATCCTGCCGCCCGTCCTCGCGCCGCCGCCGTCATTTGCGCCCGCCGCTGCAGCCATCAACCCCTCGCCTCGACCGCGCAGTCCGTCCCGCAAACACGCCCACCGCCGGTCTGCCGCCATCTCGCACGACCTCCTCGCCGACCTGCGCGCAGAGCAGGAACGCGAACAGCTCGCAAAGGCCGAACTGCAGCAGCCCGTCCTGCCGCTCCCGGTCGCGCTGCCGTCGCCGACGTCCTCGTCCCCGTCGCCGTCGGATGAGCGCGCAGTCTCGCCATGCCCGTCGTCCTCCGTGTCCTTCGACTCCTCCTCTGTCTCCCTCGCCTCCGTCTCATCCGCTTCCACCACCCCGCCTTCGCGCGCAAAAGTCATGTTTTCCTCCGCCATCGAATTCATCCCCTCGCATTCCACCACCACCTCCACCTCGACCACTGCCACGCTCACACCCGCCCGGTTATCCGGCGACGCACTGCCGTCACCTGCATTCGACTGCAAGCCCGTCTCGTTCGCTACCCCCTCTTCTTCTGCTCCGCTCGACAAGCAGCAGCAGCAGCGCACGCATAAAAAAGTTCGGTCATGGTCATTCATCCGGTTCCGGCGAAAGTCCGCCGGCGACGACTGCGATGTGCCAGAAGAAGCCGACGAGACCGAGCAAGACGTTCTCGAACAGGAAGACGAAGTCGCTTTGCCTCCTGCAATGCGACCACGCCCAGCCACACCTCCGCATGCTTCTCATGCGCCGCGAGCGGCGACCCAGACCCACTACTTCACACGCTCCGGCACGCCAGAGCCCATGATCGACCTTGACGCCGCTCTGGGACCTGCCGGTACGCCGCCATTATTATCCGGATCCTGGCACAGCGGCCAGGCATTCCACCGGCGCACCGAGTCCGCTCCCGGCTTGATCACACGGAGCGGCACGCGCAGTGTCGAGTTTTCAGACTTCTCGCGCTCGCTTTCGCGCGCTCTTGACGGGCCCAGTTTGTCGTCCGCGCCACCTCCGTCCCGAGGAGCCCGCGGCATGAAGCGAAAGATGTCTGCGGTCGCAGAAGTTGAAGAACGAGATGATTTTGCTGTTGCCTCAGACGGCAGCGACGACAGCGAAGCCGGCGATATGACTCCCCTGGCTAGCGAGCCTGAAAAGCGTCGCAGCGTGTGGGAGGATTTCGTTAGCTCGTTCAGCGCCGGCACGGTGTCCTACACTGCTCCGGACGGTTCGCCGAGTGACTCGCGTGCCGGATCACCGACTCTGGGTATGAACCGCGAGGACGTGTTGATTGTGGATGAGGATGGCGAGGAGGTCGTGCTGGGCGAGCCTGGTCCTGAGATCCGGCACGCGTTCAAGGACAGCAGCACGGCAGGCTCTCTGCACAACTCATGTTCCGCATCCTCGCTCTCGGACGAGAGCACTACTGCCGCTGAAGCCCCACCTCCGGTCCCCAGGGTCTCCTTCGCGGGACACACGAGACGCAAGTCGCAGGACCGGCGGCGAAGTCTCATTGTGAGTCTGAAGAGCGCAATGCTCAAAAGCCAGTCCGTCGGCAATCTCCTACATACGTCCAACATCACTACACACAAGTCCCTGTCTACGCCGGACGTGAACGCGGGCGTGACTACAGAAAAGACGAGCCCGCACAAGCAGCATCGGCGGCGCGTGTCTGCCCTAGGCGGCAACAAGCGCGGATGGCGAAGCCAGGGAAACCTGGCCGACTCCTCCGCGCCGGCGTCGGCGCCGGCTGCTGGATCACCGGTCAAGCAGAAGAGTCGTACGAGATCGCCGGAATCGTCGGCGATGGTGGTTGCCGTGCGGGCCAAGAACAAAAGCGTGGCCGGTCGCATGTGGGACTGGGTTCGCGGCATGGTAGTCTGACGTCACTCACACCTCCGTGCCATGGTTTTTTTTTCTTTTTAATCTTGCATATTTCCCTTGTCCTGCTTTTTATCCGGTGTCTGGTCCAGTTTTCTTTTTTTTCTCTTTCCTTTTTTTTTAATTGTTCGCATCGTTGCGTTGGTCGCTGGATTTGCATTGCCGGTTTTGGCTGTGATTGATCCTCCTTGCGTGTTTCGTTAAATTGACGCGTCCGCCGTCTGTTCCCTTTTAATTTTGTGTATTTTCGTCGTCGGGGTGCTCGGTTGTGCTATACTATTATCATGCATGCTGTAGAGTATTCTTTTTGCTATTTGTCTTTTCTTCAGACGGGCGCGGGTGTAGAGTACAGAGAGTCTGGGTCGGTGGGGTGCATCTTGTGAAATAATATTGAGCAGATCTAATCTCTTTTATCAATCTCATCTCGCTGCTGTTCAGCGGCGCAGGGACGCGGCGAGTGCCGCACGGCGCCCGAAGCGGAAGGCCGTCAACATGCGGGCGGCGCGGCGCGCTGCAAGGGGCGCCGGGTCAGAGCCGCTGCGGCTGCGCGCTTCCGCTCCGGCGCAGATCAGCCACAGTCACGTGAGCAGTCACGTGTCGTTTAGGTCAGCGCTGAGTCAGGAGAGAGAATAAGGTTTAGATCTAAACTCAAATCCTGGATGGCTCGAACTGAGAATTGATCTCTGCAATTCAATTCAATTCAATCCTCCGCAACATCGCACGCGCGTGATGCCGTGCTCGTCTCCGTTCGCGCTTCCTGTACCGGCTGGTGGTCATTAGAAACAAGACTCGCGATTTTGATCCAGATTGTAAGTTCTCACTGCCTGTTTGGCGTTCGCTGGTTGTGGTTTGTTATGGTAGTCTGCTTTTGCTTTTGAATGTGGTGGTGGTCGTCGTTGTATGGGCCGTGGTTTACTCTTCTTGTATACTCTGAATAAAGCGATTATCTACCTAGATCTATTACCACAGTTCAGAACAATTGTTAACGCGCTGTGAAGCAGCCTTAGATTTACTCCCCCCGTCTTGCGCAGATGCAGGTCTACCGCAGTCTGACTCAGCCGACGGCGGTCACGCACAGCGTGTCTGCATCTTTCGTCAAATCCGGCACCACGAACCTGATTGTCGTCAAGGGCTCGAGTTTACTTCAGATCTTTGACCTGGTCGCGCATGAATCCCAGGCCGACACGAGCGCTGCGTCCGCGGCGGCAGATAACGCTGCGAATCCGGCATCTACTAGTCGAGATCGCGGCGAGGATCTCGAACAGCAGGACGGAACGGACGAAAATTTTTTGGCCGAGATTGGGCTTGAGCAGTCTGTGACTGTGCATCGGCTGAAACTTGTGTTGGTCGCGGAGTACGAGCTAAGTGGATTCGTCACCGGCATCGTCAGCGTGCGCACTGCCGCCGATCCGAGCCGTGAGTACTTACTCCTTTCGTTCGAGTCTGCCAAATTATCACTATTAGCATGGGACGACGCCAGGTTATGCGTCAGCACTGTGTCATTGCATTACTATGAGAAGCAAGCCGGAATCCTGCACGCAACCGTGAACACAGATCAAGCGATTGCGAGCTCGATCCTGCGCTCGGATCCGGGTAGTTTTTGTGCGTGTTTGAAGTTTGGAAGCGATATGTTTGCGTTTTTGCCGTTTAAACGTGACGATGGAGATGATATCTTTGCGCCAAATGGTGGATCATCAGCCACGGCGGCGGCAGTGGCGACGGCAGAGAAGTCGCGCGCGTTTTATCCGTCGTTTGTGGTTCCTGCTGTGACGCTGGACGATGACATTGCCAACGTGATCGATATCGCGTTTCTTTTCGAATACCGTGATCCGACGCTCGCGATTCTCTATCAACCGAACCGCACTTGGACAGGTCTGATTCACGAAGCCAGAGACACTGTCGCGCTTGTCGTCGTCGCTTTAGATTTACACCAGCGCGCGTCGACTTCTATTCTCAGTGTCTCAAAGCTTCCATATGATTTAGTCTCTGTGACCCCCCTACCAGCACCAATCAGCGGCACGTTACTCCTCGGCGCAAACGAATTCGTCCACGTCGACCCATCCGGCCGCGCGGTCGGCGTCGCCGTCAATCCGGCCGCTAAAGCGACCTCGGATTTTGACCTTGTCGACCGTTCGTCTCTTGAACTTAGACTTGAAGGAGCACGTGCCATGTTTTTGCAGGATAACTTCGTGATGCTGGTGTTAGGCTCGGGCGAGCTGTATTTATTGCAGTTTACTTTGGACGGACGGACTGTCGAGCGTATCGATATTCATGCTATTAATGTGGGTGGAAAACCGGGGATTGGTGCAGCCGCGTCTTGTTTGGAGATGCTGTATGCGAAAAAGAAGGTGTTTATCGGTAGTCAAGCTGCCGACAGCGTATTTCTGTCGTGGAGAGTTGTGGATGAAAAAAGAGTGGCTACTATAGAATCGGATCAGGGAAATGAGGGAACTAGTCAAGTTGTGCAGTCTAAGGATTACGACGACGAAGATGAAGATTTATACGGCGAATCTTCAGGTGCTAATACTGCGCTTGCAGACTCTACTTCTTCCCGTGAAATCTCGCACACACAGTTGGAGTTTTCTGTACACGACAAGATAACGAATTACGGGCCAATGGTTGACCTTGCGATCGGCGAGGTTGACGTTAAGGGCGCGACTCGGAACACAGATGCGTCGTCAAGACTTGAAATTGTTGGTGCGCGGGCAGGCGAATATCCCGGCAGCGCGGGGCTGAGCGTGTTCAGACGGTCACTGACGCCGCTGGTGCTAGCCCGGTTCCCGTTTCCGGACCGCAAGGCGCTGTATACCGTGAAGACGAAGAGTCGGGATACGCTGACGAGCGGGGTCGATTCCGCGATTGCGGACCAGATTGACAAGTACATGATCATTTCGCGCGAAGATGAGAGTTTGGTGTACGATATCAGTGAGCAGTTTGAAGAAGTCCGGGGGTCTGAGTTTGATGCCCGCGGAGGCACGGTCGCGCTGAGCTCGGTTTTGGACGGCTCGCGGATCGTGCAGATTTGTGCGACGGAGATTAGAGTTTATGATTCTGATTTGAAGATGGTCCAGATGTTGCCGGTGTATGATGACGACGGAGATGATGTAGATATGGACGAAGATGCGGCGGAACCGACTGTTGTTGCCGCCTCGTTTTCGGATACGGCTGTGTTGACTTTGTTGGATAATGGCCTCGCGACGGTGCTGACGGGCGATGAAAGCAGTCTGGAGCTGACTGAAACGATGAAGTTTGAGTCTGGTTTGGTAAGTATTTAATTTCCTGGATACAGAATGAAGTTTCAAAAGGGGAACAAGGCGCTAATGATGACACTATAGGTGTTTGCTGCTGGTTGTCTGGCTTCGATCCCGCAGTCATATTTGCCCTCTGCCGAGAAAAATCCACCGGTCGAGGAAGCCTCGCGGAAACGGAAACGGCATTCAGACGTGTTTGGGTACCAGTCAAATCAGAGTCAATCGGCATCTCAATCAGAGACTCTGGCTCCGGAGCATAGAGTATCAGTTGCCATGATGGTCACCAGCCGAGGTGATTTGCAGGTACGAGCTGCAATTATGAAATTTCAGCGTTTGACGCAGCAGCTAATTGAGATGTCTAGATTTACAGGCTATCTGACCTTTCCCTGTTATATACGGCTCAGCATGTTGACACGCTACCCCAGCTATTCGACGGAGCCCAGAATCCATCATCGTCGCCCGTCCTCTCTGCTGTTCGTCCTTCCGGATTGCAGCGTCGCAAATCAAGTGCTGGACTGGTTCCTCGTGCTTCGAAAGCTGAGACTCGCGAGTTTCGTATTGCAGAAGTGCTCTATACAACGCTTGGAGACGACATTGTGAAGAAGGAATACCTGCTTCTCCGTACTGACGAAGGCGATGTCGCGATATATGAGCCGTTCACGAATGCGGCCGGTGCATCTTCTGATGGAGTTCGGTTCTCAAAGATTCAGAATCATCGAATCACAAGATCTGTGAAATTGGAAGGAACTCCTGCGTCAGACGACAAGGCTAAAATACGCCTGCAGCGCATGATTCCGTTGTTAGGCCAGCGAGGAGAATACGATGCCGTGTTCCTTGTCGACGGAAAGGCTGAGGACGACAATAGTACTGACAAAAATGACGGACCGGATGAAACTGTGCCCGCAAGTGAATCATATGTGATTATGAAAACCGCAAAGTCGATGCCGACTGTGTATCCGTTTTCTGGAGGACCTGGGGTTAAATGCGTTAGCTCGCTGCATTCAATGACTGTCGATCATGGGTTCATCTACGTTTCCAAAAAGGTATGACAAAAGTTTTCCTGAATAGTTTTTTGCTGGTGATGTTGCTAATGAGTCGGCATTTTTTTAGGGAATGGTGAGACTATGTAGATTTAGTGATGAATACGCGTTTGATAGCGCGTGGCCGGCGAAGAAGGTCGACATGGAAGAAGATGTGCATGCTGTGGCGTATCACGCGAGACAGCATATGTACGTTGTATCGGTTTCCAAAAATGTCACATTCAGTTCCAAGGAGGAAGAAGAAGAACGGGTAACCGAGCTCGAAGGTGCGTGGTACTCATCGAGTTGCTGTTAACTGAATGTTCACTAATTCTTTTTTTTCCAGAGTCTGATTTCCCGGCCACCGTAGCTCAAGGATCTTTGCAGCTTATTTCTCCTAAATCCTGGATTTCAGTGGATTCTCATGATTTTGGACCAAACGAAACCGCGCTCGTAGTGCGCTCGGTCAGTTTACAAGTCTCAGAGACGTCTACCGCACGACGGCAATTCATCGCGGTCGGCACGGGCTTATTTTACGGCGAAGACCAAGCGTCGAAAGGGTTTGTCTACATTTTCGAAGTCGTCGAAGTTGTTCCAGAACCTGGGAAACCAGAGTACAATCATAAGCTTAAGATGATTGTCAAGGAAGACGTTCGCGGGGTCGTGAGCACGCTGTGTGATGTCAACGGATACTTGCTATCTGCGCAGGGGCAAAAAGTGATGGTTCGTGGACTGCGCGAAGATAACTCGTTTGTGCCGGTCGCGTTTATGGATCTCAACATGTACGTTTCGGAAGCCAAAAGCATCAAAAACATGGTTCTCATGGGCGATGTCATGAAAAGCGTCTGGTTTGTGGGATTCTCGGAAGAGCCGTTCAAGATGCAGCTTTTTGGCAAAGATCTTCGCAAAGTCGAAGTCGCGGCGTCCGAGTTTGTGGTTAACGGCGATCTTGTGCATTTTGTCGTTGCAGATGCGGATCGGAAGATTCACATCTTGCAGTATGACCCGGAAGATCCGCGGTCACTGTCAGGCCAGCGGTTGATGGCAAAGTCGGAGTTCTTTGCCGGGTTCAATATCGAGGCTCTAGCTATGGTTCCACAGGCGCTACTGCCAGCATCGTCTGGTAATCCGGCTGTGTCTGTTGTGCCCTCTGGGCCGGCTACTGACCTGAAGTCTGCGACCCCAGAAGCTAGTAATGGCACAGGTAATGGCACAGTCAACGCCACGTCTACACCTGCACCGGAGACTACGCATACTACAACAACCGAGGAAACGTCGCATTACATGTCAATTGGTGTAACGCAGTCGGGCAATATAATCTCGATCATCCCTGTATCTGAATCGACCTACAAAAGACTCGCAGTCGTTCTCTACCAACTATCCGATCGACTGGAACACGTAGCTGGCTTGAACCCGCGAATGCACAGAACGCTTGCGACGAGCTCAGAGCTAGACGGATCGTCTGCCGCGCGTGCTGTGCTTGACGGCAACTTACTCTTACGTTTCGCGGGACTGAGTTTGGAGAGCCGGGCCGAGATTAGTGAGAGAGCTGGAAAAGGCGCCGAGGCGGAGATTTGGAGTCATCTGGTGGAACTGGATCGATCGCTTAGTTATATGTAGGAGTTTTGATAAGTTACGTGTATATAATTTTGTAATTCAGATAGTTAACTATATAACTTTTGTTTATCCGTTGTTGCGACAAAATAAACGCCAAATGCATACAAACACTAATTTCATGATCTCTCTTTTCAGCCCACATATAAGTCTGGCAGAATTCTGCCCAAAGTGAACGCAAACGAAAATTGCAAAAAAAAACCAAATATAGTACAAAACAAATCAAGCCCAGAGCAGAGGCTTAATTCTTCTGCTTCCGTCTCCGAACCGGAACCTTGACCAGGACCTCCTCCTTCTGCGGTTCTTCGACTTCCATCTCCTCGTCGACCGACATCTCCTCGATATCCTCCAGCTCCCGTACTTCCTCGGCGGCCACCTTGCTCGCACGCGGGATAAGTCCACCTTGCTTGAGCAGCTCCTCGTTCTCGGCAACCAGCTTCCGGTCCTCCTCGCGCTGCTTCGCCTTGTTGTCGCGCATCCGGTTCTTGTAGAATGCGCGTTCGCGCTTGGCGCGAATCTCGGAAACGCGTTGCATCGCCGTAAGCGTGACCGCGACAAGCTCACGGTTGTATCGGACTGGCACGTTGCGCCGAGCGGCAAAAGTGAGAGTAGAATCGACAACCATTTCCTTTCCGGCGGCCTTTCGGAAGGCTTTGGTCCAGCGAAGCTTGCGCGGGTTACGCTTCATCTTGAAGTTCTTGTGGCATTTTGAGCGGCTGTGGGAAAGCAGGTCAGTAATCAGTAGAGGGCAAAGAAAGAGGATGCAGGTGGGCTGGAACATACCAAAATCGGAATTCCTTCGCGTCATTGCGAACAAACATGATTCCATGACTCGGCTACATGTATTGTCAGTAATTTGGTTCACTCAAAGCATTGAATGGCGCGGGAATCAGTGGGAACTTACATAGACCGGCGACGAGCAGAAACTGCAGTTGTAGACCCTCATTGTGAATGTTGATCTGTGTGGACTACCTCCAAAAGTACAGCAAACAGATCTTCTTGTTGGCGATCAGCGAAATCTCCTGGTGCAGGCTTGTAGAAGAAAACAGCCACGGATCGTGGGTGTCGCTTGATCGATGGGGAGGAGCACAAAAAAATAATCTAGATGCCGAAGCGCTTGGGAGGAAACGAAAAATTTAAAAGCCCGAACCCTGGGAACAGGGCTGGCATAAGCGCGACAGCACCGCGCGGGTTGTGTATGACGACGGAGCGATAAACTCGAACTCCACTCGCCCCGTCTCAGGATTGCTCGTGATCGTCTCAGAACTGCATAGGTCAGGGCTCTCGGATTCACCTACGTCTTCTACGTTTCGATACAAGAGGCAGAACGTCTATTTGCCAGCGAGAGCAGAGTTATCTTTTGTTTCCATTTACTGTTTCTGGCGTCGTTCGTGAGCCAAACAGAACGAGATAGGCGTACACAATGTCCGCTGTACGAACTACCTTTGTTTGGATCGCGTTTGGCGTCGTGTGCGGGATCCTTGCTGCAGTTTCGATACTATTTGTGAGTTTGTGCATTTGATTAAAGCTACTTGTGTGCCGGGTGCTGACTATTCTGGCGACAGACGCGACTCTATACCAAGCGATATGAGCGAGATGTGTTCGTGATGATGGTGTCTGTGTTCTCGATATCGGTTGTGCTCGCCACGGCGTGTCTGTTACCAGTCGACATTGCTATCGTCAGCCAAACTACAGGAATGCTTGCAGACGTATGATTATATCCGTTTTTTAGGCTCAAGAGATAGGACTAATAGCTTTGAATAGCAACTTACAAGATCAGAGGAGGCCGTGAAAGTGGGTATGTAATATCTTTCTATGCTCATTTTTGGAGAATGAAATACTAACAAGTTTTCTAGTTTATTATTGTAAGTCAGACGGAATAGTTGTGTGCGACGAAACTAATTGAATTGCAGTACTGTACTCCATGGATGCGTTCCTGATTTTAGTGCTCATTCCGTTCACTTACTTTTGGTGAGTTCTAATATCCGGCTACAATTTTATGGGATTGATTTTTAACACTATTTCAGGTTTGAGGAATGGGATGAAGAGTCAACCACTGGAGGCCGTATTCGCGGAGCGCTGAAGTACTCTATCATCTTTGTGGTTATTGGTGTCATTCTGCTTATCCTCGGTCTGTTCATTCCGTATGGCCGGGGCGTTCGCGACGGCGAGTATGATTTTACATATTTCAGACAACTTCTGAATGAAGGACGTATGTATTGCTTCCAAGCGCGATTGTTATACTTGTGCTAACTTAGACAACAGGCGGCGAGCGAGCGTTGACTTTCATTATCGGTGTTCTTCTCTGCTTGGGAATTATTGTCTATGTCATTTACACTGCTATCGGCTTCGCCGTCCTTCCTGTGCTTTGCATGAAATACCGTCCCAACATGAATGCCATCGAGCTTGACGACACCCGCGTTGCACTCCAGCTCAACCTTGAGAAGCAGCGCATGATCGAGGCTCGATACGAAGGGTCCAGTATTCAATGGAGCATCCGCGACAAGCGCGCATATGAGCAGCTGCAGCGAGAAGAACGGACTTTGGTTCGTCGAGTGCGGATTAACAGCGGCATGTCACATTGGTATAAGCCGCGCTGGTTAATCAAGACTTTCCGATTTGTTTCGCGTCCTGTTATTATTATTGTCGGACTCTTGTTGATGCTGATTGCTCTGCTCATGGTTGCGTCGATGATTATTTCAATGTAAGTCTTTACCTTGTTTTTGATTGCTGAGGATCGCGAGCTAACGCAAACTTCAGGGTCGATCATATCAAGAACACACCTTGCGGACGGCATTGCGGATATTTGCTGCCAAAGTCTATGATAATTAACCCAATTAATGAGATTTTGAGACTAGCGTCTCGGGTATGTTATTTTTACTACCATTCTAGTTCTACTGCTAATTTATAACTATCAGGCATTCCCCGCTGATTACATTGTGACGCTCTTCATCATCGTGTGGCTTTTCGTGTCAACAGTAATCGGCCTGTCCTACTTTAGCATTCGTCTTATCTGGTTCGTTTTGTTCCGGATCCAGCGCGGAAAGACTGATCCCCAGGGTCTTTTGTTGGGCACGTCGATGCTTATGGTATCCGTTCTCGCCGTCAACTACGTTTTCACGAATATCATCGCGCCCGATTATGCTCGCTACGGCAGCCAACAGTTTTGCAGCTACACCATCGACGGATTCTACGGTCTTGTCGGCATGTGCCAAGATCACCCTGAAGATTTGATCTCGTGCGCAGAGGCAAGCCAGATGCTGTTCACGCCGGCATACCCGCTGCTGGAGCCTGTCTTGATTCTTGACCCTACGACTGGATTGGAGGGTGCCTATAACTCAACAGCGTACTTCAACCAGGTATGCCGGCAGACTCTTGTGTCGACATTCATCGATCGCGTAATCGTCAACTACCCGTGGTTCGGTCTATGGAGTTTCTGGGCACAGTGGGGATTTATTGGTGTCTTTTTCATTGCCGTGATTGTTGCATTCGTCAGACGCCCGAGCTGGGACAGCTATGATGCTGATGATGATGAGGACGACCCACTGCCCGAGGAGCAAGGCCTTCTCAGTCGGACAGCGGCGAAGTGGAGCAACCGGGTTAACACAACATGGGACGATTTACGGACACGGGCTCAAATAGCCGACCAAGCGTCGCGTATATTGATGTCGTAAGAGGAGAAGTTTGAATAGACAAAGCGAAATAGGATAAGGTAGTTGTTTGATTGGGCTTCTCGAGCTGTGCTATGTGATCCTTGGTTTTGGACGCGTAACTCAGCGGTGTGTGTCATCTTTGTCATATGTGTATGTGAAGTACTCCGGGCGATTTTCTGTCTATTGTTTTCTTAGCTGAATGTGGTTCATGGGCTGTTGAGAATTTTTGTGGTTTTTTTTTTGTTCGGGCGCATGGTAACCATTATATGCTTGTCGAGATTTGTCGCAAGCTCGTTGTTTTTGTATTTCACTTCGTATATATCAGAGATAGACTAAGGAATGGAAACTGGGTATTGTTGAAACTAAATTTACGTGAGATGCCTTGAGAGCGACGCGATAATCGCATCAACCATAACTACGTTGCATCAAGAAGCACATACTCTAAATACACAACTCCTACCATTATAACCAATTAACTCATGCACATGAAGCAATAGAATCAATTGTATCGTTAAACTCCTTCCAGATCCGTTCCCCAACCCCCTCGCCTGCAATAGAATCACTCCACCGTGTGGTAATCGTGATTGCCCCACCGCGAACGCCAGCCACGTCAATTTCAGCCGGCGGCGCAATAACTCCCTGAGCTTTCGAAAAGCCCATGTTGACGACCGCTGTCTCGCCTTCAAGCGGCAACACGCGCGCACCCAGATTCGAGACTTCAATATCCGCGCTTCGCGGCTTGCCGATCTTTGCCAGCATTGATTCAGTGAATTTGGATGCGGCAACGTGGATCATGCTCATTGCATAAAGTGCTTGCATGCCGGACGCAGCTTTCATTGCAACTCCTTGAGTTTTAGTTTCGGCCCAGTCGAATTCTGTAAGTCGCGGGGTCTCGGCTTCATACGCGCTGATGAAGTCACCGAGATCGGGGATGGCGGGCGCAAAGCTGCGCGGATTGACGGGGATCGTGCAGACGAGTGTGCTCGTAGATGGTACAGTACGCGCAACTGCCAAGCGTAGAGCAGTGTGGATCATAGCCGTCAGCGTAACGCCATGAGAGCGGCATTCGGTCAGCAGAGCCGCGACTGTGTCCTTGTTGATTGAACGGACACGATATTGTGTTTTCGATATAGGTGCAGATACAGGTGGCCATGCTGCAGCATTACGCTTGCTCTGCGGGATGAGCCACCGTGAAAGAATGTCGGGCACCATCTTGTAAAGCCTGGTGCGGAATGGCAGTGACAGATCGACGACCGAATCAATTGCAACATGCACTCCCAGCTCAGGTGCAAGAGAGGCCTCAGCAGAGCTCAAGTCTAGTGCCACATCTTCCTTAGCTTCCGACAGCGCTTTGTTGAGCTTTTCCTGAAAAATGGCAGCGCCAGTTCCGTCCAAGAGTGCATGGTCAAACACCAAAGCTACTGTCGTGCCGTTCCACACGACAACTTGCCAAAGCGGCAGTTCCTGATCGTAATCAAATCGGGGCTCAAGCAAGCTTTCAACAAATTCCTCGATGCTTCCTCCGTCTTCAAATCGCAACACGTCCGCAATATTCACTTTGTCCAGCACTGAAAACCTGGGATCAGCCGTCGTCGAGTCGTATATTACGCCCGACAGCGCAGGCTCGCGTGCGATCAGGAACTGCAGCGCGCTCACCAACTTTGAGCGACTGGGACTCGTCTGGTATTCAGCCCATACAACAACTGGTCCGTAGAACTTGAGCTGCTCGCGACGAACGTGGTAGAGCTCCAATAGGCCTGATCATATTATACGTCAGCGCGAAACTCCCCTTGATCGGTTGAGTTACTGCATACCTAGCGGTCTCGTTCGTTGCACGAAGGTCTCTGCCGCATCAGTCATTGATTCAGTGTATCATAGACAGTTCTCGATTGCGATTCGGTCCGATATATAGCCAGCTGTGTTCGACTACATAGATTCATAGAAATTGAGAGTCATCGAGAGAAACCAGAGTCACGACATGTCAAAAGCAGCAAAGATCTCGATAACTTCTGTCAAAGTTGGATAACTAAGCTTGGGAGGAAGGCAGTGCCTGATCTGAGAGCGTTCAATACAGCGACACCAGAAAGTATTGCGAGCACAGAGTAAGCGACACAGGTTCCTATGAGCGATAAACTAACTACTAAGTACTAGTTATGACATAAATTAACTAGTAGTTACAAACTTTTGGATTTACTGATTAAATTTCGAACCTGAGTCCTGAATGATAACTTCTATATGCCATTATCATTACCAAATATGTACAATTTTATAAGATCGCTAAACTCCATAAACTTTGTAAATCTTCATCTAGTTCAAAGTGCGCATAACAAACTCAAACATGGCCAAAGCCGAAGCGTTGGCAGGGAATGCTCTGTCATGTCGTTAGTCCTCTGACCTCTCCAGGTAAATAAAGAAATGGGCATACCTGATTGAGCTAGGAACAAATCCGCGAAAGAATCCCTGGTATCCTCTAGTAGTATATACATGTCTGGCGGCGTCGGTCCAGTGCTTGAATTTCGGGTTCTTTACGCTGTCGATCATGATTTGCTGCTTCACGACATCTGACGGGTACGCAAGCGTCCAAAATATCTGAGCACTGAGACCACCAGCCCAGAAATTTATGGCAGCGGTGCTGAAATTTGTGTTTGTCTTTGCCCAGGTGGTCATCATGTCGTATGATCCCCAGAGGAAGAAGAAGTATGATCGGAATATCATGGTGCTGAACAGGCCCCGGTATAACCCTCTGATTCCAGCTTCTTTGTATAGCGACATGGCGCAGTGCACTGGACCAGTGTATGTCTTTGTTGCCGCGTCGTACTGTACCTGCAGTCTCGCCTTCACCTGCTCGATCGGAGCAGCAACAAAGCTAACAGTCCAGCCCGCAAAAATGCCAGAAATAGCATGTCCAATTGGCGGAAGCTTTTCCCATTCTGTGAACACATGCCTCTTCATGAAAATCCTGTAGTTATGCAGCGACCCTAACTGACTACATCCCAGACGTCAGCAGAAGCAACGGCAAAGCGTTCAGCAGGATATATAAAACGTACACGGAATCCATCGCCATCCATCCTAGCAGCGGGGGAGTAGCGCCCTTGTATAATGCTCTAAACCCCTCCTTTCGAGTCGTTTGTAAGAAGCAATCTAACGGACCCTTGAACTGATCTGCCGGTGCCGTTTGCAGTCGTACTTTGATTGTATCAAACCTGGTCGGTCAGCACTCTTCGGTTTCATATGCAATAGAAGGTAGGTCCGTACGGATGTCCAACAAATAATTTTGTGACTCCGGAGAATATGCCGGCCACGAAACCGATATAGGACGCTTCCGGAGTTGCGGGAAGCAATGGCGGAGGGAGTGGTATCTCCTTCGGACCGGGCTTCGAGACGGCTGAGGTAGCCATTGCCGAGTTCTGATAAAAACCGACAACCTTCCAGCAACTCAGTAATAAAATGTCGTCCGCAAGTCCGCAATTTTACGGGACGCGTCGTCGGGTAGAGATACAATTCGAGTTCGAAAGTCTACAACTCACGATATAACCCGGGCTTTTCGAGATCTGTCGATTTGAGTTTAACGAACTCTAAATTTTTCCTGGGGTTTCGCAAACCACCGAAATAGTTACTGCTTGCACCACTATAAATGCAAATATGGCAGCTTGAGTTTCGATTCTCTAATGGATAACGGATTACGCAAATCGGAGGGCTCAGAGACCTACAATGCTACTTGCAGGTCACATCCACAAGCATTCGTAATGTGTAGACCAGCAAAAAATATGCGCGGAAGAAGTATATTATACAAGACTTTTGAAACCACGTGAAACCACGTCCATGATACCCATTGATGACAAAATGTACAGTATTCCTCTAACAGTCCGAAACAACAACGCTTAAGCGATGGTGGTCAGGATGTCGGAGTCACCGGCATCAGTGATGGCGAGAACACCGACACGGAAGAGACGACCGACAGCGGTGCCGAGCTCGTTGTTGCCGCCCTGAAAGTGGTGGACCGAGATCTTGGCGAGCATGGCGTAGTACGCAAGCTCGGAGGCACGCAGAGGCGGCGTGTTGCCGGCGATGATGACGAGCTTGGCCTTGCCGGAGCGGATCGACTTCAGGGTCGACTTGTAGCCGAGGGTGTACTTTCCGGACTTGACGACGAGCGCCAGGCGGGAGTTGATGGACTCTTGGGTCTTCTTGTTCTTGGGGGCCTGGGGGAGGTTAGTATGGCGGTCTGGTTTGGCGTTCAGGTATCTATCTATCCGATCCGCGCGCTGCTGGTGCCGTCCACGGACGCGGCCAGGCATGCAGACGCGGGTCCGGAGCAGAAGCTGGCGACAGAATAAGCAGAACAAGTACTGACCATCGCTGCGCTTTGTGTTCGGGAGAAGTAAAGCACTCCGGTCGGGAAAGATGAGGTGTAGTTGGTGGAGGTGGGAGGTTCTTGGATGCCGCTGTAGTTCGCGATATATTACTCCGGGCACAGCAGCGGGCCAAGGCGCGTGACTGCTTTTTGCGCCGGGTAAGCTAAGAAAGTGCCGGGTAAGTGTAGGGCTCAGCCCTAACGGTACAAGCCCCGTGTCACGTGTTTTATGTCAGCGGCCGCGTGTATTTTTAGCCGAACCTTGTTAGCTGCCAGGAACGCGAAACGCGGTTAACGTTACAAAACTGGGCGCGTAGGCGAGCTCCGGGCCTGAGCGCGTCCACGAGACGCGTCTGCTGCGCCCCGAAATAGCACGAAAACACAAAACACAAACAACATTTGTTGGTCCTCGTTCTTCTTGATCGTCTGAACTCCTCTTCGTTTCTCTTCATATCTCGTCCCTCCCTTCCTTCTTCGTTCCTTTCGCTGCTCTTTGTTGTTGCTGTGCTCCTATTTCGAACTTTCACGCGCCGCGCCAGACGCGTCTCCTTTATTTCTGCATTCCAACCCCTGGCTGTGCGACTCGGCCCACTCTAGAGCACGACACCTCAATCTCTCGTCTCGTGCGATTTCTCCCGCCCTCTCAGTTCCCGTTCTCAATCCTCTAGGATCCTAGGTCCAACAGCACAATGCGTTCCTCGCTGTTCGCTCTTGCCGGCTCCGTCCTCGCGCTCGCCAGCGTCGCGCTCGCCGGCGACACCATCGGCACCGACACGCTCTACACCTGCGACGACCTCGACGCCACGGTTATCGTCAACACCTTCTCCGTCAGCTATTCCAAGGCCACCGAGAACGTGACTTTCGACCTCGCCGGCACCTCCACCGAGGAGCAGAACGTAACTGGTACGCGCTTCTTGTGCTCATAGATCTTCTTCCTCTGCCTGATCTGTCTGACTAACTCTTCTCCCAGCCACTATATACGTGACGGCCTACGACCTCGATTTGTTTGAGTACTCGTTCCACCCGTGCGACTACTACATCTCAGAACTGTGCCCTGTGCCAGAAGGTACTTTCAGCGCCAAGGGTGTCATTGCGATCCCATCTGACTACGTGTCCGACATCCCAAGCATCGCCTTCTCGCTCCCGGATCTCGACGGAACTGCAAAGCTCGTGCTGAACAACACTGATACGTCAGAAGAAATCGCGTGCTTCGCGTCCACGATCTCGAACGGCAAGACCACGAAGCTCTCGTCAGTCAAGTATGCCTCGGTTGTGCTCGCGGCCGGTACACTCGCTCTGTCTGGTGTATCTTCCCTGTTCTCGACCGCCGGTGCTGCTGCCGCCGGCTCTGCGCCAGGGTTTGCAGAGGTTTTTAGCTGGACCCAGGGAATGGCCATGAACGGCATGATGTCGGTCTCGTATCCGACAGTATACTCCTCCTTCTCGCAGAACTTTGGATGGGCAACCGGCTTGGTTTCCTGGGCACCCCTGCAGAAATCTATCGATAGCATGCGCGAGAAGACTGGAGGTAATCTGACCCTGAGCTCGTACAGCGTTACGCAAGCGAGCACGGTTGTAGACTCCGGAACGGGAGCCATCATTCTCCTGAACAGCACCACCGACGATGACGATTCCATGGCTGCGCGTCTGATGCGACGACTGTCGTTTGACGGAATCGACCTCTCTTCCGGCAACTCGACCGACTCGAGTGATGGCACGTCAACCGTCCTGACCACTGTCGCTGGTCTGGCTCGTTACTTTGAGCATCTGCTCATCCCCAATGCGGACACGTTCATGACCGTGCTTTTGATCTTTGCGATTATCATGGCAGCTATTGTTGTCGGAATTCTCGGTTTCCGGATCGTCTTGGAAATTTGGGCAAGTTTCGGAACATTGTCCAAGAACCTGGACTCGTTCCGCCGCAGATACTGGACTTTCTTATCGACTTCACTCGTCCGCGTTGTCGTGATTCTTTACGGCACCTTTGTCTTGTACTGTCTCTACCAGTTCAAGACTGGCGACTCATGGGCCGCGCTGGTGTTAGCGGGCGTAACTCTCGGCATTTTCACAGTCATCCTGGCCGGCTTCACGATCCGAATCTTTATTCTAGCGTACAGAGCCTCCAAAACCGAGGGCGGAATTGAACGTCTTTATGAGAACAAAAAGTGGGTCCGCGTGTACGGACTGTTTTACGGCCAGTTCCATGCCCGGTACTGGTGGTTTTTCCTCGTCATACTCATTGTCTCTGTCGGCCGCAGTGCGTTCATTGCGCTTGCGGATGGTAATGGCATGGTTCAAGTTATTGGCCAGCTTGCGATCGAGGTGTTGTTTGTCTTTGCCCTGATTGTTCTGCGACCGTTCAACAAGCGCAGCGGCAACGTCATCAATCTCATCATTTCAGTCGTGCGAATAATCTCGCTGGCCTGTGTTCTCGTGTTTGTGGAAGAGCTCGGCGTGACTGCGGAGACCACTACCATCGTCGGAGTCGTGCTGATCATCATCCAAGCCGTTCTCACGGTTCTCTTAGCTCTTCTGATGATTATCCAAGCACTGATTACCATTTTTGGCAAGAACAAGCGGAGTAAGCGAAACTTGGCAGTTGACGAGACCGAGATGCAGCCTCTGGGTGACATGAAGGCGGATATCACTGGATATAGCGAACGTGGCCTGTATGTGCCAGAAGCCAAGGACGCAGACCTTAGTTCAATCGGTCTTGCTGTTTCTGAATATGACCCGCTTGTCGGCGCCGATGGTGGCAACAAGTGGTTGAAGAAATCTTCAACAGGCGGCGTGCGCCGGAATCCCTGGGACGACGACGAGGACGACGCGACGATCTCGGGCGCGCAGCTGAAACCGAGCAAGACCTCAGGCAGCTCGTCGTCCGAGACAGACACTGTATGGTCGCGTGGCTTGCAGCGGGATCGGAACGGGCGGCCACTGTTTTGATTTTTTGGTTTTGACGGAGGGGTTAGATTTGTTACCTCGTATCGTTTGACGATACTCATAATTGCATTTGCGTTAACGCGCGCTCGGATCGTTCTTTTTGATTAGTTTGGGATTTTGGTTTTGGTAAAAACTTGTTTGTTTTGGATTCTCTCTTTTGACTAGTTGGCTTATGATATAGTAAATTGTAGGTTTAGTTTGGTTTTGTTTCAATAATCTACGCCATATTTTCATGAAATAGTTGGATGAATATCAAATTTCATTATGACATTATCTGTAAAAACAGTTTTGAACAGTAAAGGAAACTAAATAAGGAACATTTCGAAGCGTATTGAACATAAAGAATTCACACAAAGAGTATATAATTCCGACTTACTCTCGGCGGAATATATGTCGTTAAAGTCCCATAAAAACACACTGGCGAGCGGGCCAACCCAAGCTCTCATTCCAGACTTAAAAGGTATAATACACCATCCATAAAACAAAATCATAAAAAAAAGCATGAACGCCTAAGCAGCGACGAGCAGGGCGCCCGCGAAAGCTGCGACAACGGCAACAGCCGGGTTAACCTTGGAAAGAGCGGCGGCGCCGGTAAAAGTAGCTGCGGCGGGGGAGCTGGACGATGGGGCGGTAGAGGAGGCGATGACGACGGTGGTGCTGGTGCCGGCGGTGACGGTGGAGATGGTGGTGAGGTTTGAGAGCGGGGTCGAGCTCGAGATGATGGATGACGAGGTGTTTGCCGGGAGGGAATACACCGAGGAGATGGTAGAGGAGGAGGTCGCCGGGAGGGAAGTGGTGGTGATTGTGGTGTAGACGGTAGAGACGGTCGACGGGGCGGCCGACGATGACGGGGCAGCCGAGGACGACGGGATGACCGACGACGACGAAATGACCGACGAAACAGACGACGGGACGACCACAGACGAAATGGACGACGACGAAGACGAAGACGAAGAAGACGACGAAGTGGTAGTCGTAGTCGAGCAAGAAGAGGTCGTGATCGTCTCGGTAAACGTAAGAGTCTCCTCGATGGAGCTACCGCCAGAGATGGTGTGCGTCTCGTACACAGTGGCCGTGGTCTGGCCGTAGTTGGTCACGGTGACCGTGATGGTGGAGCTCTCGGCGGCAGCAAGGGCGGCCGAGAAAAGGACAGCGGCGACGGAAAGTGTGGAGAACTTCATTGTATCTGATGGAAAAGAGAAAGACAAGTGAGAGACCTTTTTTGAGTAAGTACATGGTTGGTTGCTGCATGGACGGGCTTTTGCGACGACCCACGACGGAAAGTAAACAAAGAACATACCTTGGGGGAAACAAAGAGAGCGACGGGCAAAGTAGTGCAAGAAAAACGAGTGAAGCGCGAAAGAGAGACGCGTAAAAGAAAGTGGGTGGGTAGGGATTGAAGGAAGCAAGAAAGGTTGGAAGAGAGGAAGAAGAAGCTTACGAGGAAGACGAAGAAGGCATGAAGAACTTCCCGGGGGCCCGTACGTTGTTGCTGTCTCGGCGAAATTACAATTAGCCCGATCGGGAAGTTACCCGGAACTGTTCCGCGGCCGCGGGCAGCGCGTGCGGCTGAGCCAATTAGACGACCCGATCGGGCTAGCGCCGGGCGCACGCGATCTGTCGCGATCTGGTCTGGCATTCGTGCCGGGGGACCAGCACTGGACTGGCGGCGGACCGATGGTTTACGTTACAGTGTTATTGTTAACTAGAACTGCTGACTAACTATTGTCTGGCCCTGGGACTCTGGGTTACTCGAATAAGACTGCGGAATTGTCAATGGGCATGGAAGTGCAAACAGAGCTAGCGTTGCAGTCTGCTAAATACGCAGCTCCGTACGAGGTACTCCTAGGATATGTATATTGATCAACGAGGACATGCACGTCGTGTACGTACGTACATACAGCCTGCAAAATTTATTGGGATACAAGTACTGGCATACTGCGGAATGCATCTGTAGACGATTACACAGTTCACAATATCTGCCGGTAGACTAGGGCTATATAAAAACGCGGTATAGCAGCATGCCGTGGTCGTCAGGTTTGCATGGAACTCCAACGGCAGTGGAGCTGCTAATACTGCCCATTAGAGAACTGCGAGTATTCTATTTCTCCATGAAAACTCATAAACTATCGAACACAGGGTTCAGATTGCTATCGGCGAACCGGGACCACGTAATACTTCGTGTATGCTGAGATGAAAATCAGTGCTGCCAGTTTCGCACGAAGAGAGAACGTGATAGCCCCCATGTACAATGCTCAGATCATACTCTCCAAAAAACAGTCGGGCTGTAGTTTTTTGCAGAATATTAGTCAGATCGTAATTGCCCCATCTATCTCTGGGTCGACTGCTCCTCCCGCCTCCCGTAAAGTCCGAAAGAGAGTAAAGCCAACCTGAAAGACACAATCCTCACAAAATCAGGTATTTCGCCACAGGACATTTGTATTTTCTGGTCATAGCAGACAGAGCATTCAACACAAACGCATGTAGTAGTTCTGCAGCTATACCGAGTCAAAGGGCGACCAGCCTGTCGGAGAACAACGGCACGCGCCGCTACTTTTCACAACAATCGGCGAGCTGACGGCCCGTCAGCACGAATTCGCCACCAAGCCATAGATTGTAGTAAAAGGACGCGTCACGCACCACGGCACGCGACGTGAAGTTGAGCGACACGAGTCAGCAGCACGAACCTGGAAAACAGGCGTGGAAGGCCGGCGAAGCGCGTCGTGGAATTCTCAACGATCCAACTCCCAGCCGCCGCGCGTTGCGTTGTTGACATCTCGTGCACGGCTGAGTCCCGCTTACCAAAGTCGCACAGCTCGAGTTCTTTCCACCTCCTTATACCTCGACTTCTTGTCCTCGCCATCCTTCCCTCTCCGTTATTGTCCATATTGTTATATAGTCGTTTGCATCATCACATTTCTTCGTATTGTTCAATGGCGCTGGTCACTTCCGCCGCGCAAGGGCGCACGCGGCCCCGTTCGTATCCATACTCGAAACTGCTCCCGTTCACCGTCGAACCAGATGAAGACCGCATCGCCCATCTCAACCACATCATGGAATCCATCTACGTTGCCATGGCCATGCCGTCACTGGCTGTCGCGCCCCTGCTGCACTGGACTCGTGAGCTGCGAGCCTGGATCCAGCTCAAGTTCGACATGCCTCTCGAGACGCGCACTCGTCTCGCGGCGGTATTCTACGAACTCGCGCTTGCCCGTGGCTCCGGCAAGTCTGCCTCCGAGACATTTGCGCGCATGTTTATCACGCTTGCTCGCAAGCGAGCTCTCGTGGATTACTCTCAGATCACGCTGGATTGGCGGCCTCTCTTCGTCGAGATGAAGAAGTTGCACTTCCCTAGCCATCTTGTGGGAGCTGTTCGTAGCAGTGATCTGGACTCGGCCTCTCTACAGAAAGTCGCAATAGTTGCGCAGCGGTTTTTTGCTCCCGATTCTATTGTCGAGCTACTGGAAGAGATCCTGCCGCTGTACTCGAACGTTCACGGTGGCGCGTCTATCAAGGTTGTTGGCATGATGAATTCATTGATCCCCACGGATTTCATTCCCGAGCAATGCTCATCAGTGTACCTACATCAATGGCTTCCATGTTAGTGTGACCCTCTTTTGTTTTACATTCGTTGGCTCACATTTTATAGCTTTATTCCATATCTGGGCTCTCAACCCTCGCTCCGCCAGATACGATCTGCTGATAATGGACACCCTCTCGCGCCTTTCGCAAGCAGGATTGAAGGAATCACATGTTTCGTTCACTTCTTTTGGAATGTTTGCTGATGCACAAGTTTCGACCATGTATACATGCGCACTTCGTCTCGTCGAGATCCCTGTCGGTCGATCAGGCTCGCCGTACTTGAAGCCGCTCGAGAAGGACGCACGCTGCTCCCCCGTCATTGCCCGCTGGATTGTATATTCTCTTTCCCCAGCAAGCATGTCAAAGAGCGCAGAAGGCACTCTCCGTGGGCTCCAGGGCCTGATTCAGTCAATTGAGACGTTCTATCATCCGTCGAATTACGGTGCATGGACCAAGACTTTGTCCCATTTGTTGCAGTGTTTGACGGAAACATTCTTGGTGCGCTGGACTCGCGAGCATTCTGGTGAGTTGGTCACACCTGAAGATCGCAGACTTACTCCGGAAGTGCGACGCGAGTTCGTCATGACGCTCAAGGACGTCGTGTTTATGGGCATTTACTCCAAGAGCGGTTCAGCTGCAATTCAGGCTCAGGATGCGTTGCAATACCTGGCTATTTTGGAGCCGGATATCATTCTTCCCATTGTGCTTGCTCAATGCTACACTTCGCTTCAGGGCCTCGTCGAAACGCATCGAACAATTACTTCGCTTAAGGTGCTTACTCTGTTGTCGCATACATTTGCCAGTCACAGACTCTGGCGCACGCATATTACCGCGCTGCTTGGTCTTGCGTTACCAGGAATTGACGCGAATGATCTTGTAAAGTCTGTACAGGCTCTCGCATTCATTCAGAGCGTCGCTTCATATGTGCCGTTTGCGGATTTAAGTGAAGGTGGTGGCCCAGGATTAGCGCTGGAGTACATCACTGGTACGATCGACGTCTTAGAGACGGACCGAGACGGTCATAATCTGCCTATGCTACCCGACGAAGATGAAATTGCCGTGCTCAAGTCTTCCACGGCGACGTTTGGCGAGTTTGTTATTTCTCTAATGGGCCGCATTTTTTCGCTCATGGAGAACTTGCCGGACAATTCTCCGGGCACCCGGCGTGCAGCGCCAGAGCAAAATGTGATCAACATGATCCCGACCACGTTCGGCGTCGTTCTCGGCTCGCTTTCGGACGAGCTGTTTGAGCTTGTGCTCGACAAGTTTACCGAGTTTATCACGGAGCATGTCATCCCGCAGGCTTCGGACGCCATGAGCAATCTTCTGACTTGCGTCGCGCGCATCAATCCGGCGCTCACGTTTTCCAAGCTGTTTAAAGTTCTGGTTGGCAGTATTCGCGAGGAGATTGAAGAGAATCATGCGGGTCAGTCGAAGTCAAGGGACGTGGAGCCTAGAGATCGTACTTTAATCTGGTACATGGGAATGTTGAGAAAGATTATGTGGGGCACCGGCGACGTCATTTGCGACTACCGTGACGTGATTTTTGATGTCCTGGTATATCTTCGCGAGCACACGCACGGCGCGTCGAGTTCCCATTTGTCATACATGATTCATCACACGCTTTATTCTCTTACTAATATCTACACTCAAGATTCGCACTTGATCAACGAGGCCGAGCTGAAGGCGAAGGGTGGATACACGATTGACGACTGGGGTCGACAGCAGAACCCGATCACAGAGTTGGAGATTGAGTGGCACAAACCGACTCCAGAAAAGATTGAGTTTGCAGTCCGGATATTTGAAGATGTCACGCAGTATTGTATGACTAGTTTGAAGAAACTGATGGCAGACGGGCCAAAAGCACATTCGGATTGGACAGAGGAGGTTGTAAGGTTGATCACGTTGCTGAAGATGGCCTTTTCGGGTGTTTCCGTATTGTACGATCCCAAGGCGATTTCAAATTCCGCAGCTGCTCCGACTGGGACTTCCAATGGATCTGCTATGGAAGGAGTTGTATTGGCTGAAGGAAATCAGACTACTGAGGATATGGATGTGGATATAGATGCGGTGGCTGAGGAAGAAGATGAGGACGAAGTGAGTGAGGAAGATGATGATGATGAGAGCACGACGGCAATCAGGAAACTGTTTACGTATCCGTCCGGGTATTTTTTCACAGACACGGAAAATCCAATGTATGTCCGGATCCACAAGATTCATGAGGAAATCGGATGGACGATCCATGATTTGCACACCCACTTGTACCACCAGAAGGAGGACGACGTCACCGCCATGTCTGCTGTTGCTCAGATCGCTAGAGTTTGGTTTATTGATATCGGACACGAGCGAAGCTTGAAGATTCTTGATACCAATGTTCGCTCATATATTTCGGATACGCGCATTTACAGAGCATTTGGAGTTCGCAAGCAATATCCTCGCAGCCTGCTCGTTCGCCGTGCTCAGATTTATCATTTGCAGCGTATCAAGCATAATCGCGGCACGCGCACGATGTCTCCGTTGGACAAGATTTTGCTACTGGATTTGATGCAAACGTCTCTCTCGCGGTACGCAGACAACAGAGTACAGGCCCAGCACTCTCTCGAATCTGCAATCCGGTCGCTTATCGGCTCGCGAGCGTTTCTGGCGCCAAAGCTGATTGCGGAACTTAACGACGCGTTACCAAAATCTGAGTTTGATCGCGCGAAAGGCGTCATGTACACGCTCAATTTGCGAGGATTTCATCGATTCGTGTCGCGGCAGCCGCAGTTTTTCGTGGGCTTTGCGCTGTCGCTGTTGAGTGCGGCGAAAGCGGATAAGCCGTCTGTGCATGAACTGGCTCGGACTCTGTTGGTGTCTTTTGTCACGACGACTCGAATTTCGCCTTCTGAAGCGTATTTCTCGGACGCGATTGAGGTTCATAGGTCATTGATCAAGCCTGATAAAGATCTTACGTCCCGGATCGCGGAAGCTGACGAGAAGAACCGGAAACGGCTTGGGTTGGTGCAAACGCGTACGCGAGAGCTCGAGGCCGAAATCCTAAAGCAGCAGAAACAGCAGCAGCATTGGCGTATCCAGTTTATCATGGCAGCAATGCTTACGAACCTGTCGTCTGTGTTACGGGACAGCATGGCTCCGGAGCTTGGCGAGATTTTTATTCGGGGATCGGTAGACTTGCATCCGCATATCCGAATCTCGTTTGTGCAAGGTGCGATGAGGCTTCTGTCTTCAATTTTGGTCAAGGCGCTTGTCGGATACGATATGAAGAAGTTTATTCTGGCAGAGGATATGGCGGACGTTGGGCAGGTCACGGTCGAGGTTGATCAGGATGATCCCAAGTTTTCGGAGAAGTTTATCACCAGTTTTCGGGATGTCGATGCTCCATACTACGTATCGGATCACGATCGGCCTGGGTGGCTTGTGTGGGGCAAGAACTTCAAGGCGTTCAGTCATCCATTTGAAGGGGTCAAGTTGAACCTGAATGAGAACGACACGGAGATAATGGCATCGTTGGGTGCGGCACTAGATAAAGCTTGGTTTGACAAGTTTTGCGATATCTTACTTGAGGAACCCCGTCAAGATCAGGACGGCTACCGCGTTCTGTACGCCATGTTTGCTTCGCTCGTATTCTGGCTGGTCGATGCCGGTTACACTGAGTTGAAGTGGGACCAAGTGATGGACAAAGTCGTGGCCGTGTACGGTACCGGAAAGGATAAGAATAGTCATCGCGCAACGGCGGAACTGCTGGGCGGCATGTTATCGGGCGCCAACGGAACGGCGTATCTGGACAAAGTCGCAGCGTTCGCGGATCCGATTTTTGATCGCGTGCTTGATGATGGGTTGACGCCTGAGACTCTGGGATACTGGAGCGGATGTGTGTCGATGTTTACGGTAAGTTATTTGCGAGTGGCTATGCTGTAGAGTCGGGTTGCTAATGTTCTGGTTTTTTTAGGATGTGCTTGATCCGCGATCTGTGTGGCCTTTGATAACGAAGCTGGCAAGTGTGAGGATTGACCCGACGTCGAATGCCGCGTTCAAGGAGAGTTCGAAGATTGCGTTGCTTCGGAAGATGATTTCTAAGACGACGTGGAAATTCCAGATTGAAGGACCGATCGTAGAAGATTTCTTGGCTCATATTGATCATGATTACAAAGGTATGATCCCGTTTTTTTTGGAAAGATGCGGGCGGATGGCTAATATGTTGTATAGGTGTTCGAGATGAGATCGGACGCACGTTGGGCGCTATTGCGTCTAGTCGGTATGCGGAAGGGTTTCCTAGCGTGAAGGCCTTTTTGAAAGAGAACGAAAAGGCTGGTCCGCTTGGAGTTGTACCGTACCAGCCCACGCTGGAGCAGAATGACATGATTACAGGCGTGTTCCAGCGGTTGGCGCAATGGCGTGAAGAGCGGGTCCCGCTGCAGGAGTCGTCGCCTTACACGAACGGCAGCAAGACGGTCATGATCTGGTTTGATTCGTGGCTGGTGTCGTCTTCGTGCACGCAGTTGCTGCCGTATTTCCCAAAGACGATTTTGCCGGAAGTGATGCATTTGCTGGACGTCAAGGATGACCAAGAAGTGATTTCGTTGGCTGTAGCGATTTTCAAGCATTTCGGAAACGTGCCGTGTCCGCCACATTTGATACAGAGCATGATTGATGGAATCATCACGATTGCATCGACATCGACTACGTGGCATCAGCGGCTCCGGATCCTGGCAGCCGTGCAGGTGTTTTACTTCCGACAGCTATTCCATCTGACGACTGCAGGCCGCAAGGCGCTGTTTGACTGTGTCTCTGATGCGCTTCAGGATCCACAGTTGGAAGTACGTGATACGGCTGCGACGACGTTGTCTGGCTTGATCCGCTGCTCGCCGACATCGTTCAGGAACTCTGTGATTCCTAGGCTGCAGAAAAAATTCACGCGCATGCTGAAGGAGAACCCACTGCCCGGGCGTCCCGAGCGGTCCGTTTCGGCTGGCGCGGATTCGTCGCGCACCGGTACCCCCGGAGCAGGCGGCGAGTATAACGCGGCTATAGTAGCGCGGCACGCGGCCGTGTTGGGTCTTTCTGCGCTCGTGCAGGCGTTCCCATATCACTCGCCGCCGCCAGCGTGGATGCCGTCGGTGCTGACTACGCTGGCGAACCGGGCTGCGAATGACCCCGGGATGGTGGGGCGGAGCGTGAAGACTGCGCTTGGAGAGTTTAAGAAGACGAGACAGGATACGTGGCATGTGGATATGAAGGTGTTTGATAAGGAGCAGTTGGAGGATTTGGAGGGAGTGTTGTGGCGGACGTATTTCGCTTGAGGGGCGAGTTGTATAAGATTAATACAAAGTAGAAAGCAGTAACTTATTAAACTTAAGTTATAATTTAACCGTAACTATAGATGCTATAACTACATCTCGACGACGTACTTGACGCCAGAGACTCGGGCTTGCCGCTGCGTGTAGGCTGCTGTTTTCTGGAGGTCCATTAAAATTTGGCTCAGGGTTTTTATTTTCATCATTCTAGTTTTGCAGGCACAACCGCACAAGAAAAAAACAATTCTGTAAGTTTTAACTATTTAAGTTACATAACTTGATAACTAGTAGTTATACATGCAACTAAACAATCATCCCCCGATCTGATCAATACTCAATAGGCAATAACCTCTGACAGCAGATATATACCCGTACAGGCCGTACGTCGTACTTGCATCACACATACAATCTTGCTTCAATTGAAGGACAATGGACTCTGTCGACTCTGCGGCCGTGAACGACCCTGATTTACCTGTCAGTGATTCAGAACATGAGTCCAGCGAAGCAGAATTTTCTGGACCGCTGTACGAATTCATTGACGACGTAGAAGACCTGTACAGCTACTGTGAGGGGGGTTATCATCCGTTGGAAATCGACGACGTGCTAAACGATGGCCGATACCGAGTGGTTTACAAACTTGGATACGGGACGTTCTCGACAGTATGGTTAGCGCGTGATTTGCAGATGAATCAATACGTGGTAGTGAAGGTCGTCACTGCCGATATCAGCTCTAGCACACCCGAGACTACTTTTATGAGTTTGCTGGATAGCGCGCAGACCGGATCCGGTGCTGAGATTGTTTTGCCTGTCATTGATGAGTTCTGGATAACGGGGCCGAATGGGAAACACAGGTGTATCGTCACTCCGCCCGCGCGGAACAATGTTTTTGGAGGTAGCAGACCTTTTCAGCTTAAGGTTGCGCGGTCAATGATTGCTCAGCTTATTCGTGGGGTGGCCTTTCTACATAGCCAGAGCATTGTACACGCCGGTATGTAATCCAACTATTAAGAACCAGATAGACTTTCTGATACTAATTGTCTTTCTTGCCAGACCTTCACCTGCAGAACGTTTTGATCCGACTCCCCAAATCTTTGGATCAGTATTCCGTGCCAGAACTATACAAGAAGTATGGCGATCCCTACCCGGAGCCCGTTGAACGCAGGGATAGAAAGCCTTTGGCGAGTGGCGTGCCCGAACGTGTTTTTCATCGCAAGTCGTTTAATGCTCGCAGTCATGAGCTTGCATTGGGAGATGATCGGGTTGTCATCTGCGATTTTGGGGAAGCATTTGACCCGTGCAAAACTTGCAGAAAAAGTTCGCATACTCCCAAGCCATATAGGCCACCCGAATCTCAGTTTTCTGACGAGCCGCTTTCATTCCCCTCGGATATTTGGTCACTTGCCTGCTGCATCTACCTGATCTATGGCCAACGGACACTGCAGGAAACGTTTTTCTGTACCGATGATAGTCTCATTGTGGATCTCGTTAACGTTCTAGGCGTTCTACCTCCCGAGTGGTGGCAAAAGTGGGAGGCAAGACCGGAATGTTTTACCGAGGAGGGAGTGTTTATCCGGAGTAAGCATAGGAAAGTGTCCTGGACTTGGGACGAGAGGTTTGATCTCTGCATAGCAAATCCTCGAGCTAAATACAATTCGGGAACCTTGCCGGAGAGCGAAAAGACGGCGCTTGAGGCGATGCTTTGGTCGATGTTGGCTTACAAACCGGAAGAAAGACCGACTGCGCAGCAATTGTTGGAGTCGGAATGGATGAGGGAATGGGGACTGCCAGCACTTGAAGAGAGTGATCGTATCGTGCGAGAGCGGCAGAGCGGAGCGGGAGAGCCGATGAAATGATCTCATTTGTGATCGTGGTTAAAGATAAAAATTGCTTCTTTCCATACGTATATCACAAATATCAGTTATTTAGTCTCACAAGATTCAAGCACTTCAGCCACTAGAGTATCATATAAGCTATAAGTTACATCTACATCTCGACGACGTACTTGACGCCGGAGACTTGTTTCTTGGCCTTCTGGTCTGCAAACTCGTCCAGTCCAGCGACCAATCCCTCGAGCCCCGAGCCAACAACATGAATTCCCGGTCCGGGAATAAACTCACCAGACGCGAGCTTCTCCTGCAACCAGACCCTGTAGTTCTTGTAAAACACACTTGCGCGCACTTCGGGATCGTTGGAAGCGAGTACAAACTTGGTGGTAATGCCCTCGGTGGTAGGCGGATCCTTGAGCGGGATCGCAGACGCGATGGTTGCAGGTGTGCCGTTCCTGGTCTTTGAGAGGATCGCGTTGATTTCAGGCAACTGACCGCCGGCGTCGTACGCGGCCGCAACGGTGACGCCGTCTGCTTTCGCGGCAGCGACGATGTCGTCTACCACAGTTGGCGAGTGGTAGTCAAACACGTTCGTGATGCCCAGAGTCGCGAGATAGGCGTTATGCTTTGCGGAGGCGGTAGCGTAGACTGTGTATCCGAGTAACTTTGCAATCTGGACCATCGCGTTGCCGATACTGCCGCCTGCACCCCAGACGAGCATTCCGGTCTTGTCGGCCGGGGTGTAGACTTTGCCGGCGGCACCGAGGGTGTAGAGGCCATTGACACCCGTGACGACGGCCATAGGCAGCAGGACTGCTTGGTCGAACGAGATAGTATCGGGGACCGGGACGACAAGTTCAGAAGGAACTAGCGTAAGCTCCTGGAACGCGCCATAATCCGGGCTGCCTTCTTTATAGAAGCAAGGCGCGAACGCAGCGACGCGCGCACCGACTTTGACTTCAGTCTCCTCGGATCCGGCCGCGACCACGGTACCCGCGATATCAGACCCGAGCACGGCCGGGAAGTTGGAAATGTGGAAGCCAAATGCTTTTTGCATGCTATCGACCGGGTTCAACGCGATTCTGTGGACGCGGATGAGCAGCTCGCGTGGGCCCGGAACGGGAGTCGCGCGCGTGAGGATCTCGAGCGGGGCGCCGACTTTGGTGAGGAGTGCTGCGCGGTGGGACATGTTTGGTGCTTGTTGAGATTCGATATCCAGGCCAATTGACGAATTGAGAGTACAAGTAGTCAAGTACACTGTTTAAAGAGTCGGAGACCGGGCGCGGAAGCCGTCCTTTTATATTTTGGCTGCGCGTCGGCGGTCGGCGACTACGGGCGCCGACGTGGGGTGGTTGCAGCTTAGCTCCGCCGCTTAAGTCCTTCATCCGCCGCGCAGTAAGGTTTGAGCTTAATTTGCAGTCACTGGCACGTGACTGTATCACGTGAAGTTTACACAATAAAGTAAGTCACGTGAGAGTATGAGTGACAAATTGGCACATGCTGCGTGCGGCTCGCGGATCGCGACGCGACTCGAACTTCTTGGCTCGGATCGCGACGAGCAGGAGCTCGAGATATACACCGACCATCGACGAAATGCTGGGACTGAGCGGACTGTTCAGCCTGCTGCTGCTGTCGGTGATGATGGGCGTTGCGTACGTGAACTTTTTTTTTAGATGGGAGGCCGATTGAGACGACAGGAGGACTAACGGGCAACACAGGTCGTTCGGCGCGGGCATGCTGCCGCTTGTTGTGTCGCTGTCGCAGGAGCGCCTGCGGATGGTCTCGACCGTCGGGATGGGCGTGCTGGTCGGCACGTCACTAATTGTGATTATTCCCGAGGGCGTGGACACACTCTACACGGCGAGCGTGGCGCGGCACCGGCGGCCGGGCGCCCCGGGCCCGCCGAGCGTTCTGGATCCGGGCAGTTCGATCGGGATAGGCGACGGGAACGGGGCTGGAAATGGAATTGGAAACGTGATGGACGACGAGAGCGGCGGGTTTAGGCTGACAATGGCCGCGCGCGCGGTCGAGAACGGCTCCGTGGTCGCGACGCACAAGTACGTCGGCGTCGCGCTCGTGGCCGGGTTTCTGCTCATGTACCTCATCGACAAGCTGCCGCCGTACTTTGCGCGGTTCGCGGCGGGTGCCTCGGGCCGGCAGACGCAGCATGCGTCCGTGGACGTGTCCGAGCTGCGGTCGTACGCCAACAACCCGAGTCCCGTGGTCAGCGACGAGGGCGCCGGCGCGCTGACGACGGGACTCGTGATCCACGCGGCCGCGGACGGCATCGCGCTGGGCGCGAGCGCGGCAGCGCCTAGTGCCGCGTTGGAACTCGTCGTGTTTTTTGCCATTTTGATCCACAAGGCGCCCGCTGCGTTCAGCATGGTCGCCGTGCTGCTTCGCGGTGGCCATTCGCGACGTACCGTGCAGAAGCATTTGCTCGTGTTCTCGCTGGCCGCACCGATTGGTGCGATCGTGACGTGGGTCGTGGTCGTGGTTGCGGGATCGAGCGGCAGTGGCGCGCAGTGGTGGACCGGGATCCTGTTGCTCTTCAGCGGCGGCACGTTTCTTTACGTCGCGATGCACGTCATGAACGAGGTTCACGACACCGAGAAGGGCAACGTGAGCATAAAGGACACGCTGGCGGCGGTCGTGGGCATGTTGGTTCCGCTGGGCACGATGTTTGTGCAGGACGTGTAGATAGTTTTTGCTTTATTTCTTGTAGTTACTCTCTTGCTATATTACATGCCTTGTATATTGTGTTTTTGTACCTTTTGTACTACTATTCTACATCACTCGTGGTAAACGTGCGTATCCCGCGCTTTCTTGCGCTTCAACCACTTGTCCCGCGCACGCAGCTGCTTCGCGGCCGGCGGCGCGAGCGTGCTGGACTTTGCCTTTGCGAGCACGCGCACCGCGAAACCGCCTCGCCGGATCTCCTTGTCGTGGTCAAACACGATCCGTTTCCGCCGTTTTCGCGCAGTCGTTTCTTCATCGTCTTCGTCGTCTGCTAGTGGTGCGGTCGTGACTTGCTTTAGAATGTCGGCCGGCAGGAACATGGACTTTTCTTCTTCTTCTTGTGCTTGTGCTTGTTCTTCGTTTTGTTCGTCGGCTTCTTCTTGTGGTTTGCTCTTCTGTTGCTTCTGTGCTATCCGCTCCTTCTTCGCCTCTCTTTCTTGCTTCACCTTCTCCGCACGTTCGACTCGCACACCACGCTCCCGCTGCTTCGCGGCAACCAGATCCAACGATCGCGCGGCAGCAGCAGCTTTCGCAGCCGCCCGGCCGCCTGTGAACGACACGTCCTCCGGCGCGTCCGAGTCTGAGCTCTCGGCCTCCTCGCGTGCTGAGAAGTAAATCCCGGAAGTATCTGGACTTGCTTGCCTATCGTGTTTCGACGTCATTGTATCGTGTGTGTATTTGTCGTATATTACTGACTTCTGATCGGGGGATATCATCATGATCAGCTTGGGAGAAATATTTCAGGTTTACATGTCACGTGCCGCGTCCTTATTAATTTTTTTATTTTTATTTTTATTTTCTTTCTATTTTTCTAATTTAAGTTCAGTGTGATTAAAGCCAAATCGATGCGGCTTTCTCGCCTCCTTATGCCGCCAGCGCGCGCAGCAACTTCGCGTCCAACTCACCCTTCTTCACGACCAACAACCACTCCCCAACCCCGCAAGACAACACAAGCAGGCCGGTAAACACCCAAGAAAATACCCACGATGCGCACGCCGGACCGCGACTGGGCGCCGGTCTTGTCTCACGGCAAGTGGTCGGCCCGCTTCCGCGGCACGTCGAGCGCGCTCGAGGACGACGCGCCCGCGACTCCGCACCGGCGCAGCAAGTCCTTTGGCGACGACCACCTTGCGCCTCGCCGCAAAGACGCGACAAATCACCGACTGGCCGCCGCACTCGTCGGCATCTGGCTCGTCATCGTCGTCGTCCTGATCTTTGCGGGCTCGTCCAACTCGGACCTCGACCCGCTCGCCGACGACATCTCGGGCCACCGCGTCATCACGCCCACCGACCCGCGCATCCGCTACGTCGGCCGCTGGTCGCGCAACAAGGCACCAGGCTCGGCTTCTGCCGCGCTGCTGTCTGCCGGCGGCGGTGGCGCGTACGCCGACATCCGCTTCTCGGGAACCTCGCTCGCGGTTCATCTCGGCAACATCAGTCCCTCGCCCACCGTCGCGATCCAGGTCGACGGCGCGCCCAGCTTCGCCGTGCTGCCCTACGGTCGCGACATTGTCATGCTTGTTAACGACTTGCTCCCCGGTGAGCACGATGCGCGCGTCGTGTTTGGCGGTGTCGAGCGCGTCGACGTCGAGGCTTTTTACGTTGATCCCGGCGCGTCAGTGCTCACGCTGCGCCATCCCCAGCGACCACTCATCGAGATCGTCCAGGACACGTATAACTCCTCGCACCTCGATGTACTCGCGTGGCCATATCTACTCGCCGACCGGCTTGATCTCGACCGCAGCGTCGTCGCCGCCGACGGCATGTGCGTCTCCGGCTGTCCTGACGACTCCATGGCCGTCGACCGCTTCTTCTTCCTCGGCGCACTTTCCGCCGCCAGGTCACAGCCTAAGCACTGGCCTTTTGACGCTGCTTCTGCGCCGAGCGTGCTTGTCTTTGACGTCGGTCGCGCGACGAAGCGGCTCATGGACAGGCATCGCATCTACCGCGGCATGCTGCCTCAGGACGCGTCCAAGGCCTACGTGGAAGCTTACCGTAACCTGATTCGACAAATCCGACGGAAAGCGTACAAGCGTGTGCCGATTCTTGTGCTGCGGCCATTTAACGGGGAACTTGAACTTGAAAGTCTGGAAGTCGTGACCACGTTACGGCAACAAGGCGACAAGAACGTGCACTGGGTCGACACGTCGTCGTGGTCGACCGACGGAATTGACGACGAGAACGTCAAGCACGAGAAGCGCGCAGCCTATCTGGCCCAGCATATTTGTCCGTTTGTGAAGCCGGCTGAGCAGTGCGACTTTTTGATTCCGTTTGAGACCAAAATCAGCCAGCCGGCATCGGAGTGATTACATACTATATTAGTGGAGGTGTTGCATTATGGCGTTTGGTTGGGTTTTATTTGCATATTTGATATCGTCGTGATCACTTGCTCGCGTAGATATCATCGTACTCAGTTATTGGAATTGGAACGACGAAACGAGACGAGCTGTATATTGTATGTTGTATTTTTGGGCTATGTGTAATTAGTTTTCAAATAACTATCATTAAGTTAAGAAAAAACATTAATCACTCTTTAAATGCTTTATATATTGGAAACTCGAGCCGAGCGCAAGTGCGGATCTGGAATATCTAACATTAAAACATATGATTAAATTTGTACATCTCACCTTTGCGTGCCAACCTACTCGTCGGTTTGTCCTGTTACACTCGGTGGTATTCTGCGCGCTCTTTCATATATATCACGCCACCCTCCTCCAACACTGCAGGATCTAAGCCCAGTTCTGAATCCTTTAGAGACAATAGGCCTAGCATCACCAAAACAGAATTGAGAATTGAGAGTAGGAGTGAGTTTGTTTTAGTGATGCTAAACTTGCTGCTTCTCAAAGACGCAGAGCTGGGGTTGGATCCTATAGTGTAGAATGGGGACGATATGAAACATATTGCCTTCTAATGAAACGATGCCAACCTACTCGTCGGTTTGTCCTGTTACACTCGGTGGTATTCTGCGCGCTCTTTCATATATATCACGCCACCCTCCTCCAACACTGCAGGATCTAAGCCCAGTTCTGAATCCTTTAGAGACAATAGGCCTAGCATCACCAAAACAGAATTGAGAATTGAGAGTAGGAGTGAGTTTGTTTTAGTGATGCTAAACTTGCTGCTTCTCAAAGACGCAGAGCTGGGGTTGGATCCTATAGTGTAGAATGGGGACGATATGAAACATATTGCCATTCTAATGAAACGACGGTGACAAGAAGGTAACTCTGGAGAAAATCATATAGAAAACAGTAGTAGTCCTACCCATAATAGTAGCACTAGCCAGAATGTATCACGGGTAGTGCCACTACGGCTACCGTTTTCCAAGCACATTCGGCGAGAGACCTGGCTAAGAAGCTTTTGTGAAAGGCTGCTGGCGAGCAACATGTCATGCATGAGCCAGAAAAGAAGGCAGCTCCAGCTCATAGAATTGCAAACTGCTGAATAGTAGAAAGCTGAATAGTGATAATGGTGATGATGATCTGAATAAGTAATGATGGTGATGATGAGCCTCCAGAAGAAAGCTGAATAGTAGAAAGCTAGGCCAGCACTCGAGTGCCTCAAACGATGGTCGAAAGCTAACCGTAAGTTACCGAGTTGATTCTTAGCTTCGCATTAAATTTGTGTACGAGACTCCTGCTCAAAAATGTCGAGATGCAACTCGTAAACGAAGCTCTGTTGTGAGATACAACCTGACAAGTGCTGCTGTAATGTTCATTGTGTAACGCAGAGATGTCAGCGTAATTACTAGCAAGGGCCTTGTGGCGCTGATAGCAGCGCCTCGCCGTCTCGCCTCGATTCCGCGAATTCGTGCCTTCAACCCACAATCGCCCTACATCCGGCCGCTTTTCCCACCCAGCCGCCTGTTTTGCCTGCTCCGGCGCGAGATCTCAAGCAGCTTGACTTTGGCTTCTGCCGGCACCTGCCGCGTTTCGTGATCCCCGCCGCCGCCGCCGCCGCCGCCGACCGGACCACGACGACCTCCTCTCATCGCCCCTCGTCCCTCCCCACGCATCCATCTCGCGTCCGCCTCATCCCTACCGACATCCACATCACCACATCGGCGCGATGGACTTTGCGACCAGCTTGTCATCCGCGGCCTACGCCTCGATGACCGAGCCCGCGTCCGCGACGACCTTCTCGGACTGGGACTCGATGACCTACTCTCTCCCGCCAGACTCCGCCACAGCGGTCCCGAGCTGGTCCGCCTCCGCAATCCCCACACATGCACCCATACGAACACCCAACGCCGGCCTTGAAGATGGCGTCAATGTGCCGCTGCTTGTCGGCCTTATCTCGACTCTCGGCTCGCTCCTCGTGCTCTCCGCCTTCGTCGCGATCATGTACCTGCTATTTTACACCCGCCAGGGCCGCATCCTGTTGCGTCGCGGACGGCCGGGCGAGTACGACGACGAACAGGCGTTTTTGCGCGAAGAGGAAGAAGGACTTGCGATTATGGATGACATCGCGCGGGCGTCGTATTTCCAGGCACGTGCGTTCCAGGAGGCGAACCCGCCAGACAGCATTCCGACAGATATCAGTTTATCGCAGTTTATGGCGATCCAGGAAAAGGGTGTTTCGGCGTGGGAATTTGAGCCTGATTTTACGGGTGCGAATTGCTTTGTGGAAGCGCGTACGGAGATTGCGTTTTACGATTCCGAGTGCTGTGTGCAAACGAACCTGCCCGTGCCGAAGCAGAACGACGTGTACTACTGGGAAGCCAAGCTCTATGACAAGCCCGAGCAGACCCTCGTCTCGATCGGACTTGCCACGAAACCTTACCCGACCTTCCGCTTACCGGGATACCACCGCATGTCTGTCGCGTACTCGTCTCTCGGCGAGCGGCGAAACAACCAGCCCTTCCACGGCATCCCCTACGGACCGCAGTTACAACAGGGCGACGTTATTGGCGTCGGTTTCCGGCCTCGCACAGGTGCTGTCTTTTTCACTCGCAATGGCAAGAAGCTGGAAGACGCGGCGTACGCAATGAAGTTCAACCTGTTTCCAACCGTCGGCGCGAATGGTCCTTGTACCGTGCACGTCAACTTTGGCCAGGCCGGGTTTGTGTTTATCGAAGCGAACGTCAAGAAGTGGGGGCTTGCGCCGGTAACCGGATCGCTTGCGCCGCCGCCGCCGTATGGATCCGAGCAAGGCTCGATTTTGCTGGAGACTGGTCGGTTTGCGCGTGAACGTGAAGCAGCGCAGCGTCAGCAGCACCAGGCCGACGCCGCCGCGGCGTCGTCTCCGCGCGCGATCGCGGGCGGTGCGTACGGTAGCTTGCGTGACCAGCGGTCGCCTTTCCCGCCGACGGATTCGCATGACCATCATACGTCAGATAGTTTTAGTATGGGTCCCGTTCGCGTCGTTGTGGATCCGTCGTCGTCAGCTTCGTCGAGCGCGCCTATCGCGTCTTCTTCCGCTGCTGCGGCCGCTGTCTCTGCATCTGTCGACCTTTCACACCCGTTACAGGACCTACCTGAAGAAGGCGAATCGACTCCTCTGAATGTTCCAACACAAGCACAGCCGATACGGCACAATTTCCAGCGCAGTCTACGTCCGCAGGCACCATCTAACCGACCGCCAAGTTACCACTCCGACGACGAGCCAGACGCGCGATCAGACACAGCAGCATTGCTCGGCCGGTCTCCGCCGCCAGCTTTTGACAGCATTGCCGGGGGAGCTGGAGTTAGCAGACATGACTAGAATTAACGTTGTTGTTGGCTGTGGGTTGTTTTTTTTCTTTACTTATTTCCTTCTTTCTCTTTCTTTTTTTTGTGCAAAAGTCGTTGATAGTCTTTGGTGGCTCGTTTGTTGGAAATAAGGGCATGGTATTAACTCATCTCATATACAGACTATATGGGGGCGGGGGAGGAGGGGCATGGATTTGAACGGTTGATGGGTTTTGTTGGCGCTGCGCCAGGTTTGCGCTACTGTTGTAACTTGTATCATTGGTCTCGAAATGAACTCATCTATATATACTGTTTATTTCAAGTCACCAGTAACTGGCCAATCATTACTAATTAGTTCGCTTCCACTAACTACCTATTGGTTTAATGCATTTGCCAATACAATTTAATCGCGAGGAGGAAAGTTCCCACTCACACTCACACAAAATTCACAGCCGGATCACGGAGGCCAAAGCATCTCGCCGCGAGCCGCGAACGAAATCTTCAAGTTTCTCCCGCCGCGCCCAACCACGCACCCCCCAATTTCTACCCGGACCCCGTATATTTCGCCTCCCTAGAGCGACAGCATTTCCCTTCCGGAACCAAACGAGCACAAAAAGGAGAAAAAAACAAGAAAACAGATCTCGAGAATATGAACGGATCAGAAAAGGTCGAGGCGGAGACGGCGCAGGAGGCAGTGTCGCAGGATACGGTCGGATGGCTGTTTGTGCAGCATTACTACACTTACATGAACACCCACCCGCACCAGCTTCACGTATGTTCCTTTTCGAATTGATGAGATGGAGAGTGTGTGGATGCAGGCTGACGGACTGGATAATAGCAATTCTACACGCGCAAGTCTATCATGTGCCATGGAAACGAAGGTGAATCCGTGGAACCGCTTGTAGGACAGACGCAAATCAACAAGAAAGTCATGGAGTTGAACCTGCAGAACTGCAAAGTCCTCGTGTCGAACGTCGATTCCCAGCCGTCCAGCGGCGGCCTCGTGATTCAGGTTATTGGCGAGATGTCGAACCGCGGCAGTCCAAGCCAGAAATTCGTGCAGACTTTCTTCCTCGCGGAACAGAAATCGGGATACTACGTGCTCAACGACATTTTCCGGTTCCTGAAGGACGACCTCGAGGAGCCTGTTGATGGCGAAGATGAGGTGCCCGAGGAAGTGCCCTCGGCTGCCGCTGGCCCTGCTGCTGCCGCTGCCGCGGCCGCGGCATCCGTGCCGCTGAGCAGCACGCCGGGACCGATCTCGGTCGAGCTTGACGAGGCTACGATTCAGGAGGAATTTGCATCGCGCGAGATTAGCCCGGACTCTGCGGTTCTTGTGCACGACGCAGAGACTCCGGCTGTCGAAGCGCACGCGGCCGAGTCTCAGGTCGACGAGGTTCCGCCTATCCCGCTCGAGCCGCTGCCGGTTGAGGAATCTGCTGTGCCGGCTGTGACTGAGGCTCCGGCGCCGGTGGTTGAAGAGGTTAAGCCTGTTGAGCCTGAGAAGCCGAAGGGACCTGTGTCCTGGGCTGCGTTGGCTGCCAAGAACCGTGCTGCAGCGGCGGCAGCGGAGACGAAGGCCGCTGCTCCGGCTGAGAAGGCCACCGCGCCGGTCGAAGCTGCTGCACCTGCTGTTGCTGCTGCTGCATCGGCTACTACTGCTGCTGCTGCGCCGGCCGCTGCGCCGGAGAAGAAGCGTCGTGAGGAGTTCCATTCGGCGTTCGTGAAGGGCGTGACGGATAAGGTTGCGCCGGACGCGCTGCGTACCGCGTTGGAGCAATTCGGCACGCTTACGCATTTCGAAGTCGTGCGTCAAAAGACGTGCGCGTTTGTTGATTTCGCGGATGCGGCGATGTTGCAGGCTGCGTTGGCGAAGCATACGTTGCCCGTCGGAACGGAGGGAGCGGTGGTGTATGTGGAGGAGCGTAAGCGCGGTGGAGTGTTTAACAATCGCTCGAACGGGCAGTTTCAGCATCAGCAGCAGGGACAGCAGCGGAACGGACAGAAGTGGGAGGATAGACGGGGGAAGCCGTTTGCGAACAACAACAATAACAACAACAACAACCAGAACCATAACGGGCCTGTGAACGGTGGAGGACCTGGGCCAGAGAACCGGAACAACCGGCCTCGGCCGGTGGTCGCGGGCAAGAAAGCTGGCGGCAAATGAGATTTCACATTTCGGTTGTCGACAGAAAGAAAAAAGAATGAAAAAAAAGAATGAAAGAAAAAAGGACCGAAAATGGAAATGGAGTACATGATCAAGATCAGCAAAAAAGGCATCAAAGTTATATATTAAAAGTGCAAAAGTTTTGTGTCAAAGTCAGCCCTCGTCCCTTCTTCGCGCGCGCGCCATGTTTTGTTGCTCATTTGTGTTCTTTTTCCATTTGTTTTGTATGTAACATCCCCATCTTTTTATCGACTATGTATTTATTCGGACGCATGGTCTCTCATACTACATTATTATTAATATATATACTAATATTCCATTGATGTCCCTGCTGTAGCATAATATACATATTTTACATATTTTACATAATATACAAGTCCCTTTTTAACAAAACCAAAAGTCATGGATTAATCAGTTACCGCAATGCGCGGCCTGTGCGATGCCGATGCGATTCCGCCGCGAATCGAAAACCGTGTACGCGCTCGAGAGAAAGGTCGTACCCAGGATATTTCCAATGCCGTAAGTCGAGTCCCGCACGATATCCAGCACACACTGGCCGTCGCCCAACGACCGGGCAAGTTCCGGCATGTCGAGCTTGACGGTCTTCATCTTGCGTCTGCCGATCAAAGGCGCGAATGTGAAGTCGACGGAACCCTCAGAGAGCTCGATGCAGGGGAACCTGTATCCCGGAATGGACTCGTCGTAGACTGCGGAGGAGCCGGTGATGGAGGTCGCGATGAGGTCTGCGATGTCGTCTTCGATGTGGATGCCGACTGTGCCAGAGTCGAGCAGGACGTCGAGACGGGTTTCGCGGTGGGAGCGCGGGTCGAGGATCGGGTAGGCGACAAAATCGGTGAATGGTAGGTGGACGTCGATGCCGTGCAGGAGCAGTGTGTAGTCGTCTTTCTTGGTGGTGTCAAAGTACACTATCTCGTCCTTGTGCTTGCGGTGGTCGATGTAGTCGATGTCGAGCGCGGCTTGCAGAAAGTCTGTGGTCGACGCGTGCCGCGGACCAAGGTACATTGCGAACTGGCTGCCCACGCGCGAGAGCAGCGTGTCGTACTTGAACGCGGACTGCTGCTTGCTCTTGAACCCAAGGCCCAGAACGCCGTGGACGTCAAAGTCCAGGATACACTCCTCGACCATCGCGAATCCCTGGTTGTTCACGCGCAGGCCTCCAATCTCGACAGAGTCCTTGACCGCCATTCCGCGCGCGGAGGCGGTCTGGTTCGCGTAGCCAAACTCGACCGTGAGTCCCACCCCGCCGTTCCAGACCGGATCACTGGTAGTAGACGACACGGGATTATACCCGCCTCCGCATCCGTAGGCCGAGACCCGGCACTGCCGACTAGCAGATGAGAAGATAAGCAAATCCGACGAACCCGTGTCGACGAGCACGGTCTGTGGTTGCGGCGGCGACCCGACGAGGATCGTGACGGTGTATACCGAGGCGCCGACGGACTCGTCGCCGGAGTATACTAAGGAAGGCTTGTCGTGGAGGGCGGTGGACACGCGGTCGTGGGTTCGGCGGGGCGCGATGGCGGCGTGCGGAGCGGGCGCGTAGGAGTGAGACGTGAGCGGCAGCGTGAGCGCGGCGGCCGACGACGCGAGCAGCGCGAGCGGCAGCAGCAGCATGGTGGTGGTATTCAATGTAGATGCAAGAGATCCAAGAAGAAGGTGAGCAATGGGGACAATATCAGGTAAGTATCGGGTGAATTCGAGGAATCGAGGAAAAAGTCCTTATAAGAGAAGTGCTGCCCCGCCGCCCCGCCTTGTCCCGATCCGCGCTCGAGCCGCACGCCCCTGAAAAACGCGGCGGTGCAGCCGCCCAAACTGGCGGCGCCAGCCACCGGCCCAGCCACCCGTGATGTCACACTGCGTTTTAAGCTTATTTATTTTATTTTATTTTATTTTTATTTTATTTTTGTCTGACTGTTCCTTGTAGCTTACTTTAATTCATACATATCCTCAACTATCGTCACGCCCAGATGGCCCCTCGTAGATTATCGCCACGAGGTTCTTGCAAACGGAACAGCTCGCTTACTTCTTGGCCGTCCGCTTCTTAGCCGCCGTCGTGCTCGCGCCGCTGCCCGTCGCCTCAGTGACCTCCTCGGTCTCCTCGACGATCTCGACAACCTCCTCAACGACCACGGTCTCCTCCTTCTTGCCGCCAAACAGAGACGCCAGCGTCGCAAACAAAAACGCAACACCGGTAACCATGGCAATGCCGATCGCAACCGCGGTCTCGGGGTACTGACGCATGGCAAACACGGGGTCGCGCTGGAAGAAGGTCCAGAACATCTCGAGCTGGTACTTCACGTACGCAACCGGCGCAGACTTGAACTCGTCAAACGCAGTAGGCGGCGCGGGCACGTCCTTGGCCTTTGGCCGCGACGCTTCTTCCTCGGCCTCCTCGATCGCAACCTTGACCAGGAACGTGGCATTGCCGATCTTCTCGGCCTCGTCGACGCTGTGACCAACGTAGATGTTGTCAAACAGGATCTGGTTCTGCATCGTCCACAGCTCGAATCCGATCGCGCCAATAGGCTCCAGATCCGACGGCGTCGCGTCCTCGAAGTAGTCCGGGTTCGCGACCAACCGCGGCTTCCACTCGCCCTTGTACTCCGGGTTAGCCACACGCGGCTGGATCCACTTGCCACGGTACGCAGGGTTGGCAACCGACGGCGCCACCCAGGGTCCACAGCCGTGATCCTCGCACACAGGGTTCATGATAACCGGCGCAATCCATTCGCCGTCCTCCTCGTCGTCCCAGTCCTCGGGCTTCTCGGCATCGGGATCCGGAATGAACTCCTCGGTCTCCTCCTCCCAGTCCTCGGGCTTCACGGCCTCAGGGTCGGGAATAGAGTACGGAGCATCCTCGTCCCAATCATCGGGCTTCGTGGCGTGCTCGGGATCAGGCATCGAGTCATCGTCGATCCAGTCCGCCGGCTTCACGTCCTCGGCATCCTCGATCTCCTTGGGCGGGCTGAATGGCGGGTCAAAGTCCAAAGTGTCGATAAGCGCGCCGTTCTTCACGATCGTGCCGTCGATCCGGATCTCGTAGGTCTGGTCCGGTCGCACAATCAGCGTGTAGAGACCCGTGACCTTGCCAGACTTGATGTGCGGAGCCCCGATCAGGTGCTTCTCCTCGTATTCGCCGGTAGTCGGGCTCTTGCGACGCACAATGAAGTGCACTTTGTTGGTCGATCCGCACTTGTCGGGACCAAACATGATCTGGTATCCAGTCTTGTCGGAGAACTCCTCCGAGTGCAGATCCGGATCCTCCGTCAACAGCTTCAGGTACGCGCCACCGCACTCAAGGCCCTCCTGGGTCTTAACCTCGTACTGGACCACAAGAGTGTTGTCCTTGTTGTCGATCGGCGTGTCGAACTTGGCAGAGATGGCGTGGTGCGCAGCCTTGTCCTTCACAACCAGACCTTTGTCGCCGGCGAGCCCAGGAAGCACTTTCGGCTCCTCGACCGCCCAGCGACCGACGTAGGAAAACTCGTCGCCGCCGCTAGCTTTCTCCTTCTTCGCGTTCGACGCCTTCCATCGCACGCGCCATCCCTCGGTGAACTGCTCGAAAAACGCGCCAGACTCGTTGATCGTGTACGGCTGGAGAGTGTTTGTTAGTATATCTTTCATCGTAACTACTTCTAAATACAAAAACAAAGACTCACCTCAAAGTCGGGATGCTCAATGACGGCTGGCGGCGCGTCGACTTCCTCCGCAAACGCGGGAACATCAGGCTGGTCGAACTCCTCGACGCTGTCGATCTTGACCTGGGCGTTCGCGCCGTGCAGCGCCATCGTCAGGCACAGCACGTACAGCGAGTAAGAAACGAGTCCGCGCATCGTGAAGGGATTTCCGTGCAGAGGTGGATGAAACTGAGTAGCAGCTGGGTGTGCAGTGGGTCTGGATCGTGAAGCAAGACGATCTCGAGAAGCGCGCGGAAATATGAGCGCCGCAGCCGGTGTTGACACCTGGCTTCAAGCATTTAAATTTTAATTCGCTAAAATAAAGACGGTTAAGGGTGGGTTTTGGGCCCACGTGCTGCGCTGGCCAGTCCAGTCCAGTTCAGGCAGGACCGACGGCTTGTTCATTGTTGACTCCTCCTGAGTAGTGAGTACTTAAGTCTTTAAGCAGTAAGCAGTAAGCAGTAAGACTAAGCACTGACTGGAAAGTGAAGACCCTGAGTCCTGAGAGTTGGATTTTAAGCTAAACCATTTAGGTTGGAGGCGCAGGGTTGTCTGAATACCCCTGCCCTGGTATCGATTGTCCACAGCAGCTGAAGACACAATGGCATCTCCACCGCCCCGAGTGTTGTCCACATTACAACACTCAAATCGCAACGCCAGTGAATACCATTCTGACTTCTCTCTTCTGTGATGCTGACTCTGTCATCCGGGCATTACAATGACTACATTAATAATCAAGCTGAACTCGCTCTTCCTTCTCGTGCATAATCTTCCGCGCGAGTCGATATTTCCTCTTCGGGACTCGGTCTCGCGCGAATACCCACTGTTCACGACTTTTGCGCCGAACAACCACGGCTTCGCTTATCAATGTCCCTGCTTCAGCACCTGATGGAGTGCCGAACGGGAATATATAAAGCGCCCGATATCCCGCCGGTGCGTGTCGTGGCGCACAGCTTCAGTTCGCAGCAGCAAATACCAACATGGCTCCCACAGAGATCGTCTTCGTCGGCGGCGGCATCTTTTCGCTACATACTATCCCTGACCTACTGAAAGCTCTTGCTCTCAAGGCTCCGGGCGTGGAGACGCGCATTACGCTGATTGAGAGACGCGAGAGATTTGTTTATCTTATTCTGAACCTGCGCAACATCGTCGAAGATGTCACGGACCAGAACATCAAACCCTACGACCGCTTGTTTTCGGATCCCAAGGTCGGACAAGTGAAGCAAGGAATCGCGGAGAGCATTGATTCCGTGTCGAAAAACGTCGTCCTTGCCAGCGGCGAGAAAGTGCCGTACGATATCTTGGTACGTTGAGCGGTCGCATAGCGTTATGTCAGTTCTGACTTAATACAGGTTCTTGCGCCAGGCGCCTCATGGACAAAGCCCAACGGCCTACCTGATAGCTTTAGCGAGATACAGTCCTACTTCAAGGACACTCGCAAACGCGTCGCGAGCGCTGACCATGTCGTCGTTATCGGAGGCGGTTCAGCGGGCACCGAGCTTGCAGCCGAAGTCAAGGACCATTACGGATCGGAGAAGAAAGTCACGCTCGTGCACGCCTTGGACTCGGCCCTGTCTGACAGGTACGTTCAAAAGTACCGCAACAAGATGGACGATTTGCTCCGCCAGTTGGGTGTCGAGCTGATCTACAACACGCGCGGGTATGATAACGACGATGGCACCGTCACGTTGGAGACGAACGGAGGCAAGGCTAGCGTTATCAAAGCCGGCGTGGTGTTCACTTGCTCTACGCCTACTCCGAATACTGGATTTGTCCCCGCTGCATGGAAGAACCCCGAGACTGGTGCCATCAAGGTCAAGGACACATTCGAAGTCACCGGTGCAGGAGCCTCTGGCGTCTTTGCCATCGGTGACGCGAACGACTATCCCGAAACTAAGCAAGCCTCTCATATTAACGGAAACACAAGACCGGTGCTTACCGAGAACATTATCGCGGTGCTGAAAGGACAGACTCCGGCAATTCATTATACAACAAAGCTTGACGGTATTGCAATTACGCTTGGAAAGAAGAAAGCTACTGGCATTCTCAACACGCGGTTCGGCAGCATCATGCTTCCAGGCTGGTTGGTGCTCAAGTTGAAGGGACCGGATTTAAAGGCTGGGGATATGATGGCACATATTGGATATTAGAAGTAATTTGTGCTTTCACTGCATTTCTATATAGAAATCATATAATACTTTTTGCTAACGCCTCTTTTTAAATCAATGTTCTTTCTGCAGGATGCTAAAGCATAACCTGTCTAGTTCTGCGCCTTGATGAGCTGGTTAATCTTGTCCTCCCGGTCACCAATAGAGCCACCCTCAATGAAGTGCTTGAACTTCCTCGGGACGCCCCAGCCACCGGAGGGGTTAGACAACTTGAACGGCCACAGGAAGTTAGACGCTTGCTTGAACGCAGGACCAACTGTGTAAATCTCATGGATCAGATCCTCGACACAGATAATCCCAAATTTACCCAGCGCCTCCTCAATGATCGCGTTATCCGAAAGAGCAATTCGTTGACGCAGCACCTTTCCGTATCCGCGCTTGTAGATCAACTGGCGAACAGAGGCCAAGTTGGGGTACCCATATGCAACATAGGGCTCAACAATCCTGAGCATCTCCGCAGTAGCTTTTGTAAGCTTGACAAACACACCATTGTTAATCTGCAGCAGACGAAGGAGCTGGAGAATCTTGCGAGGCTTCGGCGCAATCTTGTTGATACCCTTGATTCGGATGACAAACACGAGCTTGGGCTGGGCTGGTACGTAGAAGTTGCCTTCTTTCTTGGCAAGACGGTGAAGTCGGACTTTCTCGCGCTCTTCTTCGCGGTACTCCTTGACGTACTTTTCAGCACGATCAAAGATGACCTTACGCTTCTCCTTGTTGGCCTATCAACAACAATATTAGCTCCAAGTTCATGTAAAAAAAATATCGACCAAAAAAAACATACAGCTTTCTTAGCAGCAGCGGCAGCGATCTTCTCCTCGCGAACCTGATCCTGGTTCTTTCTCTTCTTCAAAAGAGTCTCAGGGACGAGAATCTGCTCAGCGGTGGGGACAGTACTATCGACTTTGGTCAGTATTCCAATATGGATAAAAACTCCATGATCTAAGACATAATCATAACACGTTTTCGCATTTTAATTGTCCAGAAATGAATTTAGCCAAAACAACTTTAAAAGCCGTAGTAGCAACACCCACAGGGTAATTTCGACGCTACTGAGTTCAAAAAACAGCAGGTCTCAATATACCAAACGTGGAGCAGGAGCAAAAGCCGAGAAACTTTTCAGCACCGCAAAGAATGCGAGTTCTCGTTAATAGCATTTTGCTCCTTATAAATTTTAAGAAAAGACGTGTAACCCGATGGGTCCATCAATCTTATTCTCATAACCCTCAAAGAATGACCTTAAAGTCAACCTTTACGAGGAGTGCAGCCTCTGTGCATGTTCTTCGCAACCTTCCCATAGAAAGCAAAAAAAAAAGTGCTGATTTCTTGCAAAGATGCATCATGCAGAAGCTTCCAATCAAAGTACTCACGTTCCAGTCATTTTGAATCTGATTTGTATGTGTGCGTAATGCGTATGATTGCTTATGAAGCTCGTTCTTCGAGTTCTCGTAAAGATTTTTTTTGGATTGCATTCTCAAACGCCGGGTAATACTTAAATTCTACCTAGTTGTTTACTAAACTCCAAATCGAGGCATAAATCCTTCTGCCACTTCATCAGCCACACCGACAACCGTGGTCATCTGGTCATTTATAATGCCAGGAGTGAGAGTGAGTAGTGAACTAATGATAAATGTTGCCTGTTGTGAGTGTTGGCGGAGGCTCAATCAAGCTCGGTGGTTGCCTGGTATCCCGGAAATCAAAAGAGTATCATGCAGCTACTATGTCTTTCAAAAAACCTCCCCTGGCACGAACAGTTTACCAATTTAGGAGCTCTGTTAGGTCTAGAGGCCCTTGCAGTGCTTCATGGGGACGCTGGGCAGCTCATGAAGCTCTTCTCCCAATGTCTGTATTAGTAAGGGCTTTCAGGCCGGCTCAATCTGCAAGACATTGATGGTCAGCAAGACCATAATATCCCACTTTTGAAAACTCACAAATAACACTTCATTTCATAAAAATCTTGGTCTCGGTCTGTCGGTCAGGTCATAATTCATACAACTTCTCTATTGATATACATGCGAGCCTGACAATTAGCTGTCTAGCTTAATAAATTACAACTCCTGAGCTTTTAACTATACACTCCGCTGTTTCTCAGATCCAAGGTCACCCATCGGATCAATCCCATGCTGTCGCATCTTCAACGCCAGCTCTAGCAAGTAGTCGATTGCCTCATTGTACACTTTCGCCTTCCACACGGTCTCGCCCCACACATACAGTCCGTGACGCCGGACCAGAATAGCCGTCGCGCCAGGGTATTTCACAATTGCTTCTTCAAGCGTCGGGCGCAAGTCGGCCTCGTGTGGTGTGTTTTCGATGATTGGAATCGTCAGCGTGTCGAAAAACTCGAGATACCCGGGTTCTGTGCATCGCGGGATCGCTTTGATCTGTTCTATATTCCGGATCTGAAATTCCTTGTCGTACAATAATGATATCATCACGGCATTCTGTTATAAATTAGCGGGTAATCTTGCATGTAACCTCTAAAACATAACGTACCTGTGAGTGTGTGTGGATGCACGCACCAGCGCCTCGCTGTTCGTAAGCCGCCATGAACAGTGGAGTACAAGACGACGGCTTGTAAACCTCTGGCTTCCGAAGATACTCCTGAGTGCTGAAATCCATAACAAACATGTTTTCTGGTACCATACGCTGTTCCGTTAGTGACTTCCCGATATTTCAAAGCCAGTCTTCAATTGCGAGACACGTACCTCTTTTTGAACGCCAGACGGGGCCAGGTAGATCAAGTTCCTTCAGAGTCAGTCTCTGCATCTTTCTCTCAAATAGATTGTCACTACCTACCCATCGCGAACACTCATACCGCCGCCCGTGCCGGTAACCCATCCATTATCGTAAAACAATCGGCATAGCTCGCAGATCACGTTTGCGGGATGGAGCGAGTCCGCAGAATGCACTAGCTCGTCTGCGGCCATTTGAAGCGTGCACTTGCTGTAATACGACTTCAAAGTCAGAAATCTCAGATAAAATACTCAATTGTCGGATTACAGCGACCGTATTAGTGTGTATTTCGGGGTGAGGTCGACGTTAACGGATCGTGCGAGGCTCGAGGTACGAATTCTTTAAATTCAACACGTGCGGCGAGCACGTCATCTATTCGAATCGCGTCGCGTCTCTCGACTTACCGTCAATCTCAAAGATATTAATCTCTGCAAACTATTTCTTCACCTGATAACTAATTGCAATCCACGGGCAAGATTTACTGCCCACGGGGGGCGACTGTCTGCAAATTGCTATATTAATGTAAGGGAATGACCATCTACGACTACTTACAGCTTCGTTGATTTACAAGTTACGACTAGCACAGCATCATCAGATTGGAGCACATGGGGTTAAAACACACGGGGAACAGCCATTCATGACCATGCTAATCAACAACAGATATCGTGCATACTACAGCATAAACCGTTTTAGAGGAAATAGGCTGCTCCTTGACATCTACCAAAAGCGCATACGCGTTGCACCATGCGTACTGACCGATGAAGTGCTTTCGGTTAGATCTGAACGTAGGTTCTTCCCGGCGACACAGTCTTTGACGAGACCCTGCTGGAAATATTTCCTTAATGATGATATGGACACTGAATTCTCTAACTCAATTACAACGCTCAACTAGAACCCGCAATCATGTAGTTTCCTTCGCATCCGACCTCCACGCAGCGCAAGCACCAGATGCAGAGTCGCACCACCGACTAAGTTGTATTCGCTAGCCGGCTTGTCATCGGCCCTAATGATATGTCAGCACATGAAACCGATCCCAAAAAACCAGCAAATACCAAGGCATACATTTGCTTGCCGCCGAAAATTAATCGCTGCTGCGAAGGTGGGATACCCTCCTTCTCCTCGACGCGCTCCTTGATCCGAGAAACCTGTACAAATTTAGCATACGTTCCGTACTATTGGTATCACAGGTTTGAAATTAGTACCTTGTCCGTAGGCTCAATGTCCAGCTCAATCTACGTAGATAATGGTTAGATATTGCCTGTGCTCGCTGTCCGTAGAAGAGCATACCTCCTTTCCTGTGAGAGTCTAGGCAACAGTTAGCAAACATCCCAGCTATATTAAAAGCATACGCAATGCGCAGCATTCATACCTTGACTTTAATCAGCATCGTGAATGTGTATTAACTGAAGATCGTGATGAATACTGAAGCGTGATTCTGAAACACCCTACTAGTCAGCACTCAAGCCACAAAACTTATAACACAAGCCTTATAGTATAGACTCATCGCGCAGCGCTACCAGCAGCAACAATCATTCAAAAGCGTAGAGATCCGTGACTGCTCCGAATGAACACCTGCAGTGGGCACGCGCGTCGTGTCATAGCGAGCAAACTCGGACTCGCAAGATACTGAATGACGCCGATCAACACAACTAAATAAAAGCAAACGTACCTATACCAAGTGTTCTGAAGAAGTCGAAACTAGTGCCAATTGGAAACTCCAGCAATTTGGGCGCAGTTGTAACTGGTAGTACGAGTGCTACACCTCTTGCCGGCGCGCGGTGCAATTACAGATGGTCGGGGTTAGGGTCTCTAAACACTATTCGCTTGCATCCCCTACATCAATCGTCTGAATGCTAGAGTTGTTCACAAGTCTTAAAGAACGATTGGTAAACAAGTTGACATTTAGGATCTATTTTATAGCCTGCAGGTCCACGCACGATTTGACCACTCCAATCATCGCGCTAGTCTGCAGATTCTCCGATCCGCCGCTTGCAAGACGATACTCGATCTCCGCCAGTCCCGCAATCATTTGCGCGCGCGCCTTGGGCGAAAACTCGATACCTTCAAGTTCCTCAAAAATACCATGCAGCATATCTGCAAGCGCAAGACCGTTGCCTGATTTCAGGCGTCGTACCGTACGTAGCGCAGTACCCCACTCCTCCGTCATCATGGTGTCGAGCAGAATTCGAATATCTGCCGGACGAGGGTTACCGACGCACTCGTATATATCTTCTTCTGAAATCGGTACGCGAGAGTCTTCCATTCCGTCGTCATCATCACGCGCAACGTGACATGCCTGTAAGACGTTCAGTGCACGACGCATATCGCCCTTAGACAGTGACAGCAGAGCAGTGAATGCGTCGTCTGAAATAGCGACATGTTCCGCTTCGATGACGTGGGTTATACGTTTGCGAATCGAGTTCTGAGAAATCGGAGAAAATCGGAACCGAGTACACCGAGATTGAATAGCCGGTGTGAGCTTGTGAATGTAGTTGGCGAGAATACAGAAACGCGTGTGAGCTGTGTATTTTTCCATAACTGCGGTTTAGTTAGTCAAACCTGATTCGCGGACAAACCCATTCAAACATACTTCTCCTTAGCGCGTTCTGAGCAGCCGTAGTCATAGCATCAGCTTCATCCAGAATGATGAGCTTGAACCCCTTATTGAACATCTGCCGCGTCGACGCGAACGTCTTGATCTGTTCGCGTACCACATCGATACCGCGATCGTCAGACGCGTTCAATTCAAGGACCATGCTTTTGTAGCTCGGCCCATAAATTTCCCGCGCTATAGCCAAAATGGTCGACGTCTTTCCTGTACCAGGAGGTCCGTAGAAAAGAAGATGAGGGATCTTGCTTGACGAAATGAATGTGCGGACTAAAGATCAGCAGCGGATCGCATTACATTACGCATTCGTGAACTCACTTGTAGTTATTATACTCTCGTGTCCCGCAACGTCGTCCAAGCTACTTGGTCGGTACTTCTCAACCCTGGATGTGTTAGCTATTATCCCGTAACGAACTCCGAGGTATTTCTCACCAAGGCAGACTATCGTCGTCTTTGCCAGCGGCGTTGACCGCGGGGGCTTTGCCCTTGTTCAACAAGACCGCCGGAATAGGTTCATCGACATTCATCTCCGTGTCAGACATGGCGTAGATTATTCAGAATCGCGATCAGCGCTTTCGCGGTTTCGTGTGTACAGCTTAAGATCGCGTCAGGAGTCGCGTTGAAGAAAGTTGGAGACGCGTCAAGAGCGCGTCTAATTGAGGCACGTGATTATTTGCCAATAGTTGTCACTCGCAAAATTACGTGCGAACAAAACGATCACGACGCGACGCGTTTCAATGATCAGTTTCGTATACTTTTACGCGTGCATCATCTCAACCTGCCAGAGTTTTGGCATTAGAAGTTGACATGGAGTCTTCTTTTGGTCTTCCAGAAGACTGGACTGCCGATTCCAATAAAGCGCTTTCAATTAGTCTTGGTACGTACGCGTCTTGAGGCTCGGATCCAGCTATTCTCTAACGCGTCTTTGTTTTAGCAAAATCAGACGGTTCGACGGTTGGAGCTCCATTTCATCCTAAATTCACATACCCCATTTATGGAGAAGCGGAGTCAATTTACGGGTTTAAGGATCTTTCAATTCAGGTATGCTATTTGCCGATACCGTTTGACGAATGTCACGCTTATTCATATATCAGCTTAAATTCGGCGCTACAGATCTGATTCCCTACGTTTCGGAGACTTACAATGGAAAACTGGGAGACAAAGAAGCCCTAGCAACCGTAATTGAAGAGAATCAGAAAAAACAGAACGCGAACGACGATAACTGGGAAGACGAGGAAGACAACGAGGGTGAGGGAGAGGAAGAAGATGCTGGGAATGCGGATGACTCTGAGGAAAACGAAAAGCCGAAGACAACCGACGATGAGCCAAAACACGTCGACGGCGATGATCCTCTGATTATTTTGAAAACGTTTTTGTCGAAAGGTGGGCTATTCCGTTTAGATTATCTAAGGAAATGACTAACTGACTTGATCCAGATACTTGCACGGACGAGGCAGAATGGACTAAACAGCTTGCATCGGCCAGCGAGTTTAAACCACCTGGAACTCTTACGCTGAAATACACGGCTGACTCGACAGAATATGAGATCTGGAAAGCTCCCATTTCAGATCCCCTACAGCGAACACTGCATGAGCGTATGCAAATCTTCGTCCTGTTCTTCATCGAAGCCGGATCATTCATTGATGCGACTGACGACCGGTGGCGGATATACACACTTTACTCAAAGTCAAAGGACGGAACATACTCTTTTATAGGCTTCTCAACAGTTTATTCCTACTTCTGGTACAAGGATGCTCAAACTTATGACGTTACCACTCCCAACGATGCGACTACCACCACATCGGATTTCTTCGACCTCAACCATCGCAAGCGGATATCTCAGTTCATGATTCTCCCGCCATTCCAGGGCCAACGCCATGGTGCCCGACTTTACAACGCGTTAATGGACGAGTACTTCAATGACCCGCTAGTCAAAGAAGTCACTGTCGAAGACCCCAACATTGCGTTTGACGATCTTCGCGATAGAGCCGATCTTGAACGGTTGGATAAGCTAGGAATTTTTAACGATGACGCATTCACTGATGCACCTGTCGATCCGGAATGGATTGAGTACGCGCGCGAGAAGACGAAAATTATGCCTGTGAGTTTAGCCGAACATATCTTGCCGCATAAATTGCTAACTCTGAACAGAGACAATTTCAGCGGGTCGTCGAGTTGGCGCTTCTCCGTCGTCTAAAGAAATCGGATGAAAAAGCGTACCGAAGCTATAGATTACAAGTCAAACAGCGACTGTACAAGCATAACAAAGAAGCACTAAAGGACCTCGAGACGCCGGAACGAATCGACCGACTTGATGCGACCTACATGTCCGTGGAGGAGGATTATCATAGACTTTTAAGTGTCGTGCCTGCTCCGGAAGCTGTTGTGCCTGCCGAAACTTTCCAAACGTATAAGGAGAGAACTCGCAAAGTGGAGACGGAAGAGACCCCGAAAGGCAAGGGCAAAAAGCGGGCTGGAAGCGAGGAAGGCTCTGGATCTAAACGCGCTAAAGCGGAATAGATCTGAGTATGTACACTACTGTTTCGCGAGATAGTCATACAAATCTGCATAATATGCCAAATAACGGCCACCTAGTATACACACGGGATATATCGTAACACTCCAAACAAAAAATAGTCTCTTTACAACGTCGCCTAATCATAAACCAGTCCTTCTTCACGACCCCATCGAATCAGATCTCCAGCCGTCGTAATATCACTAGCGCCTCCTCTCTTCAAAACGGTCCGCTTCTTGCGAGGATCAATCAGCTTGAACACCAAATCCAACGATCTGTACGCGTCAATTTCGGGTTGCGAGGCAACTTCTCCGCTCGCGTTGCCACCACCCGTAACTGATGCGGCCGCAGCAGCAGCCAAAGCGGCAGCCCTCCCGCGCTGACTCCGACCGGCACGGGGAACTGCGAGTCCCTTGTGGTTAATCAGACGATCGGCAAGATAATGCAGCCAGAAAGTGTTGGTACTTGGTCGATACTCTGACCAATCGTATTTCACATTCGCCTTAACTGAACGACGGCGCCGGCTCGCGGAGTTCTCGAATTCCTCCGTGACGTCGGCAAGAACCGAGATTTCAAGCCGTGGGAAAAGCTTACGCATGAAGCGGTAAATATCAAATTGATAATCGCCTTGCAAACGGTTAGTTTTGTTCCAGCGCAGCAAAAAACCTCAATTAACTTACCTCGTCCGGAATAGAGAGCAGGGTCGTCCATGCTAGAAAATACCACGTTTCCGTCACAGCGCGCTCGAGAAAGCGTATAGTCAATGATAGTAACTTTGATGTTTACCGCATGACGCTCTTTGGTGTCTTCCAATTTCAACTTCTCAATCATGTCAGACACATCCGACTTCTTCCTATCAAGCACAATGTTGCCCCAATGCAAGTCGCGATGCTCAAAATCCAGTCTTTCCTCAGCAACTGAGATCGCGCGAGCAACGCGCCAGAAAACAGTTGCAGCTTCACGCCATGACTTTATCTCAAAATGCTCGAGATCAATACCACCGTTGCCGAGGATAACAATACAAAAATGCTGGTCCTCGTCAAAATAATCAGGCCGATCGTTCTCAGATCCCTTCAAGTCCGCATATTGATCCCATAAGGTAAGTAGAAATTCGGGGTATGGGCCCTTGACCACATGCGCGCCAACAACCTTCACAAAGCCGTCATATTTCATCAGCGCCTTTGATATTTTGAGCTCACTCTCAATATCAGCAACAGACGCTTGTTCCATGTCGACTTTGCCAAATGGCATAATCTTAAGCACCGTAGACTGCTTAGTTCGGGCTTGGAAAGCGGCGAACACCTCAGAGTAAGACGCCTCACCAAGCTTCTGCACAGCCCATTTGCTTTTAAACGAGTCCATAAATCCAGAGAACTCTTCCACTTCAGAAGTCTCACAAGCTTTAAGGAGCTCGTCAAGCTTGATCTTCTCCTCTTCCTCAGCATCCACGCCCGAAGATTCTTCATCTCCAGTGCTATGTACGGATTCCAGCTCCCAGGAATTGGTTACTTCGCGCAATGGAGAAGATGCCAGAGGAGTTCCTGCACGGAACCCCGTAGGCGACGTCGGAATAGTAATCGTTTCCTGCTTTCCAACATCTGCGGATGATCCAGTCCGTGACATTCCAAGAGTGCTGACCTCCGGCGAAGTAGCCGACGAGGGTAGCTCAGCTGGTGCTGACGCGTATGCACGCTGTAACGGAACTCTTGGCGGTGGAGTGCTAACCCGTTGGTCGGAAGTGGCATGCCGGAGTGCTGGACGTGTCGAACTGGCAGACTTGTCAATAGGACCATTGACAGGGCTAATTGGGCGACTGATCTGTTCCATGATCGTCGTGCCAGGAGAAATCCGTGTCGGAGCGATTGGAGCAATACGCGACCTTGAAGGCGATTTTGGCGGTATGGGAATTCCATGTTTCTCAAAAGACGTTTCCGAAGGAGTAGTAGCAGCAGAACCTGCTTTCGTAGTCGATGTGGGTGCCTGTTTGTCTTCCTCTGAAATAGACGGTTCCGAATTTGCCTGTTGCTTTTGTAAGATCGCGTTTAAATGCATTAACGAGCTTTGTCTGACTGGAATCGGACTCAGAGCCGGAATTTGAGCACCGGATTTAGCAGATTGGATGTTCACGATTTTGGGTGCTCGCGCGGCCGGCGTTGATGATGCGATCATTCCGGACTCAATCGATATAAACACGTCGTCTGCGTGCATCAGATCTTCCAAACTAGTTCCGCTGTCGCCTTCCAAAGAAAAGGAACTGTCCAGTGTGAGAGGCGGTGGCTTCTGAGACTTATCCTCCTTCAATGCAGTTCGCGTCGTCGGCGACTCTTTGAACACAATCTTCTCATCCAGTCCCGCTCTGCGGGGCAATTCGTTGGCTTGATTTTCCTCCTCATCTTCCTCGCCATCATCAATCATGTCCAAACAAAGCATCAAGTCCGAATAGTCAAATTTCTCCGTCTCTGGAATTTTGTAAGCCAGAGACTTTCGTCGCTCTAGCCTCTCCGCTTTCGTAGACGCGACAGGTGTCTCCAAAACAAGAGTCTTGATGCCACTAGTACCCTCCTTGGCCTTCACGTTGCCATTCGCAATTGCATTGGCGTTCATGTTCCGTCCAAGCAATGGACGACGCGGCGAAGACGGTAGTACAGCAGACACGGCTTCCATACTCAACGCGTGTCGAATTTTAGTAAACGACGTCTTCCGCTCACCATCATTCGCCCTGGCCTTATTCTCCTTGTTCCGCGAGTCTGCTCCCTTTTTCTTCAAAGGCGACGACTCGAATCCCGCAGAGGATGACGGAAACGCGCGATTGTTGTTATTATTGATGTTGTTATTGTTATTGTTGATGTTGTCGCTCGCAAATTCAGCGTCGTCCAAGGGCGCAGATATCTTGCGAAATAATAACTTAACTGGGCTCGCACGAGTCCATCGGTCGGAATCCGACAATCCTTGGAAATGGGTTGCAGTGTGCGCTCGTCGACCGTATGTGCGCTTTGGCGGGTTAAGACGCGACGACGCGGACGATGACGACGCCGGCGGCGGTGATGAGGGGTTCATCGTTGTGAAATCAAAACTGCAATTGCCTAGACTCCCAGAACTCGAGAATACACCAGCAAAGAGCTGCCAGCTTAAAAGGCTCTGTAACGCGTGAGTTGGAGTAAATGCTGTGTTGTTGTCTAACGGGTCAAAACGCGGCGCGACGCCGCAGTCGAGGTGTTTTGAAAACACCCGTTCGGTGAAACTCTAAACCTCAACATCGTCTTCCGGCTCGCAACGGTGCATTACAGCTAATCGACGTAGGGAGTGCCAGCTTTGCGGCGACTGCAGGTGGACGTCGAGAGGTTCCTGAATTGCTTGTCCCGTGAGATGAATGATGACTATCCGCTTGAAGCAATAAAGGATATTCGAGGTTTGATTTATTTGCTGGGAGGCCGCCGCTTTGTTAAGGCATGGTCAGCACACAGATTAGTCCGAAGCGGAACTGGAGAAGGGCGTGAGCATTAATAATGAGACCGCCATACTGTTTTTCGGCTCGGACTTCACCCAGACTTCAGTTGAAGATATCATTGACATTCTTGTCTGTGAGATATCAGTGTTCCAGCAGCTTTCGAGACGGATTGCAAGTACTGGTCTTGGCCGTGTTCACTTCCGCTTCATATTTGAGCGTCATATTATATGAAATCGCCAATCTGAAGGCGTCATATCGTAAGTGAACAGGCCAACCTAACTTCGAAATCTATGTTCCAGACTGGTAACTGTGCTCCATCCCGAAAAGTTGCTGGAAGACTGACATTTTCACGGACAAGGACGTCAATATATCTTTGATAGGGGTGTGATGAAAGCCGAGCCGAAGAATAATATGTCGGTCTCATGATTCACGCCCACGCCCTCCTCAGCTCTGCGTCGGACTTATTCTGTACGCTTGCAATGGACTCAAACAAGCGGCGGCCTCCAAGCAAATCTTTCAGATCTCGAATATCTTTACGGTATTTGCTATATTTACAGTTTGAAAACTACTCTGTTAAAAAAATGGACACGTTTAGCGCAACCATCTTGCCCGAATATTCTGCATCAATAAATCGTGACAGTAGTTAACTTATTGAGGTAAAACAAAACTATATGCTACACGGCAGGTAACATAACACCTGTAATCGAGGTCCAAGGACAAGTAATAAAACACAATTGTACATATCTACGCCTCTACCGTCTCCTCGGCAGAAACCTCAACCTTCTCCTCAGCTTCCTCCGTCTCCGCCTTTCCGTTCACCACGGGCGTCACCTCTCCAGTCTTGACCTTGAACAGCTCCTTCAGAAGGCTAATCTCAGCCTCCAAAGTGGCAATTCTAGTATCCCGCGCAGCGAGCTCTTCGGAGTTTGACAATACCATCTCAGTGAATCGAGACTCGTACGTCTCGAGAGTCTTGCGGGTCTCAGCCATGTGTGTGTGCAGCGCTTCAAGCTTGCTCGCAAGCATTCCAGACGCGCCGCTGGCTTTAGTCGGTGTTGCGGGAACAGGCTCCGCGGCAGCAGGAGCAGGAGTAGGCTCAGCAGCAGGAGCAGGAGTCTCAACAACAGGCTCGACAGCCTTCGGCGCAACGGGAGTCTCCTCCTCTGCCTCCCACGAAGACTCCTCCTTGGCCAGCACAGCAGGCACAGGAGCGTCTTCAGTCTTGCTCGCTTTCGACAGCATGTCGTCCACCTTGGGAGTTGCAAGGACCTTATCCAAGTCCTTCTCAGGCGGCGTGTATGCCGCTACAGGGGCTGGCTCAGGAACCGGCTCAGCCTTGACAGGGGCGGGTTTGGCGACCTCGGCCACAGGAGCCGGAGTAGGAGCCGGGGCAGATACTGGGATCTCTGAGGCGACTGCGACGGGCTCAGTGCCGTCATAGATTGCCTCCAAACTGATGACCTTGGGCGCAGAATCCTTTCCGCTGAACCATTCGGTCGCGGTAAGTGCTGCAGTCCCGCTTGGGCAATCAGGGTAGATATCGCTCTGGAACATCTCAGCCTGCAAATCAGTTAGTACCTTTCTCCATGTATAGAAGTAAACGGTTGATTAGCAAACTTACGCGCCGGGGGACAATAAACTGGATAGGCTCAATGTTGGAATCATACACAGTCTTGTAGGCTCTCACAACTTCGTTCTCATGAACAGACACTCCGCGCTTAGGCATGAACGCAATTCCGCGCTGGGGATCAGCAGACTTGTATTCCGACAGCGGGTAAAGCTCATCGTTTTCATACTCGTAGTATCGGATGTTACCATCACCCTTACCAGCAAGGTAAAGACACTTGGTGCTGGGATCATAGTACGGCATGCAGATACCAGCCGATGAATCAAGCTGGTAAAAGTCATTGATCGGACCCTTCTTGATATCTGTGGTATCCCACAAAGCAACCTGGCGATCGCTCATGCGCGAGAAACCAGTGGTTGCAATACGATCAAGCTCACCAAGCCACACGACACGCTGGTTCTTCGCACCCGAGTGACCAGGTCCCTCGACCACGACGGTTTCCGTCCGCGGGTCCCAAATACGGATCTTGCGATCACGCGAGGTCGTCGCAAGTAACGAACCAATGTAGTTGAATGACATGCTGACAACCATATCTGCGTGCTTCAATGTAGTCTTGGGCTTACCCGCCTCGATATCCCATAGCTTGACTGTGTAATCGCCAGAAGATGAGGCGAGCACGTTGCTGGCAACGGGGTGGAACAGTACATGTCCGACCTTACGCGAGTGGCCGCTAAGCTTAGCCACCGGAGCAACATCCTTCATATCCGTTCCGGCGTCAGACAGAATGCTATAGTTTTCCGGGACCTTCCAGATTCCGACCTGATCCAGTCATATTAGCAAATTGTATTCTAGGACTCGTTGAAAACATCTTCTTCTTACCTTGCCATCCTCGGATGCGGACGCAATTACACTGTCATCAAACGGGTTCCAATCCGTGTCAAGCACAGTCGCAGTGTGGCCTCTGAACAACGGAATCTTGTCCGGAACCTTTCCGCGCTCAGAGAGGGGAATGACTGCGAACGCACCGCCGCCAGACGAATCCCAGTTTACCGACAAGTAAAGCGGGTTGACCTACCACAATACCGTCAGTAATCCCACCAATGGCCGATAAGCAGAAATCAAGTAGACTCACCTTGATCAAACTAGAATCCCAGGCATTCTTGCTACACAAGGTGTAATCAGCAACTTACGCCCTCCTTCTCGCAATTCACGTTACCACAACCTACCTCACGCGGACATTCTCATAGCACAATTCCTTCTTCGTCGGCTGTCCATAGACGTGTCTGTATTTCGACGCTCTCACGAATCTTCCGCTATACAGAGGTCCCAAGTCAGCTACTTTCCGCGTTATACCTCGTCACACGAACCGCCGGAAACGCACAAACACCCCCTTCGTCGTTCCTCGGCGCAATTGCACCAAACCGAGCATAAAAAACATACCTCATGATGAAATTCCTCTAGCAGTTCTGACTCGGATGTAGCGAATGCGAAGCAAGAGGCTGTGGGTAGCAATTGGCGCGACTGCGATGTGCGGATGACGGTGGTTGCGGTGGCTGGCGCGCGCCTCCCGGGCCGGACGATGCTGAGCTAAATGCGTAATCGATGCGGGAAAGCCGCAACAAGTTGAGCCGCCGCGCAGCCATCGCGATCAGTCCCGAAATGTATAAATGTAAGCAAAATTCATTGAGCACCCTGTACCCGCTTTTATGACTATGCGTCTTGGTGATATACAATAACAAATACAGTAACTTATCCAAACAAAACCACATGTACAGCAAAAAAACCATAGAACAAACCAAAGTATATAATGACCGGACCTCTAAACATTGCCCATGAAACAAGAAACCATAACTAACAAAAAAACAAAACCGCAAAAAAACAACCTACTCCTCGTGATTATTCCATGCACTCCCAGACCTTGCCGCGGCTCTTTCGCTCGCAAAGCTCTGCCTTGCCCGGTCGCTCCACTCGTTACCGCGGTCGCCTGCCGTCGTCGGTACCGCCGACCCACCAGCTGGCTGCGACGGCGTAAAACTCGAACCACGCGCATTCAAAAGTTCCTGGACTTCAAGTTCGTCTGCTTCTCTGTTCGCACGCATGATAGCTTCTTCGGCAGCAAGTTCGTTCTTCCGCTTCACCCGCGACTTGTCTGACATCCAACTGACTGATAACTCCATTTCTGCGTCCTTTTCAAGGCGCGCCCGGAGAACCTTGTCTTGCTCGATTTGCTGGAACACGTCTGTATCAGATGCTTTAATAGCTGATCGTAACACCACGAGAGCCAAGTCAAACACGACCGGTACACCTGTGCACACAATGAATGTACACCACCAAGTCAAATCTGGCCCAAACGTCTGCACTAGCGTATCCTTCACAACATACAACGACAGCTTATCCGGATAAATCTCAGTCAGGACGACAGTCCACAAAAACCATCCACCGACTGAAAGAGTGATTGATCCAAGACTGATAAGCGTGCGGTTATGCATCTCGACAAAGTTCAACTTGATTGCGATCGCGGCAATGATGGCAGCAAAGTTCAGTGTGCCCATAGGATAAAGCCCGTTATCCCTAGGATACATCATGCCGTAGATGTAGAACATGGTGAACGTGACCAGTACGGATTGCGCTGATGCAATAGCCATCCAGCCGACAAAAATACGCAAGTTGAAATGCTTATTCAATCGAGAAGTCGAGTACAATTCCGGAACAGCAACAAGAGTTTCAGGACTGAGATCTTGTAAAAATACACCGACACTGATCACAGGTAGGGAAGTGAAGAGTGTGTTGTACATCGTCAGCGAAACAGACTCATAGAGTGAAACACCTGAATACATTGCAAGTCGCTGAAACATTGCCTGCGAGAGGTAGAAGAAAAACTCCTTGTAAAATGTCGCAAGGACATATTTACTCAATCGCTAATGATTGTTAGTAATCGCAAAAAAAATACAGGAGTAAAAAATTGTCAGAATCTAGAACGCACCACGTAGTTCCAACGGCCATGAACAAGCAGCAGCTTGATCAAGAATCTAAACTGACCAATAGCGAAATCCGACGACCGAGCGGCTTGCAAACCTTCACGACCTGCAATACCAACGCCAACATCGGCAGCCTGAATCATGGCAATGTCGTTTGCACCGTCACCAATCGCAAGGGTCACGGCAGAAGAAACCTTAGATCTGACTGAAGTCACCAACAAGGCTTTTTGCGAAGGTGATGCGCGACAGCAAATAACAGAGTCTGCTTTCACGCCGAGGTCGACGAATAGCGACATCAAAGTGATATCCTTCTCGATAATCGACAGCGTACCACCATCGATGACAATCACGCAATGCGCCACATTACCACCTTCAAGTTCAAGCATCAGCGCAGCCATCTTGCTGACCATATCAGCGTCATCCGAACGCAGGATCATAACAGTTGAGTAATCATGAATCAAGCGGCAAGAGTGGCCAATTGAAATAGCTGTCTCGCGCTTGTCACCGGTAAGCATCCATAATTTGATCCCAGCACGACGCAGCTTGTCGATCGCTTCAGGTACCCCATTTTGCAGTTTATCCTCAATAGCAGTAGCACCAGTGAGTTCAAAATTGGTCTCAACCATTTCACCAGCGACTTCGATCTTCTCTGTCCTGCCTTCGAGACTCGTAATCGCGTCTGCGTAGATCTTGGACCAACTCCGATACTCGTCGTCAGACATGAATCGATGCGCATACACAAGCGTACGCAGACCTTCCGTCGCAAACTCATCAATGTGGCTCAACGTGCGCTCATAAACCGCAGCCTTGTCCAGCACAATCTTCTCGTCAACCATGCTCTCCAACATCGCTATTGACGCCGCAGCTTCATTTGCGCTGCCAGCAGGATCCAACACAACCGCACCAGCAAGTGACGACCGAGGAACCGAAATCACAGGTGAAGGAATCTCAACATCCACAGACATCCTCGTCGGCTGCATAACGTCCGCACCGGCTTCACGAGCCTGCGCGCTAAGCAAAAAGTCGTCCAATTGGTTTAAAGTCTCCTTCTTCCGTAGCGCGTTCGCTCTCGCATTCGCCAAGCTGGGCCGGGCAGAACCTACAGCGCTTGAAGTCGAGCTCCGTGCCAGACCTGGTAGAGCCTGCTCAAGAGCCATGCTATCCTTCACAGCAATTGCACGAGACGCTTCAATGTTCTTTCGCTGCGTCACTCGGCGCTGTACTTCAGCCTTTTTGGAATTCGCTAACTTTGCTGACTCCAAGCGATCAAAAATAATTGAATCAGCACCTTTGCAAAACAAGCATACCCTGCCATCCGGGAACTTGAGAACAATCGACATGCGTTTCCGGGTAGACGAGAACTCGATAACATGAAGAATCTCGTAAACTTCCTCAACCGCTTCCGTATCAAATCCGCGAGGATATGTGCGAACTGTGACTGACTTAAACTGCCGATCAATCACGACAAATCCGAGATCACGCGCAGCGCGCACGAGAGCAAGCTCGTCAGGCGAGGATGCCTGATACTTGATCTTACTGTCTGCGTCATCATCTTCCTCGTCAGCGTCGCCGCCGGTTTCCTCCTTTGCCGACCGATCAGGCATGCATGAATGACAAAGTGCAATCGCAAGCAAGAAAAACTTCGCACTCTGTGAAAACGGCGTGTTGGGCCTCAGTTGTAGGTACTGGATCAGCTCCACAGTCGATCGCGTTACATGCTGCATCTCACCACCGCCGGCGGCACCAGACGCAGTATTAACGCTAACTCCCGCAGTTGACGCGGAGGATCCGTGCCGGTACACGGACGAGTGCCAGTGCCTGCTACCGCTTGTTCGGACGCTCGAGACACTTTGACGACTCTTGCCGCGCTGTTGTGATTCAATCTGCGCCTGCATCGTGATTGCACGCGTGAAGGCTTTCGGAAGCGGTGCTTTACGCAGAGACATCGAACGCGTATGCGTTGGCGGACCAAAGTCATCAAAATCATGATACTCTGATTTGGGAGTTCCAGGACCCTTCTCCGGCTTATTAACAAGATTGAGCTTGCGCATCTCCTGCTTGATGAAATCCTGTTGCACGTCAAGGTCATGAAGCCACGCATGGCCTGCAACCGAGATCTTGCGAAAGACCATGACGTTGTCTGTCAGCGTTCCAGTCTTGTCCGAAAACACGTACGAAATCTGGCCGAGCTCCTCGTTAATGGAAGACGTGTGCGGGTCACATTTCGTGTTGGTAGGCTCGTAGTACATGTCCGAGTCCCAAGAGAGCAGAATTCGCTGACCGATTTTGACAATCTCCATGGATACGTAGAGAGACAGCGGGATAAGAGTGTTGAACATGATAATGAATCCCATGACGAGGTTGGAGAGCGCGATGTCGTCTGCTGGTAAATACCACGGCTGCAAGTTGTTATTGTCGCTGTTGACCCACACGCGCTCCATCACGGTGCAGAAGGCGGAGATAAAGCATACAAAGAACACCATGAAAATAATGATTCGATTTATGCGCGACTGCAGCCGTGGCGTCTTGACACGCGGTGCTTGCGTTGCGTTCATACGGATCTTGGTTTCCTGGCCAGTGAAAATAGCAAATCCGATCGCGACTGGCGTATTGCGCAAGATACAGCCGCGGTAGATGACGTTGTCGTTCGAGAGTGAATGCTTGACGCCGTCGACAGACACATTGCCTTCAAAGTTGTACAGATCCGTGTTCGGGTCTTCGACAACAAAGTCTGCGCGCGTGTCGTCCGAGGCAAGAAGCTCATCGGTGCGGCTCATATCAGCCAACGCTGCTAAGGGAGTCTTGCTCTTCAAGTTGGTCTCGCCGTCCAACGCTGCTGTCTCAGCGTACGCAAGATCGCCCATGCCGTCCGCATGCATCAGCACCAGGTCACACGGCACCCAGTCGTCGCGCTCAAGGCGCAAGACGTCGCCGACCTTGACGTCGTACCACGGTATTGACTTCCACTCTACGGTGGGCACACCATCGCTATGGACGGACATTGTAGCCACAGAAGCCTTCTTGTTGTTCTCGGACTTGTCCTGGCGATGGCGCTGCCAGTCGTCAAATCCCTCCCGGGCCATTGCGATGAGAGTGAAGATCATGAAGGTGATGAAGGAGTTGTAGGTACCCGTCGTAGAGAAGTTGGGCACCATTTGTAGGATCGACACGATCAAGAAGTAGCTATAAACTTGTAAGTACGGAAATCAGCTACAATAAGTGCGAAAAAGGGCGCGTACACGTTCGCAAGCCTTAGAAACTGCGCGACCAGCAACAGAGGTAATGCATTATACCGGTTGTATATGGACGAGGCAATGAGGTTCGAGACATATGGCAATGAGGTCCGCTCGTCAACGTACGTGGATTTGTCGACAGAGATCAGCAAAGGCACACAGCGCCCCGCGCGCGAAGGCGGGATCTGGTTCCTGTTCATGACCCAGTCCGCAGCACGGCGAGCCAGCGTTTCCAGACGATTGGTTCCCAGCCTGCGCTTGGCTGCGTTCCACGCAGAGTAGTTTTCGAGCTGGCGCCGCCCGACGCTTGGCGCGGACTCAAGAGTGTCTGGACGGTAGATTTTGCGGGTGTGGGAAAGCATTTCTTCGTCGCGTTCGTCGGCGGGGAGCTCCACGACCGTGTCGACGGAAGAATACGCCGGAGCGGGCGTGTACGCGGAGAGGTTGTCGCTCATCTCGATTGGCTGGGGCACATCGATCTGGCGCGTAAACAGCTGCGTCCGTAAACTGAAGCCGCGGTTTCGCCGCCGCGGCGGGCTCGCAGCAATCGGGGCATCGGACACGGGAAACGGGAAGGGAGCAGGCTCAGAAGCAGGAACGGGCCCGGACGGCGGAGGCTGCAGAACCGGTGTATAGGCCGCGACAGATGCTGGAGTCGACAGATCAACGGGACGCAGAGGGTCGAGGTCGCGCAGATCAGCAGCGGAAAGCGGCCTCGGAAGCTGTTCAACAGGCGAGTAGACCGAGCTGGCCGGACGCGCGTGGTCGGCAGAGGCGCGCGCGAGGGTGAACGGGTTCGTGGGAGAGGTCGGCGAGGAGGGCGAGGCTGGAGAAGAAGGGGTGGAGGAGACCGCGAACGGATTGTTGCTGGCGCGAGGCGCGTCGGGCGCCCGCGGATCGGGCATTGCCGGCAGCCTGGTGTATGAGGAGGGGCAGAGTTTTGTGGGACTCGCACGACCACGAAGAGCAAAACAGGGCGGTGAGGACTCGAGGACTCGAAAATTCAGGACCCAGGACTGGGGACTCCAGGAGGCCGCTGGGTCAATTAACGCCAAGCGACGCGCGTAGCAGCGGTGCGGCTCGGCAGCGGCTGAGTGAGGCTGAGCCCGTAAACCCTACAAACCCTAGAGCACAATAGAGTCTGTAAACCCCATAAACCCTGAGAACCCCAATACCCTGAACCCTAAATTGTCACCGTAAAATTTTCCGCGCACGGTTCGCCGCCGCGCGTGCTCCGCCCGAAATAGCCAATTTGGCCCCCGCGCAGCCGCACGCGCCGCACGGGGTTTGCCCGCCAGTTACCCGGCGCGGTGGCCAAACTGCGAACCCCAGCCCTCCTGGAATGGAGGCTTACTGGGCTCGGACAACCGCTGGACGCGCTGACGTCTCCTCCAAATAACGGGCATTCTTCAATATAATACTCCATTCCCTCGGTCGTCCTCCCTTTCTTACACGCAACACACCCTCTCCACACAAAAAATGGCGCCCGGATTCCTCCGCCGCTCATCCACCCGCAAAGACGAGTCCAGCACCGCCCACGCCGCGCGTCTGAACGGCGAGTCCTCGCGGCTCTCGCCCGAAGAGCGCGAGCGCATGAAGCAGCGCTCCGCCAACATCGCCGACCCGATTCTGTCCGCCATGACCGAGGAGCAGCCGTTCCAGGTCTCCAACCACGTCGGCGACGCGACCGTGTCGCCGGAAATGCACGTTCGCGACATGTTCGGCAACGCCATCGAGGACCCCGACCGCTCCAACCCGACCCGCTCCCGCAACGAGCGGCCGCTCGACACCATCCGCGCGTTCGAGTACGCCGCAACTGGCGATCGCCATATCAAGGAGCAGATCTTCCGCGAGCGTCTGCCCTGGGAGGGCCGTCGCTACAACCCGGCTCTCGCGCCCCAGCAGCCGCAGCCCGGATACGGCGTTTACGACGACCAGCAGGCCGCCTACGGAGACTACCCTGCGACGCCCGGCGCCTCCAGCATCGCGCCCGCCCGCACGCCAATCCAGCTTGGCGGCACCTCCAGCGGCGAAATCCCCGTGCAAAGCAACTACGCGCCTCCGCCAAAGAAGGAGAAGAAGCGCGGTCTGTTCGGACGCAAGAAGTAGTCTTATAAAAATTCAGCTCATGTATAACATGTTTTGCACGCCTCTTGTATATTGCCGGTTGGAGTTTGGGTTTTTTGCTTACTTTTTGTTTATCATATTTCCGCAAATTATACAGTACACAGTTTTGCTATATGTTACGTGTCGTGATTTACCGAACAAAATATATATATATGGTAGAAATATGCATCGTCTAGACTATAATACTAATGGCAGATAATACATCGATATCCTTCCCCGACACCCCGAGCATTTCCCAACCAGCTCTCCGACCCACCCGTGCGATCCAGCAGCCGCTCGAGACACTTGCGATGGTACACGTGCTTGCACTTGAACATAACCAACGAGTCCAACTCCGGCTTCGGCACTACCGCCGGAACCACTGCCGTCTCGCGGCCTTCGTCCCACACGGTCCCCATATCCGCCGCATAAGCCGCTGGTCCTTCGTCCAGTATCCCGACCGCAGAGTCATTCCCAGCGCTCTCGCCAGGCCGTAAAAGCACCGTCCGCGCAGCAGACCCATTGCCGTAATGCTGAGGCATGTGATTTGTTCGTTTTGCCGTTGGTGACCGCAGTTTAGCCAACACGGTATGACCACCAGCAGCACCTTCCTCGTCTTCGTCCGCTGCATCCTCTGCGATTCCGCCGCCTGCATGGTGCCGCCACTGCGTCTGTCCATCTCCGCTCGACCGTGACAACGAATCATCCTCTTCTTCCAGACTCGTCTCAGCTTCACGCGCCCGCCCGCGGCGTTCCTCACCAGTCTCGACATGATTCTCCGTCGCCGCGTTTACGCCATCGACAACAGCGCTTTCATCGACCTGCCCAGGCACACGAAATCTCTCTCGCTTCCGCTTCTCGACATTCGCAAGCTTCTTATCCCATGCCTCATACACGCCCGAGTTCAGAACCGAAGTGCCCCACACGCGCTTACCGCAAACCTCGCACGACGGACTGCTTACTCGCCATCCCTCCTGTCGCAGTCTGTATACAGACGTCACATGCACCATGAGATCTTTACTCAGCAACCTGTTCGTCAGCGTCAGAAGCTGCCGCTCGTAAATGTATGCTTCAAAGATATTCGCAAGCACGTTCCGCAAGTCGACCACAGACGGCGACGCAGCCGCCGTACGCGACAGAAACGCTTCGAGAACACGCAGGAAGGAAGTCGATGTCGTGCTGCCGCCCGGCATGGGAGCAGTGCCGCCAAACACACCTTGCCCGCCCTTCCCGGAACCAGACGTTGAAGTCGCCGCAAGCAAGGCAGAAAACACGTCTTGCACAAGTCGTCGTAAAAACAAGATTGTCTTGGTCGGCGAGTCGTAAGACGACGAGTGGCTCATGCGTTCAAATACCGTAATATCAGGAAACAACGTGCTCGATACGTCACGCGTAAGCGCTACGATCGCATCAATCAAATCCAACCAGATAAGCTCCGCCTCCGTCAACTTCGGCGTCGCAGCACTTTCAGCCGATGCAGCATGTGTCGTAGCAATCGTCGAATCTCCGCGCTTAGATCGCTCTGTGCACAGCCGCGATCCAAGAACAACATAATGCTGCAGTGCGCGTTCGACATCCGCCAGCTTCTTCTCATCAACGTGTACCCATCTCCGCTGTCCAGCATTCTGCGTCCGTCCTCGCGCGTTCGTGTCAGGATACAGCATAAGCAGCTTTTCAGTCAGATAGCGCAGATGCGCAAGTAGCCTTCTGATTGCTTCCACATATTGTCCTTCACTTCTCAGCAAGAAGATCTCGCCATCAATCACACCCGCACTTTCAAGAGCAGACAACACTTTCGACAGACGCACGTCGCCCTTTTGCAGATATCGCAGAAACGGAATAACTTTAGTCTTATCGAACTCGCACAGCAGCGTAACGTATGACTCCCGAGCCTGCTGTGTGTTCCATTTCGCTCGGTTCCGACGACTGACCGGCACGCCTTCACGCAGTTGCTTCAGATCAGGCGCGAACAGCGCCTTGAGATATCTGAATTGCATGTCCCGTTTGTCCGGCAACTTGTCAAACAATCCGGCGTGCAATTCAGGCATATACTTGTCAATAATACCTGCCGCACGAATAGCGTCTGTGACCACAAGATTTCTGAAATTCGTCGCAACTGCACCGCGCACTTCGTCGCGTTGCTCAGCAGTCAGATCTGACCGCGGTGCAAGACAGCTTTCGATCGTCTCAAATACTTCGTCAGCTGCACCTGCACCCGTTGCTGGAACCGTCGCGTTCGTTGTTGCAGAGTCCTCGAAAAAGACGGAGACTAGTCGGCCGTACTGCTTCTCTGTCCTAAACAACCATCGCAGAACCCGGAAATAGCGCACAGAAACGAACGTCTTGATTAAGTCATCAAGCCCGGTAGGTCGATACGCAGACAACAAGTACTCCACACTAAGCTGACAGTCGTCTGCAATTTCTGGCGACGGAGGGTCACATAACCGAAGCATGACCTGTCGAAGCATGTCATCCGATAAAGAGATAAACTGCGCGTACTTGGCCGCGCTGCGAGCGATAAACATGTCCAGATAGATTGTCTCCTTCGTGCTAAACTCGTCGCCGGACAGGATCTCGAGTAAAATGTTCACGATATACTGCCGAGTAAGCATCTGCCCGAAAATAACATCATCAGGCAGATCCTCGCACTTGACATCCCTGGCCTCGTCGCTTTCGCCGTTCAAGAACGCATCTTCGAAAGCTTCATTCATGGCGGCGACGAACGCAGGCGCGTCGAACTTCAGTAGCAGCCGTAAGTACGGGAATGACTGCGTGTTTGCCTTGTCGTCCTTATCCGCACGCACAAGGATCTCAGTTCCATACTCGCGCGGCCAGGTGACTGTCGTGCCGAGGAATAAGAAATAGTACAGGGACGCTTTGGCATCTTCAGCGTCGTCTGTATCCATGTACTGACCCGTCGGATACACTCGGCTCGTAAAGATGTAAGACAAGTACGAGTACACCTTTGCGATATTATGTTGAACTCGCTGCAAAGTGTTATCCATACCGACAGTACTTGCTGCATCATTTGAATCAGTCTCAGCCTTTTCGTTCACAACGTCAGGCTCATTCGCCTCTGCGATCGCCAAGGCTTGCTCGGCAACGAGGTCGGAGTGTCGTGCAATCAGCTTCATGAAGTCCGCCATAGGCGAAATATAATCTCCAAGAGCTTGATTCCAGACGTAGATCAATGCATCATAGAGCTCGTATGTCCGACAAAGCATAGTCACTTGATCGATATCTAACGATGTCGTCTCTAGATGACAGATAATCTCCTCAAGTCGGTCATTGAGCGCTAGAGATGCATAGATATTGATGAGCTCCTTAACAATCGCAGGCGGCAGCGAAACGATTTTCTCAGTCAATATATACGACTCCAGAGTCTCAAAATATACGCCTCGCTGATTGGCACTCTCAAAGTACTCATAAACCGCTTCGAACAGCACGTCTAACGCGTCCACAGTGTACAGCGCTTCAAAACTGGCTTCCGCGATTGCCGAAATCTGGCGATACTGGGCATCTGCGTCAATCTGCTGTTGTTCTTCCGCTGACGTTCCAGGTGGTCCAGTTGGCGTCGTAGGCGTACTGCTCCCGCTATTGCTGATCGCGTAACGTAATGCTGTGAGAACATTGTCGACAAGACGGTCATGAACTGCGTTATGACGAGCAACTTCATCCTCAGGAAGACCGATCGTGACTTGATCAGATTCGCCATTGTAGTACTTTGTAGCAAGCCTTATCGCATCGGAAAATTTCTCGGCTTCCATTAGCGAATCAAGACGCTCCGCCCAGCTTGATAAATGCCCAACAGCGAACTCGTACGATCCCTTAGCCAGTTAGTATCTCTCCAGACCCCAAAAGAGAGGTTAAAAAAAAAACTCACCAGAAGAAAAACGCGTCCTTTGTACGTCTTGAAACTATTGAAAAACGCATCTGGAATCGTAGCATAGTGATCGCCGCCTTGGCCGCCGCGGATGACAAGCTCGTTCAGTTGTCCCGAAAAATAGTCGTGATGCATGATTTGCCGTGGAACTAGGTCGACTGTATCAGTAACGTGCATTGTCACTTCGTTCAGGATGAGAAGACGCTGTGTGATTGTGACCAATACAAGAATCTATCAAAAAAATTGAAAGTTAGCAATCCACCCCATGTCATCCCATGATGCATATAAATGAAGACAAATTTACCTGAGAATTCAACCACCGAAGCGACACGATAGCTTCGTCTGCCACAAACTTCTTCAACGGCGTAAACTCCATGTGGCTTGACCCAGACCCGAGTCCCGGCGTCACCGCCGGAACTCCTTCTTTGATGCTCCCATTACTCGCATGAACATCCGCCACGTGCACTGACACATCCATAATCGTAACCACGTTCGACCAACAATACGCAAGTCTGGGATTCGACGGATGGATCCCATTCGTAGCGACTTGATGCACGTTATTCTTCCGCGACCCCTTTGCATTAGTTTTGGTCGACGATACGGCAGGGAACCAGTCCAGACAGCCACTGAGTCCCATCGTATCCGAAATCGTCTTTGGACGCCCCATTTTAAACTGTGTCTGAGGCGTTGGACTGGTTGAGATGACCACCAGAATATGCGGTGTCATTAACGCAACTAATCCACGCGCTTCTAATGGATGCGGATTGCTGCCTAATGGCATAGGTGCAAACGCGAGAACTGACGTTGCCTTTTTCTGACGCGCTTGATGCTGTTCCTCCGATTCAGGCTTCTCTGTCGGCGGAGTCGGATACCGGCCAACCAACCGAGTCGACCGAATCTGTTTGCTGACAAATTGCTGTGTACTGATGTGATAGAATGCCATTCCCTTGTCATCCGCGCTGGCAAGCACAGAGTGCCGTTTACCCATGAATCCGATATGCAAGATCTTGGCAGTTGCGACATGTCCGTCGCGGCGTCCAGAGTCTGGATGAAGCGGGTCAAACGGCGTGATGTGGATTCGAGGAGCCAGTGGGCGTTTTATATGCCAGACGAAAACATGGCCGTGTTCGTGGCCGGATGCAACGTAGGAGTGGTCGTGTGAGAAAGCGACGGCGGTGACTGCTCCAGCAGCAGACACTAATTGTTGCAATCAGGAGATATTCAAAAAAATTAACAGCGCATTGGGAAAGTACTTACAGTTCACGTTCGATCCGAGAGCACATAGCAGATTCTGATTGTAGTCAAAAATAAGGACAAGTCCCTTCGTCGTGCCTACGGCGATCGATCCAGACACGCCGATACAGGTCGGTGCTCCGAATTGCTGCTTGCCCGCCTCTGAATACACCTGGCTCGACAGTTTCCGCAACTTGGTCCAACGAACTACCTCCCATGGCAGTCGATTCGACTCATCTGAAGGTAGATGGTCAAAGACATCGTCAAAGTTGATTGATATCGACGAGATACGAGACGAGCGCGCGGTAGACCCAGAAGGCGACGACGACCGCAGAGAAAACGCAGATGATTCCAGCCGCGTATGGAACCGTAAATCAAACGGCCGCAGGGGAGGCGAAGACAGGAGAAAGTCTGCCGCAGACGACATGGCTAAATCGTCGCCTGGTGAGAAAGGAGGTCGTCGTTATCAGTTCCGCGGTTGGCTGCAGGCTAGTAAGGGTTGAGAGCAGGATCAGAGGAACGACAGGCCGGCCAGACATGCGCGTCTGTTGATTACCATTGCTGTGTGCGGTGCAGATAGTTGAAGAGGGTTGGCAAGTGCGATATATGGCAAGTTGCGGAGTGAATTGGAGCAGAACGGGCTTAATTCCAGATTGCTCTGACTCGGAGCGATGGGCGTCCAGAGCCGGCAGCCCTAATCCATTTCCCTGCTGTGTTATTTTGGGTTAATATACACGACTAGTCAGCCGCGCACATAGCAACTAGAAGTCCGCACTTATGCACCCAGAACACGCGCTCGGGCAACGCCATAGCTTCGGGTATCTCCATGTGTACAACCTCCCCAAAGAGAACATAAAGCATTCTGCGAAAAGTTCATTCAACTGTACTCGGTGTTCCTCAGTTTCTGCTCTTCCGCGTTTACTGCGCGCACACGCCTTTCCACGAGACAGAAATTAAACCTTCGGGCTCATCTCGGCTGAGATCCATCGATCGATAATCCCAACGCGCCACTGTCCCAAGCGAGGACCAGGAAAGCAATGAGCGGTGCGTCGCGATGAGCCTCCTGAAGTTTTACGTCTTACCTTTACTGACAAAGGATTTAGATACTACGTCAAAAGCTGGACCTGCGTTGCCACCACACATTCTCGCGGCGCGGGAAGCGAAACGAAAGCGTCTGGCTGAGGCAAAAGCTGCGCGGGAAAGCGAATCCAATTCAGTTGCGGCGGAGCCAGATCGCGAGACGAGAGACGTGGAAGAAGATCGGACAGACGTGAAGCGGACAAAGATTGAGCCCGAGATTGTGCCTTCGAATAATGACGAAGCTGAGTCGTCTAGTGACGACGAGATCGGTCCTATAATGCCGGGGAAACTGGATCTGGTATGGAAACTACTTATTATTGCTGCGGCGTACGCTGGCTAACGTATGTAGGCTCGCGAAGAAGCGGAGGCAAGGCGTCGCATGGCACAGCGAGCACCTCAGCAGCAAAACAGATCTAGCGACAATAGGAGCGCCGGCTCCAAGCGGGAAGAATGGATGTTGGTTCCTCCATCAGAGCAAGACTGGGCTCGAGCACAGGCAGATCCATCCCAGCTTCGAAACAAAAAGTTTCTTGGTGTCAAAGCTAGTGCATCTTCAGGTCAAAAGGGGGCAGACAGTTCATGGAATGAAACCGAGGGCGACCGGAAAAAGAGAATAGCTGAGGAGATGATGGGATTACGGAAGAAGGTTGAAGACGTGGTGCCATCAATTGGGCCAGCTGCGCCGGCGAGAGACGAGGAGATGGACAAGAGGGTGAAGGACTATAACGTATGTTTGCCATTGAGTTCTTTTTCCCGCCGAGTGGGCATGCTAACATGTATCTCTACAGGAGCAAAATCGCGGAAAGTCACTACTGGAGCAATATCAAGCTGGAGGAGGCAAGGACGGCAAATCGCATGGACCGGACGATCCAAGCAAACGCGCATTCGACTACGAAAAGGATATTGCTTCTGGCGGACGAACGATGAGTTCGTCGAAGATTAGCGATCTTTCTAAGCGAGCTGGGTCGATGGATTCGCGGTTTAGCAAGGGTCGGTACTTGTAGACTGACGATGAGGTTTTACCGCTTTGCCTCGCGCTTGTATTTTATTGTATTTGTAGTGCACTAGCCGTGCACACTTGGTATAAACTGTAATGGTGGTTAGTTTATGGCGTATCATGTATCTGTATCATAGAAGTAGCTAGTAAATAGGAATCGATGTATTTAGCCAAAGATAACCAACTGCGAGTTCTAATCTTTTAAAATCGCGCTTCGCGGTCTAGATGGTGACGATGCGGCGCGCTGTGGTCTTAGAATTAAGTTTCTGGCGCGGCTGGGCAATTAAGGTATTCACTCCGTCAGCTTAGAGATTTATATGTAATCCGCTGCGCCTCGAGGGAATAATACGCATATCAAGAGCTGTTCTGAAGCAGACAGTCGGATCAGACTTGGAGACTACATCAGACCGCTTGCGAGCCCCGAACAGGAAGAAGTCCTGGTTGTAATGCTTGTGTAGCGTCACCGATTCGATAACCGAATAAGCTTGAATTCATCGTCTCCCGCTAGTCCGCTTCCGAGGCCCGGAAGAGAGAATAGAATCAAAGATGGCACCGCTTCAGCGACGACAGTATTTCTGGTATGCGGCGACTTGCTTGTGGCAGTGAGATCACTAAGAGAAGACGATGACATGCTCACGCTCGGCTATAGGTATACTGGTGGAAGCTCTTGGCAAACCAAATGGGCGTAAGTATATATCTTGGGGTCACTTGGGCCGAAATCCTTCTGGTTTGTTAATGCATTTGAGCTGACTATGTTTTTTTATATCAGTATTTTCGGAGCTATTGTGGTAGGAATCCTGGCACTTGTAATGCTCGCGTACTTGCATGCCAGACTCCGTCTGAAGAAGGGTCAACAGCCATTACGATACCATGCGGTACGTATTTCCATGATCAAGAGACTCCAGGGAGCTATATATGCTAATGACTTGTTTAGTGGCTTGTTCAGAACCGTGTTCAATGGCTGGAAACCCAGAGAGCTCGAGAGAATGAGCGCGATATGTATCGCGAAGAAGTGCGGACCTATCCTGCCTACGCCATGAACACGCTCGCGCCTTCAGGAGCCGTCGCTCCTCCTGTATGTATCGCCGTTTGTACCCTTTGCGCTCGTGCAAAAACTAACACAGATTATTAGCCTCCTGCATATGACCCACGGTACCCTGCTCCACCGGTGTACCTTCAACCCCCAGCAGACTCGAAGGCACCCGATTACTATCCGCCGCCCACGAACGGGGAGGATACCACGTCATCTAGTAGCACTGAGTTTGCAGAGCACCCCAACCCGTTTATGGCGCCGCACGAGTCCGAAGCAGCATATGCAGTGCCACCCTCTGGAGCGCCTCCTGCCGAGCATGTGTCACCAGCGTACTCGACACCGTCGGGAGATGTGTACGCGGATATGTATCGGCCAGCAGCTGGAGCGGCTCCTTCGACGACGAACAACAGGGAGGTATGAAAGACGAAGGTATGATGATTGGTGAGGGGGCGGGAATGAAAATTGGGTATGAGCAAGTTACAACGGAGACGCTATAATGTTTTAGGAAGGAAGGCATGACATGCACGGAAATACGGATCAGAGCTGCAAACGGAAGGAACGTGCTTAACTGTTTTTCTTTACAGGTGTTTCACGTTTAATAAGGCCTTGTTAGAATATGCAGGGCTCTATCATTTTGCTCCGCCTGCTTCTGAGTAGCAGGGTTACTGTGTAACAGTACGCATGATATTGTTTTTATTGTTCGCACGGCGGAGTTTTTCAGGGTCGGATTCTATAGGTACGTTACTAGGTGCAACAGATAAGAGGCTGTTTTAAAGCTGTTCGTGATAGATTGTGCACTTAAATATACAAATTGACAAACACCGTCTGCTGCTCCTCGACTCCCACTCAAATGGTAAACAAAACGCCCGCACCTACGAAATTCAAAAACATTAATCAATATCCATCTCGTCACCATCAGGAACGTATCCTATTCCTTGCGAAAAATTCCCATTTGCTGGTGGAAGATCCTCGTCGATATCGCTGTCATCGTCAGGCTCATGCTCGTCATCGCCCCATTCCGCCTCCTCGCCGGAAACCCCCTGCGCACGGGTTCTCCGTCTGCGCCTAGGGATCGGACCGCTGTCTCCGCCGACGTCATTTCGAGCAATACTCTCGGCAATGACTTGCTCTTTCGGTCTGTATAGCACCAAGCCGGTCTCTTGTTCCTTGAGCGGTACCGACATTGGAATTGAAGATGGACTGCTGTCGCGATTGCGTAGTAGTGAGTACGGAATATCTCTGATCTTGCGGTCCACGTCTGGTGCAAATATCATGCGACCGGCTAGATGAGATCCGTCGTATGCTTGGCCGTCTACGTCGTCGTCTGAGCTCGAATCGAGGGAAGCGATAAACACTACGTGCGAGTTCGAAGTGTCCATATGGTCCTGCATGTCCTCATTGACTTCGGCGGGCGACGGTTTGGGTTTGCTCATATCCCAGTAGTCGTAGTGCATTATCGGCTCTGGCTTCTTTTTACCAGGCGGAGATGTAGAGTAGCATGCCGGTGTGCCACGCTGGGAGTCTGTGGGAAGTTAGTATACGGCATGTAATTAGAGGACGGATGCGGGAAGAGGTCAACATACCGATAGAAAGACGCGTGAACGAGTCCAGCAGACGCCTCTTTGCTCGTGTAGAACGCCCACTGCCGCTAGAGTTCGAGTCGCTGGGAGATCTCGAGCGCTTGAGCTTCGCCGGTCGCTCGCGGGACTTCTGGTGCGGGTCGCTGACGGACGCAGGCAGCCAACCGGGTCCCGCGTCCGGAATGCTTTCGGGCGCCGGCATTACAGGCGACAATGAAGGCTGAGAGACCGCGAACATGGCGCAAAAGCCGGAAAGACAAACATTCAAAAGAAGGAGAGTGTTCTATACGTGCAATTACCTGGGAATCTGAGCAGCGGGGACGTGTCGTCGGTGAAATCGTGAAGTGGTGAAGCTGCATTCGACGAAGGCGCGAGAAGCCGAGCCGCACAGCGGGTGGTGCCGCCCTAACCCGACGCGGTGTAGCAGAACGAGTTCGCAGTATTTCTGAGAGCCAAAGCGCGTACTTTGATGAAGCGCAGCGTGGGACGCGCGAGCGGCCAGCAGGCAACCAGCGACCCGCCGAATGCGGCAGTGTGTTGTGTGTAGATGTGTACCGTGTTGTTTAGTTGCCAAACGCAGCAGCGCGGTTGCCGGGGCAACCGCGCTGTGTCAGTCAGACCCCGGACCGCGGCGGGCAAGGGTTTCGCGCCCACGAAAATCTGCCTCTTGCGGCCGTCCACTGCGTCTATATAAGACTCGCCCCGCCCCCGCCGTCGCGCTTCCGCTCAATTCACATGCGAATTCCCCCCAAAGGCTCTGCGACCTCCGTTTCTCACCGCGCGTCGTCTCTGGTTCCGTTGCTGTGCGTGTTTTGCCGCTGTTGTGGCCGCGTTGTCGGTTTTCCACGCGCTCTTTGGGAGACGCGACTCTGACTCGCTCGCAGGAATCGCCGCGTTTTCGCCCCCGGCTCTTTTTACGTTCACCCCCTCCACCGCAACCCATTCCACACCGCACTCCGCGCTCGCGCAAATAGCACCCAGCGAACCAGTCTAGACCGTCCATCCAGCATGGTTCTTGATCCCACGGCCTGGCCCGCCAGCAAGGTGAGTTTCCGTCACCAACTAACGCAACTACTTTCCCTGGACTCACACGTGGCTCTCCCTATCTAGGTCCGCCAGACCTTCCTCGACTACTTTACGCAAAAGCGCGACCACACTTTCGTGCCGTCTTCGTCCGTCATTCCCTACGATGATCCGACGCTTCTTTTTGCCAACGCAGATAAGTGATCTCATTTTTTTCGCGTTATCGCCGTCTGGAACCAGCAACAGGAACTGACTTGCTCTGCACGCATGAACCAGTACAAGGCCATCTTCCTCGGGAAAGTCGATCCGTCGAGCGACTTTGCGAAGCTCAAGCGCGCCGCCAACTCGCAGAAGGTTTGTGTTTGTCTATAGTTGCGTGGAATGCTGAGACTAACGCGATAAAGTGCATCCGCGCGGGCGGCAAGCACAACGGTACGTTCTTTGGCTTTTGTCTGTATTTCGCCCTACTTCGGCACGACGCTAATCAACTCAATTAGATCTCGAGGATGTCGGAAAGGACGTATGTTGCCACTGGCACAGTTGTGAATTCTTGCACAGACAGATCCTAACTGAAGCAGAGCTACCACCATACTTTCTTTGAGATGCTTGGTGAGTGGCACCGTGGCTGTATTTGTCGGACTCATACTGATTTCAAACTAAGGCAACTGGTCTTTCGGCGACTACTTCAAGAAGGAGGCCGTGGCTTGGTCATGGGAGCTCCTGACTGAGGTCTACGGTATTGACCCGAATCGTTTGTACGCCACTTACTTTGGCGGCGACGAGAAGGCCGGACTGGAGCCGGATCTCGAGACCAAGCAGATGTGGGCCGACATCGGTCTTCCGGAAGACCATATCTTGCCCGGAAACATGAAGGACAACTTTTGGGAGATGGGCGACCAGGGTCCCTGTGGTCCCTGTTCTGAGGTTCACTACGACCGTATCGGCGGTGGCCGCAACGCCGCGCATCTGGTCAACATGGACGACCCCAACGTGCTCGAGATCTGGAACAACGTTTTCATCCAGTACAACCGCGAGGCCGACGGCTCTCTGAGGAATCTGCCTGCGAAGCACGTCGACACCGGTATGGGATTCGAGCGTCTGGTTTCTGTCCTGCAGGACAAGCCGTCGAATTACGACACTGATGTGTTTACGCCGCTGTTTGACAAGATTCAGGAACTTACCGGCGCGCACGAGTATACGGGCAAGTTCGGAGACGAAGACGTCGATGGAATTGACACGGCGTACCGTGTTGTGGCCGATCACGTGCGCACTTTGACCTTTGCGCTTAGCGACGGTGGTGTTCCGAATAACGATGGCCGTGGATACGTTCTGCGTCGTATTCTGCGTCGTGGTGCGCGCTACGTGAACAAGAAGTTCAATGCCGACATTGGAGACTTTTTCTCGCGTCTCGCGCCGACTCTTATTGCCCAGATGGTGAGGCTCCTTTCGATTGACGTTTTGAAAAGTGGGACAAGAGATACTAACAGCATTAGCACGACATCTTCCCGGAACTGGAGAGCAAAATCGACGATGTTAAGGAGATTCTGGACGAGGAGGAGTTGTCTTTCCGACAGGCGTTGACCAAGGGCGAGGAAATGTTCCAGAAAATGATGCGCCAAGCTACGGAGCAAGGAAAGACTCATATTGAGGGTGTGGGTGTGTGGAGATTGTACGACACTTATGGTTTCCCGGTCGACTTGACTCGTCTTATGGCGGAAGAGAACGGTTTCACTATCGACGAAGAGGAAGTCGCGGCTGCGCAGGCCGAGTCGAAGGAGCGAAGCAAGGGCGGCAAGAAGGGTAGTGAAGAGAAGGACAAGGTGGTGCTTGGTGTGCATGACATTGCCGACCTCGAGAGCCGCGGAGTTGCAAAGACCGACGACAAGTACAAGCAGGAGCGTGGCGAGATTTCTGCGACCGTGCTCGGTGTTTTCACCGGAAGCGAGTTTGTGCAGTCGACAGAGGATGTGGAGGAAGGCGCTCTGGTTGGGCTGTTGCTCGACAAGACTAGCTTTTACGCCGAGCAGGGTGGTCAGACATACGATACCGGCGCAATCCTGATTGACGGCCAGTCTGAATTCAAGGTCGAGAATGTGCAGCTGTACGGTGGATACGTCGTGCACAGTGGATACATGTCATACGGTTCGCTGAAGGTTGGAGATGCCGTGACTGCCGAGTACGACGAGCTTCGACGGTGGCCGATTCGGAACAACCACACTGGTACACACGTGCTTAACTTTGCGCTGCGTGCAGTTCTTGGTGATGGCGTGGACCAGAAGGGATCGCTTGTCGCTCCGGACCGGTTGCGATTCGATTTCTCGCATCGCTCTGGTATGACGATTGAGCAGGTTGGTCAGACTGAGGATATTGCCACGAAGGAGATTCGACGGAACTTGGTCGTCTATGCGACGGATGTCCCCTTGAAGCTCGCGCGGGAGATTACGGGCGTGCGTGCCGTGTTTGGAGAGACGTACCCGGACCCTGTCCGAGTTGTGTCTGTCGGCGTTCCGGTCGACGATCTGCTTGCTGCTCCGGAGAACGCCAAGTGGCACGAGTACAGTATTGAGTTTTGCGGTGGAACCCACGTCAAGTCGACTGGTGACATCAAGGAGCTCATTATCGTGGAGGAGGCGTCGGTTGCGAAGGGTACGCGTCGTATTACTGCCGTCACCGGTAAGGAAGCCTACGAGGTTCAGCGAATTGGCCGCGAATGGAGCGCGCGCGTGGATGCCGTGGACAAGATGGCGAGCGGCGAGAGCAAGGAGGCCGAGGTCAAGATTCTTGGCCCGCAGCTCAATCAGCTTACGATTGCCGTGACCAAGAAGCACGAGCTCAAGGAGCGCTATAACGCGATTGTGAAGCAGGTCACCGAGGAAGGCAAGGTGCGTCAGCGCGCGGAGAGCAAGCGCGCGGTTGACGTTGTGACTGAGTTTTTCGAGGCCGAGGGTGCTGCTGAGAAGCCGTATCTCGTGGCGGTTGTTCCGGAGATTGGCGCGAACGCGAAGGCGATCTCGGACGCCATGAACTACGTGCGCAAGTCGCAGCCGGGCAAGGCGGTGTACTTATTTGCGAGCAGCAGCGGCGACGAAGGCAAGGTCGCGCACGGCGGCTACGTTGCTGCTGGGTCTGGCTTGAGCGCGGTTGAGGCCGGTAAGGCGGTTAGCTCTGTTGTTGGTGGCAAGGCTGGCGGCAAGGATCCGACCGTGCAGGGAGTTGGAACCGAGGTTGACCGGGTCGAGGAGGCGATCGCGGCGGTCGAGAAGATGTACAAGGAGAAGCTGGGACTGTAGACTGTGCCGCGCTTGTGAACGGAGGAATCGCTATTATTTTGTAACCGCTAGAGTAATCTGAAAAGTAATAACTACTATTATATTTATTGAAGAGACATCTTACAACTGTATACAGCTTTCTTTAATACTCGCGGGACTGGTCATTAATAAACTGTAGATTTATGCAGTAATTCAAGTTAAGAGGCTCAACTTGTTCTGGGACGCGAAGTCCGGAAGAACCGGAAACTTAGAGTTCGATGTCATCGTGACATCGCGATCATGCAAAAGATCCACCGTGTCAGCGTCGCTTTTCGCTTTTTGATCCCCCCACAGGACCAGTCTCCCTCTCAATTCCACAGGACCAGTCTCCCTCTCAATTGCGCCCCGAATTTCCCACAGAGACGGGCGTGTCACGAACTCACGATGCCGACGCTGCCCGGGCTGATGCCGTGGATCAAAAACGCGCTGCCGTCGTTCTCGGTGCTCTCGTCGCCGCCAGACGGCACGCGACCGAGAACAACGCTTCCCGGCGCGTTTGGCGATCCGGACTCCGACGACAACAGCGATCTGGCGAGCAGTAATACCAATTACGCGACTGGAGGTGGCAGCTACGGCTCCGGTATCAACAACAGCAACAATGACGGCACGCGCGACGCGTCTCCGAGCGCCAACGCGCTTAATGAAGCTGCTGGCGCCTCCGCACGAACCGACCCGCTCTCGCGACATATTCTCCAACGTACCGGGACATCCGACGTGCTTTCTCGGCGGTTTACATTGTCTTCTACTACTTCCTTCGTCCGCGACCGCGATCTGCCGCGCGATGATACCCGATCGACCGCATCATCTTCTGCCGCATCTTCTGCCCGACGCGCTTCAATAGCCCAGTCTGATCTCAAACCAGTCACGCCGCCTTCCACAAAGGCGAAGTCGTCTTCACCCTCACCTGCTGCCAAAAACGGGCAAAGCGCGTCGCCGCACAACAAGCGTGTCTCGTTCCTACACCGTCTCGGTGTTGGACATCGACACCGTGAACGAGCGTCGTCGTCTTCACCTGCTTCGTCGTCTGACGACGAAGACGAACAATTTGGTTTACATGCTGAACATAATCGCCGCCGTGGACATCGTCATGAGGGCAATAACGCAGCAATCTTTGCACATGGAGTCGGCCGAGAGGCGCCAAAATATATCAGAGTGCATTCGCACGCCAAGGTTACGCGTGACTTTGATCGGCTATTTCTAGCGCAAGAGCTGCAGCGGAGAACGCCATCGGAAACACAGACAGCTATTGGAACACCTGTGAATGAGTCAAGTGCATCGCTTACTCTGCCCACGCATAAGCGAGGTGCCGTGTGGTCGCTGAAGTTCTCAACTGATGGGCATTATCTGGCTACGGGTGGTGAGGACAGGGTTGTGCGAGTATGGGCTGTGATTACGTCTCCAGAGGAGCGTGCGCAATATGAACATATGGAGGAGACGGCCGAGGCTGCAGATTCACCGCTAGACTCACCAAATGCGCATCGTCCACGCAAGCAACGGTTGAATGCTCCCGTGTTCCACCCGCTGCCGATACGAGAATTTGCGGGGCACGCTTCAGATGTGCTTGATCTGTCGTGGAGTCGGAATAACTTTTTGTTGTCGTCATCCATGGACAAAACCGTGAGATTATGGCACGTGTCTAGAGCAGAATGCCTCTGCAGTTTCCAGCACGCTGACTTTGTCACTTCTATTGCCTTTCACCCGTCCGACGACCGATTTTTCCTTTCTGGTTCGCTAGATTCACGTCTCCGTCTATGGAGTATCCCGGACAAGACTGTCGTTTACTGGACTGAGCTTCCTGATTTTATCACAGCTGTCGCGTTTTCGCCTGACGGTCAGACAGCAATCGCGGGCTGTTTTTCTGGTCTCTGTTTGTTTTACGAGACTGATGGTTTGCGATACCACACACGTATGCACGTGCGCTCTTCTCGCGGGAAGAACTCAAAGGGATCAAAGATCACAGGAATTGAGCTATTATCTAATCCGGGTGAATCACTGACTGACGCACGTCTACTTATTTCCAGCAACGATTCACGCGTGCGCGTGTACAACCTGCGAGACAAGTCGCTTGAGGGAAAGCTGAAGGGAAATGAAAACGCGTGCTCTCAAATTCGTGCTTCGTCATCGTATGATGGTCGATATGTGATTTGTGGAAGTGAAGACAACAGGGTGTATATTTGGGATATGACGACGAGCAAGGAAACGCGAAATAAGACTACGCATCCTTATGAATACTTTACGGGTAAGTATTCTACGCATTTGTGTGCGCCGCTGAATGGAAATACTAACTTCTGCATAGCACATTCACATACTGCCACAGCTGCCATTTTTGCGCCTTTAACTACCACCAAACTATTGTCTCAATCTGGTGATCCTATATACGACATTTGTTCTCCCGCTCCGATAACAATCGTACCACCTGGTGATGATTTCCCTCTCTACCCTCCTCCCAAAGCTCCCTCGGCACATCCGAACGGCACGATAATTGTATCAGCGGATCAGACCGGGCGCGTGAAAATCTTCCGGCAAGACTGCGCTTACGAGAAGCGCAAGGATCTGCCTCTCGCAGAGCCCTCTGCAGCAAGTATTGCGCGTACGACTTCACCATCTATGAGTTCTCTGCGACTATCGTCGCCTGGTGCTCGTCTTTCTCCCGTTCCGTTCCCGTCTATTCGTGTCGAGTCTCCGCGTCGGTCATCTGCTCGTAGCATTGATCGAGCCTCTCTATCTGAACGAGCACGCAGCATATCTCGAATTGGACGGCCCAAAACGCGTCTTAATGGAACTCCTATTACGACACCTATTACGACACCTACGAAAGGCGCCCTATCAACTTCCTCTGTCGGACCATCGACTCCAGCCTCAGAAGGAAGCCTGCGTCAATCAGAAGCGGACCGAATCCGCAACGACTTCAAACTTGCATACTACCACGATGCGCTGTCACCTTCTTTGTCAGCGACACGAAAATCTTCCGATACAGACGACATCGATGCGCGCCGGTTGAGTGTCTTTTCGTCTGCTGCGGTTTCAGACGACAGCAGTGCCGGGTATTTGTCTGATTCGGGATATCGCGAAGACGAGCTGGTGTGTCCGAAATGCGGAGGGAAAAATTTCAAAGCGTCGATTACTGCAAATAAGGAGACGCGATTGGCATGCTCGAACTGTTCGGCGATCGTTTCGTAATTGTGGGGAAAAAGCGTGTGCATTGTGGGATTTTTTTGGTACGGTGCATGTATTGACATATTAGGAGTTGGGCTACGATCTAGTTAATTTCTATTTCAATAATTTCTATAATTAATATCAGCTTTTTCTCTGGCGTGTAGCCCACGTCCTTTTTGCTCTGACTACACCGCTCTCGATGACGATTGTTGGAGCAAGAATTGACGAGTTAGGAACTTAGTAAACACGACGTCATGTTCCTAGTAGAAGCATTAGTTGCATCGCAGCGAGTCTCGTCGTCACTCGTCTCATTATCCACTGGAACGCTTCATGTTTGAAAAGACGAATGACGATACAAGATGGTTATTATACATGTGCCCCGTCAATCGTCGCAACTTGTTCGTTGCGCGAGTTGAAAACTGTTCGGCGGCATGCTCATGATTTTCAGGGGCTGCAGGCCGGATCGTGACGCGCCTTAAATATCGTCGCGCCGCCGTCCGCCGGTTTCCTCACCACCAAACAGATACCTCGCACCAGCAAGCTCCCTGTTTCCCAAGCTCTTTACAAACTTCCCCAAATACCTTCTTGACTTTCTACTACCATGATTTCCATCCATAACGGCGAGACTCTCGTCTGGAGCCCTATCCTTCGAGACAAGCCCTGCCCGCAGCGGAGCCTGCGCCGCCCGCGCCGCCGCGTCGTCAAGCCTTTGTTCTTGAACACTGAGACGCCGACTCCGTCGAGCGCCTCAACGCTGTACTCAGGAGAACCGTTTCTTCCGTTTAACCTTTATTCGCCTCGTCCTGGTGTTATCATTCGTGCGTACCGCACCGAGAACGGACTCGTCGACAGCAGCGGCCGCGAACTCCCCGAGTCAGCGCCGGCGAGTACTGAGGCCGGATATTGCAGTTTTGCGGATGATAGCGCGTTTTTGACAGCTGTTGGCAGTCCGTATCTCAAAGGTCTGTCTGATACGACGCTCGACGAGCCAGAGCAGCCTGTGCAGCCCGAACAGCCCGAACAGTCCGAGCAGCCCGAGGAACCTGCCGCCAACCCTATGGTCCCCGAGATCCCTGCCGCCCAGACTACTATTGCCGAACCTGTCGTCGATCTGGAGCCTACTAAGGACGAAAAGGCTACTTTGCAATCAGATACGGCAGAGGCTGTCGAAACAGCCCCCGCCCGCTGTTCTCGCCGCTCTATCCTCCGGCGCATCGCCCGTCCCGAGACCGACGGCACTGCTCTTGAGACTCCCGAGCGCACCCGCTCTGTCCGATTCAAATCGCATTCTTCCGTTCTTCCATTTTTCAGCCACCAGGCTCCCGCGGAGACTATCAAGCTTTCCGACGACGGAAAGATCGAGCGGGAGTACGTCGAAGCCACTCCGCTTTCTTCGCACCCTTCTGCGATGCCTCGCTCAAAGAAGGGCAAGAAACAATATGGTACGTTAAGTTTTTTATTGCTATTGCAACTAAACTAACAACATTTTGTAGGACATATCCGCCGCCTCCCCGTTAACGGAGCCGTAGGCCGTTTGGCGTCTGCTGCGTCGTCATGCGTTGCCGCCTCTGCGACTCCTTACACTGCTCGTCGCCCTGGTCTGTCTGACCGCGAGGAAGAGGCAGCGACGATGCATGGTTGCGGCTTCCGCAAGTTTTTCCGCGCTGTGGCTAAGTTTTCGCGGAAGATCGTGTCGCGAAAGGCGGAGTAGACGCAGTTTTATTACCTTTCTTGTCTTTTTATGGTTGTGATTTGTTTTTGATTGCTTTTGTTGTTTTTTGTTCCTGGTCGTTTGCCTCTGGCGCTTTTTGGTTTTTGCTTTTGTTGAAAATTTTTGCCGACGATACCCACAGGAGTGAAGATGTTCTAGTTTGTTTTTCCGCATACCATGTGCTTGATACCGCAGTCAAGTCCGCATATACCGTTTTCCGCACAGTGCGTCTGAGTTGTCCCGCACGCGCTTTTCCGACATTTTATTATATCCCCCGCACCACATTCCGATTTTCTATTTTTACTAGCGTTGAGACCGAGTTTTATTACGTTTATTCTTCGACCCCCTCGTACCATCCGATCTGATACGCTGCTGTCTCTGACAGTCCCCTCTTACGTTTTCATTTCAATCTCAGGATTTTGGACCTTTTGCTGCTGCTGCCATTGCTTCTTACAATTGATTTGCACCACTCAAGTATCCTTCCGACACGCTGCTGTTTTTGACAGTCGAGCAACTATCCCTCTTCTCTCGTTCCTCACTTTCTGGGCTTTCTGGCGACGCTGCCGTTGTTTTTCTGACAGCCGGTTTGCATTTCATGACGTCCCACTCTCCGGATCCTTCTTTCCCCTCGCCTTCCTTGGCGTGTGAATCACCGCCATCCTACCTTACTCGACCGACCTCACGTCTGGGATCAATTGTCTGCCTCTCCGGAGGTTTGACTTGATCACTTTGACGCTCTTCTTTCCCCCTCACCCTCGTTGGCGCGTGAATCACCGCCATCCTACCTTACTCGACCGACCTCATGTCTGGGATCATTTTGTCTGCCTCTTCATGAGGTTTGACTCGATCACTTTGACGCTCTTCTTTCACCTCACCCTCCTTGGCGCGTGAATCACCGCCACTCGACCGACCTCACGTCTGGGATCGATTGTCTGCCTCTCCGGAGGTTTGACTCGATCACTTTGACACTCTTCTTCTCTATCCTCCCTATCTGCTGAATAACTGACGTCAGTTGTTCACCTTACGATACGATACTACACGATACTACACGATACGATACTACACTTCACGATAACACGACAAGATACACGACACCCATGCGATACTACACGCGTGATACAATACTACGCCATGCGGCACTACACCGTACACGATGCAACACATTATTATTACAAATATCATGATAACGATTCATGATAGCTCTCACGCGGATATATTATTAGCGCGGTCGATTTGTAAATTTTTATGGCGGACCGGGATGACAACTGGTATTTTTTACATTAAGCGGAAGAATGATTGGTTTGCGGAACAAGAACTAGAACTATGTTTACTTTTAATGGTATGATTGGTATGACTTTACAAATTAATCCACTTGGACTCGACGAAGCCGAAGCCGAAGATGCCGTAAACTTGCAGCAAACCGGCTGGGCCCACAGCCTGATTTGTAGTGTTCTTGCCCTATTGGGCTTGGATCTATGACGTAGCCCGCCGCACATTGCAATTCCTTCCGCTTCCGGCGGCCAAGTGCGTTCCAGAATCGTGTGGAAATAAAGTGACTGAACGCCTAAACCTGCTCTAAAACCACACCAACCCCATTCGGGGGGCGTTAATTGATTTAATAGACCGACTTCTCGCTCCACTCTGCAACTTCACGACATCTCAGTTATCTAGTTAATCGGTATCTTCCCCCGTCTCTCTTTTAACAGTTTATCATGGATGATTCAGAAAGCGAAAACGAAATTCGCGATGCAGATGTCGCTAACCAGTCAGCCATGGCTTTCTGCGCCGACTTCTTGCTCATCCTGCTCACCGTCTTCTGTAAGTCTTATCGCGTGAGCAACCTCGGGCCATCAGTGAACCCGGCTAACAATTGAACTCGTATAGTCCCTCCCGCGGGTGTTTTCATAATAGGCGGATGCTCGGTTGATTTACTCATCAACTTTGCCCTTACTGCCCTTGGTATGTTATTAGCTGGTTAATGCGTGGTGAAAGAGAAATGAGCGCTAACAGGAACTGCAGGCTACATCCCCGGCCACATTCACGCGTTCTACCTCGAATACATTTACATGCAACGCCGCGACTTTGGACGTATCGAAAGTGCCGCGCCTGGAGTTTATTCAGATACTATCAACACCGGAGGCCGTAATGGATACGGCGCAATCGTTGTCGAGGAGACTATTGTCTCGGTCTAAGTGCAATTAGACCTGCACAGCACTCGAAATGATTTGAATTAGTGGTTTATCGTAGGCGGGACGTAGGCCGGCGTAGTCGGCAGGGCGGGCGCGGAAGCGGTACCTGCGAGAATGTCCTCCACGAGACGGGCCTTCGTAATAATCTTCTCCAATGTCTCAAGGTCTTGCATTCTGACCTGGAGCTCGATGGCGGTCTTGAGAAGATTATTATGAGGGCCCGTCTCGTGGAGGACATTCTCGCAGGTACCGCTTCTTGGGGGTTCGGGGGTATATATAGGTGTTTAATTGGGGTTCACGGTTGGGTTTTGAGATAAGTAGGAGCATTATGCTCGAATTTAGTACATTATATAGCGCGTCTAGTCTATTCTCGGATGAACTAGCGAGACCATTCATCTCATAGCAATATGATAAACAACCATAAACTACATAAATATATACTTACAAATCAAAGCGTCATCTCTATCGCTGATACGGCGGAGATCGTTGGTTTCCATATTCCCGCGAATTCGCACGTGGATCTGCAGGGTACATCCACGGACCGGGGCTGTCATGGTCCTGGTCCTTGTGCTGCGGTGGACCTGGCTGCATGGGCGGCTTGTACCATGCAGGTTGATGAGGGGACTGGGACGGTGGAGGCGGCAGTGGCTGTAGATATGAGGATTGTTGCTGGTACGACTGTGGCGGCGGCGGTGGATATGGCTGTTGCTGATACGGTAACGGATATGGTGATGGTTGTGGTTGTGGCGCGTATGGCTGAAGTGGCTGCGTGTACGGTTGTGTAGAGTACCTCTGGTTATCGAGAAGTGGTGATTGAGCATTCTGAGAATACGGCTGCCGAGATAGCGGAGGTGGGGGGTAGGAGTGCTGCGGATACGGCTGAGGCGGTATCGGTTGTTGAGACCGCCACTGATCGGGAGGTAGACTCGACGGCTGCTGCTGATATGATTGACCAGGTCTGGGACCTTCATAACGCGTTGGGTACTGCTGAGGGAAAGACTGGGGCGGAGGAGGAGGAGGAGGAGGTTGTGAAGGATACCGCAACGCAGAATGGACTGGCACTTCGGGCATCTGAGTAGGTGGATGATAGTCCTCCTCAGGCTGCTGCGGATGGAAAGGTGACCGAGCCTGTGGGGTTGGCCGCCAATGCGAGTCCCTAGACCGAGCATATCGTCGGTCACGCCTAGATACAGGTGACTGGGATCGATTTGCGGAATTGCGACTTCGACTCCGACTCGGACTGCGACTCGGACTGCGACTGCGACTCCAAGATCGCGACGGTGACCGTGATCGCCCGCGCACCCCCTCATCATACGGCGACAGCCTGCCGTAGTCAATGGCAACACTATCTTCATCTTTCCTCATAAGCCCTTTCCTTTGATCATAAAACTCCTTACTCCAGCCCTCGTACTCAAACTGCTCTTCGTCTTGTTCTGTCTCTTTATCCTCTTTCTCTGCCTTTTCTTCCTTCTCATCAACGCCCATGTCCGTGCGTGCGCTAGCTTCATGGAATTTCCCACCTTTCCATTGAAGAGCTTTGTAGAAATTATCGACCGCACTTGCAATCTCCTGTGATTCCGTGCCGCGCAACTTAACCGCATGAACAGCGTCGATGGGTATCGCTCTTCCCCCTTTGACGTGGAGTAACATCGTAGACACTGGGAGTTCAAAATACTTAGCTCCACGTCTACCAAGATATTCAGGCATCGTCGCCTTCTGCTGACTAGCGTCCTCTGTCGTGGATCCAGGGTCTGGCTTTGCAGGTGCTTCTTCTACTTCTGTGATTTTGGCGACAGCATCCGGGTCAATCCACGGCTGCATGACAGAACTCGAATAATAATTCCGCTCATTCCATAGCTTCAACAGCTCTTCAACAGCACCTCGTGTTCGATCGTAACTAAACGCGTACGCAACGAGAATAGGAAGCACGGACTCGATCGCGACCCTGAACGTTTCATCATCGCGAAGCGCGAGCGTATGATGCAACACGTCGTTGATTACATACAGAATGTAAAGCCGACTATGTCGTTTCGGAGTACCGGGTGAAAGCGCGGCTAGGTATTTTCCGAGTACCGCACTACGCGATTTCGATGTCGAGATATGATTTACCAGCATTTCTCTGGCGCGCTAAAAGCACACAACGGTCAGCTTCCCCGAAATCTCGCGATCCACAAAAGCCAAAAAAAAAATTGGAGAACAAACTTGAACATTCTCGACACTGCATTCGGCGATGGCGTCGTTGAGCGAAGACAGGATCTGCTTCAGGATGTCGGACGAGACGGGCGCGGTTCCGGGAGATGATGAGCCATCGGTCGAGTTGGCTGGACGGAGAAGTTCGGCGGAAAGGGTCACTTTCGCGACGGCGACTTTGGCGACTTGGGTCCTGTTCATTTGGAGCGCTGGTTTGTTTTGACGCGTGTCAGGGCATTTTTGGTGAGCTGGAGGGATGTGTGGAGGGATAGAGAGAGGGCTAGAGAGAACAATCAGATTGGAGTGATTTTAAGGGACAAAAGTTGTACGAGACGCGTGGGGCTCAGATGTTCAACGCGATGGCCATTATAACACGCGCGATTGATCTCTTTCACCAACCAATTTGCAACGGATTTATATATATATTATGTCTTCATCCGGCTGGAACACTATTGAGTCTGACGCTGTACGTATCTAATTGCTTGTGTACAATATCAAGGCTGACAAGTTATAGGGAGTTTTCACAGAGCTGGTGGAGACTCTGGGCGTCAAAGGCGTGGAACTCGATGAGATTCTCATGCTCGATGCCGACCAGCTTCGCGCTCTGGGGTGAGTGATCTGATCTTATTTATTACAGTATTTATGGTCTAGTTATATTGACGAGATAGGCCCCTCTACGGCGTTATCTTTTTGTTCAAATGGACGCAGAGCGCGGTGCAGAACACGGGCGCTGGTCCTCGTGACGGGGAATACGACGAAGACGCCGAATCCACGCTTTTCTTTGCCCACCAAAAGATCCAAAACGCGTGCGCTACGCAGGCAATCTTGTCCGTTCTGCTCAACCGAGACGAAATCAAACTAGGCAGCGCACTATCAGAATTCAAGGGCTTTGTTGACGGTTTCGATGGCGAGCTGCGCGGCGAGACGTTGTCAAACTCGGACCTGATCCGGACTACGCATAACTCGTTTTCGCGACCGACGCCATTTGTGGACGAGTCTAAGCCCGATAGACCGGCTACTGACGATGACGACGTGTATCATTTCATTGCGTACGTGCCAGTGAATGGGACGCTGTACGAGCTGGACGGGTTGCAGAGTCATCCGATTGCGCACGGCGCGTGTACAGACGAACAGTTTGCCGAGCGCGTGGTCGAGGTGCTGTATCGACGGATTGCGAGATATCCTGAAGGCGAGGTGCGGTTTAATTTGCTTGCCGTGTGCAGCGACAGACGGGAGCTGTTGCTCGAGGTCGGCGATCAGGAAGGATACGAGCGGGAGCTGGAGAAGCGGGCGGAGTGGAAACGGGAGAATATTCTACGACGGGAGAACTTCGTGGGATTGATTGCCGAGATATTGAAGGGCACGGTGGCCGAAACCGTGGAGAAGAATGGTGATCAAGGGTTTGAGCAGCTGATAGCGGGCGCGAAGGATCGGAGTCGGCAGAGGCTTCAGGCTCAGCAACGGCGGAAGGTTATGGCGCAGATGTAGATTAAATAGTAACTAACTGCAATTGAAAGATAAATTCATCAAAACTAACTAAGGTATGCCTTTTTCTATCCTTTTAACAACTAGTTATATATACACTATGTACAGATAGAACCCACACACTAACTACTCATAGATAAATATGTATACTTTTGAGAATCTCGGGCAGAAACTTATCTACATCGAGAAGATGCCGAGACAAATAAAACAAACAAAACGCCGTGTATTTTCCCTTTTTTCCCATAAGGGACCGCGTTCTATTGCGAGCGAAAAGAAAAAGAAAACAACCAAAAACAATCAGGCGTCCTTTTGGGGCCCCCGGACGACCTTTGAAGGGTCAATGATGTCGCCGACATGGCTATCCGGCTTGAAAACCTTCTGCACGCCCAGCTCGCCGCGCATGCGTTTGTATTGGCGCGTGCAGCTGTAGGGGTTGCGGTCAAAGTTCTGGGTCGGATTGCAGTAGCACTTGCCGTTCTCGTGGTACTCCTTTCGCGGCTCGGGACAGTGCGTGAAGGGGTGATGACGGTAGCCGACGTCGTAGAACCAGTGAATTTCTTCCTTGTCGAGCAGGAGTGACGCTGCGATAGAATGTACAGGAGCGTCGCCCCAACGCTCGTAGAAGAAGCCCCCGGTCTGGTCGAGGTAGTCGAAGAACTTGGTGTACGCTTCTGAGCGCCAAAAGTCGAGGGCCGCGATCTCAAAGTTGGACCAGAAATGGCACATATTGTAGCCGCCCTCGGCAATAGACTTTTCGTCGTCAACGATAAAATCGAGCGCGTTGTTGGGATGGATAAAGTCCGGATGCGCGACCGAGAAATTGCGGACGGTCGGCCAGAGGGTCTCGACCGTGGACCCGAACTCCTTGAGATTGATGACAAATCCGTATTTCTTCTTGTTCTCACGCATGAAGCGGAAGGGATCGTAGTCGATATCGCAGTACAGTTGCGTGTCTGGCTCGACGCGCCAGTAGTAGTCGTACTTTTGCAACGCCTCGTGGCGGTAGAAGAATCCCGAGAAGAAACGGCACATGTGACGATAACTCTCAGAGCCGCCGTAGAGGATGTTGTTGGCGGCCATCTGGCGCATACAGTTGCGCGCCTTTTGGCGGTCGACCCAGGGCGGCATGCTCCAAGATTCTTGCGGGATCTGGGCGTAGGTCGGCGGTCCGGAGATCAGGCCCTCGGTCATGCGAATGAAGTCAGCCGAGAAGGGCCGGTCGTTGAGGAACAGCCAGGGGTAGTGGAAGTTCTTGTTGAAGCGGTCCTCGACGTAACGGATCGAGGTTCGCGCGTTGTGGACTTCCGAGTTGCGGACAAGCATGACCAGCGTCGCGTTCTCGAGCTTGATCTCGGCCATCGACTCCGGATTCGCCGGGTCGATCCGCACGACGGAGAGCTCTTCAGCGTTCGCCGGCTTCTTGACGTACACATTCTTCTCCTTCTCCTTGTTCTCGTCCTTGCCCTTGGCGGCCTCTGGAGCAACACCCTTGTTGGCGTTCTGCCCAATCTTGCGCTCCGGACGCTGCTCTTCCACCGACGGGTCCGGCGACTTTGGCGCATTCGCCGGTACTTTGCTCTCGCCGGCGCTCGCATCCGGTCGCGGCTGGCTCAGATGCAGCGAGCTCGAGACCGAGTCCAGGTACACGTGGTCGATGACCTGGATGGAGTGCAGCAGATGAAGCACGCCGGCGACGACGAACACGGCGCCGAGAAACACCAGGAAGGACGAGAAGCAGCGCGGCAGGCGCCGCGAGTGCAGCAGACGCATCTGGTCTTGTTTGGATGTTGCTCGTTCGGGCAACTTTTTCGCTTTCCGGTGCCTTTGCCAATGAACTGCCAATCCGTGCTGCCAAGTGGGTGTTCCGGTGCTGTATTTGTATCTGCGCCGGGGAGAGCAGGCGGAGCGTACGTATGTCGTTTCCGTTGCCCGGGAAGCGAAGCGTGCGCTATTTCCTGTTTCCAAGGCGGCGCATGTGGAAGGGATGCGCGCGCCGCACATGACGCGTCACCGTTACCCGGTCTGGGCCACGCGGCAGTCACGTGCCTTTGTTTACTAAGCGCCGCATGCGGCGCGGCGCGCGCTTCCCCTGCATATAAACCTAGCCCCCTGCGCTGCGCCCGGCAAGGGATGGCCAGATGCAGCGTTTTACGTGCTGCAAATACAGTCCATTCAGTCCAAATGCTCCGGCCCTAACAGTTACCCAACAAGCCTAACCCGTTCATACATGCCCCTACTCCTATCAAACAGCATAGATCGATCTTTATCTGACATCCCGACATCCCTCGGGCAGCAGCCCTACAGCAGCCGCCGCTCGTCGTCCTCCTCCTCCGCCAGCCCCAGCCCGGTTGTCGGCACGCCCGCCGCAAACGTCGCGCCCGGCTCGAGGTCGTCCTCCTCGTACACCAGGTACGGGTTCCGCACGTGCGCGCCCCCTTCCATTTCCAGCTCGTACTCCGCCACACTTCCGGAGACCGCAGGCGTCCGCGTCGACGACGTCCGCGTCCCCGGCGTCATAAACTGCCCCTGCACAAGCTCCGGGGTCACTGTAATCGCTGGCGACAACGGCCGTGTCTCATCCTCGTCTTCGTCCTCGTCGCCGGCATACGTGTCTCCGTCCCGGTAGTCCTCCTCGGAGCTGTAGTCCTCCTTCGTGAGCACGCGCGCGTCAGGCTTATCCGACGGCAGGAAATTCTGGTCGCCCTGGAACTTGACGATATCCATCTCGTCTTCGCCGACGATCTCGAAGGCGCCGTCCAATCCTGCACCGGCACCGTACCGTGAGTGGAAGATCTCCTCGAGGATCTTCTCGGCCCCGCGCTTCACCATCGGCACGATCAGCTTGCGGAACAGTGCAGGATTGCCAAACTCGACCCGCAGATCGTTTTCTGACTTGTACACCGAACTCGTCTCCCAGTCATCTGTCGCCTCGTCCACAACTTCTCCCGAGTTCAGGTTGTACTTCATCTGCGCCGAGAACTGGTAGTTGCAATACAGCTTGAATCCGAGTAAAGCCGGGAACAGTGGAATCATGCCCATTGCGATCTTCCACCCGCCTTGCGTCCACGTCACGAGAAACATGGCCAGATTGCCAAACGCGACACTGAACAGCATGCGGTCAAACAGTATGCTCCAGAACGCGCCGTCGCTCTCGACTTTCGGCACAAACACGTATATCAGCGAGTACTTTTTGAGAAACGAGTCCAGGCAAAAGTAAAGCGCCGTAACCACCAATATCAGCGGCTGCACGGTCGTGAACGTCAGCGCGATCGTGATGTAGAACAGAAGCCAGTTGTAATGCGCCGCGAAATCAAATTCCGGCGGCGCCGTCCACCGAATCATGCGTCGTGGTGTAGGCGCCCGGAATAGTCTTGCAAACGAGCGTACGACGACGCCAGTGATCTGCACAAGATCCAGCACGGTGCCAAAATTCACGCGGACAATGTACATGACCCAGAACGACGACACGCCGATAATTGAGCTCGAGATCTGTTTGGCCAATCCAAGCTGGTCGAAAACCTCCTTCGCGGACAGATCCTGGTCCGAGGACGTAATCTCAATAACCTGCGTAACAGCCGACCACGCGACTCCGAATATCGTAAACACAAACAAGTTGTTAAACACGAAGAACAAGTACAGCTTCGACAGTGTCTTGCGTTCCCGGCTCGATTTGGTCAACGCGCCCTGCCAAGCCGTCATGCGGCGCATGATGATGGGCAGAATCAGGAAAATCGCAGATGTCAACGCGGGAGCCAAGAAACCCTGGATGAATGAAAACGCGCCCTCGTGCTTGTTCATGTACGCGCCGAACGAGTCCCATAGCTGTTTTCTGTTAGTTACTCGTCATCTCATCACCAACTGATAGAAGGGCAACATACCACTCCGATTCGTGAAATCTGCGAGAGGAACGTTCCAATAAACGCGTTCGGCACGACCCAAGTAATACACATCAGCAAAAACAACAAATTTCCAAAATGCCGCTTCTGGATCCGCTCAGCTCTGCTCAGCTCAAGACTATCCCACAAGATATCTTCACGGCGTGGCGCCAAATGGATCCGAGCAGATCCCAGGATTTTGCTGTTTGCGTTCTTCATGGCGACCGCCTGAGCTTCCTTGATTGACGGGTACGACGCGAATCCGTACGGCATCTCGCGCCGACTGTCTATACTCCTCCGCGCCGCCAAAATCCGCTCTTCCAGGTACTGAATTCGCGTAATCAGGTAATCAATCGCATCGACCTTCGTCCCGCGATCGCTATGCATCGAATCGCCTTTCTCGGGTTTCATTGCAGGCCTCGAAGAAGGCAGATGATTCAAGTCCTTGAGATACTTTGCAAGCACGACTTCAAGCTTCAACACGCTCTCTTCACGCGACCGCACAAGATCACCTAATCCTTTGACGTTCCGGCCAATCGCAACCTGATCCACCTGTCTGATCTCGCGCGCACTGCTAAGAATCTCGACAAGGCCCGTGTTTGACCGCAGCTTTGCAGAGATCTCGGTCACCAGCACGGAACGCGCGTACAACGACGATCTGTACTCTGCAGACATGAAAAAGGTGTGTCGCAGGCGAATGATCTCGACATATGTCTTCCACAGGAAGAAGCACACGATTGCGTCAATCACGTACGCGAGAACGACGTGCGCGATCATGGGATTGCCAGACATGAGGGTCGGAGTCATGAGAATAAACGCGTCCGAGGCTGTCATTGCTTCCGCTAAACTGTTTTTCAGCGAGAACGTCACGTTGATAGGTACCGCTACTGAGACGCCCACGAATGCGAGTATAAGAAACAGGATCGTGTTCATACGCAGAAACTTGAGAAACACGACCATATCAAGTCCCAGCACAAATAACATGTCTGACTCCTTGATTTTGTATAACTGAATCATCCACGACAACAGTCCCGGCTGCAAACTGGGAAGCGACGACGCAGTCGACACAGATCGCGAATCGCTGTCCGCCGACCAAGTCAGCCGCGTCTTTGGCGCGTAGACGACCACATTCCGCGGCCGCAGTAAGCAAAACAGACAAAACAGAATAGCAGCAGAGCCCAACGATGTCAGGATGCCGACCCACACGGCTTTTCCTGTGAATTTTGCGCTAGATAAAACGTCAGCGAACAGCTCACGCGAGCTAAGGTTTGCGGGGGGTTCTTACGCAGCGAACGAGTTCTGGAGCATGCTCTGTGAAGGTTAGCACATTGTTCACCAAAGAAAAGAGGCTTTCCAGATATAAAATCTCTGGAATTCAGAGGGAAACGTACCAGAAGCAGCTCGCCCTTGTCGGTGCCGTTGCCGGTGTCGCGCGACGCCAGAAGAGAAGCCATGACGGACGATTCGGGGTCGGCCAGAGAAGCGGAAAACGAGCGAGAGTCTGCTGATTGAGATCTAAGTAGTTCTTCTATATCCAACAAACGAAAGTAAGAAAAGAGGCACGAAAGAGGGCCGCAGTGGGAGGGTTGCGGGTCTATAATTCTATATAAGGCGGATCAGCTCAGCTCAGCTCAGTGCGGCAGCAGCACGCGGCGTTTCGGTTTGGGACTTTGGCGTGTGCAGCCCCGTGCGTCAGCCGTCTCTCGCTAATGCTGCCGTCTGCGTCTAGCGGCTCTAAGCAGAAATCTGCTAACAAAAGCTTAGTGGTAGTCACTGACTGAGCCGCACAACCTACGGCTCACATTCTAGAAACTCTATTCCGGGGCTGGCAACCCTCGTTCTCCACTGATTCTCCACTGATTCTGCACTGACTCGCCATTTCCGGCAGAAAACGCCCCTTCGAGCGCAAACTAGAAGCATTTCAGACCAAAAGCGGCAGAGTGGACTCAGACAGTCGGTAGGGAAACCCATTAAAGTGGCACTAAAGTGGGGGACCTCGTGCTCCGTGCTCCGGTGGAGTGATCGCGACTGGCAACAGACGAAAACAGATACTCAATTATCATCCTAATCTACACTGACCTCGACCTCGACAGAAAATGCCCGCTTCCTAGCTCACCAGCACCCACAGCAAAAAGAACATCTGTCGCCACGGTTAGTCCAGTTCTGTCTGTCCCGGTAACTATCGTAGTAAACTCACTATAATGACTCCAAACACCCGCACCATCAGCCACCGGTTGCTCGAGACCGTGGCAAAGTACTTCAGCAGTTCCCGCTGCGCGCCCCCGATATTCAATGCAATGTCCTCCGTGTCCGCGTCAATTCTACAAAATGTTAGCGACCTCGAATAACTTTATCGCACCTCGACCTCCATCGCCAACGACAAAACATACCTCTGCACCGTCTCTCGCTGCTCAGCGACCATAGTCGCCAACTGCGAGAAAATACCTCCCAACTCATGAATCGTGCTTTCGATCGCCTCGATAGCCGTATTTCGCTCGCTGATGTATGTATCTTGCTGCTCCTCCAGCAGCATCACGCTCTGCTGCTGGTCCGGAAGGGTCAGGTATTCCCCGGCTTCACTGTTCTGCGCGCCGTATGGATTACTCGCGTCGTTGGCTTGACCGTACGGGTTTTCTAAACTGCTGTGACCTGCCTGCTGTGCGTACAATGGTGATGCTGAGTGCAAGCTCGACGCTTCATGGAATGTTAGTAATGGATAATTAAAACTCTGGATGCATACACGTACAATCAATAGCTGAAGCCGAGGTCGAAGAAATAAACTGCTCAGTCCTAGATTTTGAAGCTTGTATGTTCTAAAAAATTAGTGCCCGCTCGCACGATATCGTAGCCAGAACCTGTAGCCAAACTCACCTTCGTACGGACTTCCAGCACCTCGCGAAATCCAGCCGTCACGTCCGTCAGCTTTCCCTGCAGTAGCACGACGACATTCTCCGAGTGCTCGTCCACCTGGCTCTCTCCCTTCCGTCCCCAGTGCTTTCTGCCCGTCTTCACGAATGTCTGCAGATCTGAAATGCTGTGGTTGATCTTGGCAAGATCTTGCTTGATAACGAACGTGAGCTCGGCAATTTCGACCGGTCTGTCATCAAACAGCGTTTTCCGCTTCGCCACTACCATCAAGTCAGTCACACAATATCCAGCTTTCAGACCAGCCGTATAAAAATAAGAACCACTTACATTGCGCCAAGCGCTGCAGCTTCCCCATGGCATTATTGATATCTCTGCTAATAGTCGCCGCACGCATCGCAAACTCGGTCCGCTGTCCCTTTGTCTGGATCGCATTTCCTCCACCGGTGTTTGGCGGCGGTGGCGAATTTGGCGCCAGTAGCTGGCTGCGAGCTGCTGATGCTGTCGAGCTGCTGATTCGCGATATGGCCGCCACGCATGATCGGAACTCTTGCGTGCGGTCCTGGATAGCGACTGCCATGTTAGAATCAAGGATAAATCACGTTGATTCTACAATTTCCAAAATAATATTGCGCAGAAAGAGACCTGATGATGAAGGGTATCGGTATGGCCTTCGAATGCTGCTCGTCTCTAGTCTCTAGCCTTCCTCGGTCACGTAGCGATCTACCGTGAAGCAGCAAACCAATTACCAGCCAATACACAATCTCGCAAAATGCAATCCAATCCAATCACTCGGCTCGTCAGACTGTAAATGCGAGCTGGACAATAACCCGTCTCGAATAGCTGCACAAAGTGGAGTCTCGATATCTCGAAGCCAGCCTCGAGAAGCACATACGTGGACGGCGTCGCGTTCGGCTCAAACTCAAATATCAAATGTTACCCGGATTCATTGCGATCCCCAACTTTACCTCACGCGACGACCGATTCGCTCCATACAATTGCACTTGTCGAGCCCACGACTCCTATCCAGGTATAGCCTTCGTGCTCATTCTCTCGGTGCACAATTGAACTCGTTTCTGTGCCGCGGATTCGAGTCTCGAGATTTTGGTTACGCTTGCATTGCTGTGCTGCGCATTCTTCACTTTTCAGCGCTTGACTTGAAGAGTCAGCTGCTCTTTGAGAAAAATGGACGATCTTTCGAGCGAGTCGGACTGCACGAGTACGTACTGTTTGCCCTACCATTTAACTCGAGGATATATGAACTGACCTGTGCAGAGTACTGGGTGGATTGGTTTTTGGGTGCCCAGGGAAATGAGTTTTTTTGCGAGATCGACGACGAGTTCCTGAGCGATAGATTCAACATGACTGGTCTTAATTCCGAGGTGCAGTACTACCAGTATGCCATGGATTTGATTATGGATGCTTTTGGTGTGTTTTCGATTCTTGGTGTTAGCTGTAGGATAAAACGAGAAGTGGCTAATGCGATTTAGATCACGAATGCGACGATCAGACCCGCGAGCAGATTGAGCGGTCCGCGCGGCACTTATACGGTCTAATACACGCTCGGTATATTCTTACTCAACGAGGGCTGCAAAAGATGGTAAGTAGGTCTTGTTGTCGTGTGATGGTTTCAAGACTTGTCGCTAACGGATTATCAGCTGGATAAATACAAAAATGGCGATTTCGGCGTCTGTCCTAGAGCTCATTGCCAGAGACATCCGGTTCTTCCGGTAGGACTCAGTGATATCCCTCATTCTGCGCCCGTGAAGATGTTTTGCATGAAGTGCGAGGATGTGTATAATCCTTCATTGGTACGATTTGCCACGATCGACGGTGCTTATTTCGGTACAAGCTTCCCGTTCCTGCTGTTCCAACAGTACCCTCACTTGATCCCCAACAAAATCGCACCCGAGAGATTCGTGCCTGCCATATTTGGCTTCAAGATTCACGAACATGCCAGAGTAGCGCGTTGGCAGAATGGGAGACGGAAGGGCCTTATGAAGCGACTCGAGAAATACGAAGAAGAGGAAAGTCACAATAAGAAATGAAACCACGACCTATTATAGATCTAACGAAGACGAATTTACAACGTTTGATATGATTGATTTATATGGACACCTCTTATTTTTTGAAGATGGACTGCCTTAGATCAATCGTGTGGCAATTAATGGAGTTTGCAGCCTGTTTTTGTGTTTTGTGCTCTGTGTCAAATGACTCGACGTTAGTTCTTTTTGCAAAGTGTTCAGCATGGGCGTTTTTTTGTTGTATCATAATTGCTGTTTAAAGCTAACCATACTCAAAGCGTACCTAAAGTGTTATCTCTGTGGTTACATATAATGAGGGTAAGAGTTTACATTGAAAAGAGTAGAATTATATGGCAAGTCCCTAATTACTCACTGTTTTTTCGGTGAGGTCGAACTTTGGATCTTGTTGAAAATCCCCAGACCACCAGCAACCCAGCTGCCAACATTGCTCATTTCCGAAGGCACCACGATCGTGGTAGATTCCTTAGCCAGCTTCGAAAACGCCTCGACGTACTTCTCGGCCACTTGTAGCGAAACTGCATCTGAGCTCTGCGGCGACTGAGCAATCGCCTCTGAAACCTTCTTGATGCCAGCAGCAGTAGCCTCAGCCTTGAGCAAAACACCCTGAGCCTCACCAGCAGCTCTGTTAATCGCTTCCGTCTTCTCGGCTTCTGACGCCAGGATCACGGACGCGCGTTGTCCCTCGGCAATGTTGATCGCTGACTGGCGCTGGCCTTCAGATTCCAGAATCTCGGCCCGCTTCGACCGCTCGGCTGATACTTGTCTGTGCATAGCCTCGAGAACGTTGTCTGGAGGATGGATATCTCGGATCTCGTATCGAAGACATTTGACGCCCCAGTCTTCTGCTGCTTCGTTGATCGCCTGTGTGATGTGTGCGTTCAGGGCTTGTCTGAATTTTCAAGTCAGCATTCCGGTTACCTATACATGTTGCAATAAAAAATGTTGTCTTACCTCTCTTTCAGGACGTGGTCCAAACTCAGCTGGCCGATCTCGCTTCTCATAGTAGTCTGAGCAAGCTGCTGGACGGCGTAATCGGCATCTTCGACTCCGTAGCTAGCCTTGTACGCATCAGTTACTCGGACGTACAAAACACCCTAAATATGTTATTAGTAACATAGTTCTTCTTGATCAATTATGAAAGAGGGTACCCACGTCAATCTCAAGAGTGACGTTGTCGGCAGTGATTGCACTCTGGCTTGGGATCTCAAACGCAGATTCCTTGAGCGACCGCACGTATTTAATCTGATCAAGAAACGGAATCAAAATGGCAAGACCGGGTTCCAATATACGATGAAATTTTCCCATCCGCTCAACTACCCAGGCTTGCTGTTGTGGAACGAATCTGAAAATTCAAACACTGTCAGCCGTGCCTACTCTTCGTGCTCCTCCTGTTCGGTACAAATAAATCAAATAACCTACCTAACAATAGTATTCGCAGGAAGCTGCTGCGACTGGAAGTAGCTCAGTCCAGTGCCGTTGCCTCTCCGGTTGGAAGATGCCATTCGAACACCGCCATTAAGCCGATAGTAAAGCGATGACGCAGTGCCAGTTCGCGATGAGGCGAGGAGCTTGCTCGCGTCGGCAGCCAGACGAGCTGGCCGAGGTACTGGACGGACTCTAGCTAGTGACATGGTGTTTCCTATAAAGACCTTCTTTGAAATTGTGGCGATGCCGCTGATCAAAATCAATGCCTTATGTGTGCAAGCAGGTTAGATCGCGTGAATTGTAAAAGTCGATCTCGGGTTGCCGCGCTACGAGATTCTTCCGCGCCGTTTTGGGACGTAGCCGGATTTGAATTGTCCCGACTTTTTTTACCACGTTCGGCTTAAATGGTCCACATAACTTCGTGGACCTCTTTTACTAGCCGACCACATCCTAGTTCATTTAATACCTTTAGTTATTATTATTATTAATACGAATTATACCTATTACCTAAGAAGTGTGACACAGATTTGCGGTGACACATACCATATATGGTTAGGACAATAGGAGCGCTACAAAGCTATACACGCCATCCCCATAACTACATCTTTGACCTGCTATCGAGCCAAATTGATCTGACCCTGGTCAAACTACGCATTCGAGTTTACTTGAACCGCTGTCGTTCTACCTTCAGGCACTCTCCCGTCGGCAGCAGCACCCATATCAATCCCCAAGTCGATCGAGTTATCCTCCTCATCAACCCACCCTTCTCTTTGATCTTTATTCACTCGCACAAACGCTGATGCCACAACCAAGGCGACTACCGCTATTCCTGCGCCGAAATACAGCGCAGCTCGATATCCCGCCACAGCATCTGACGTGCGTTTGTCAATCTCAGTCTCCACGGTACCTGCAACACCCAGTCCCAGACTTGTTCCGTACAGATTAAGAGTACCAATCAAGCTAGCTGCAATGCCTTGTTGATTTCTGCGGACACTGTTGCTGGCAATTATCTGTGCGGCCGTGAATACAAAGTCGGGACAGAATGCCATAAAAATTGTTGCCAGAAATGTCTGAGTCCAGTATGTCTGATAGACCGGCATCGTCGCGAGCAGCAAGTTCGAAATCAGAATCGATATCGCACCCATTGCAAGAATCCACTGCGCAGCTACACGTGGGATCAGCCACGCAGACAAGAAAGCTCCCACAGTGCCCATTATACCAAATGGTGTAAATGCAATAGCAAATCCCAGGACGGAATAATCTCTCAATATTTGCAGCCAAGCAGCAAGATACCATAGGAAAATGCCGTTGGACATAAAGCATAGGAGTACAACCAGCACCAAGGGCAAGAATGATGGCGAGCGCCATATGTCGAGCGGAAGAATGGGTGTATGGGCAAACTTTGCTTCCCAAACTGCAAAGACGGCGAGAGTGGCGACTGATGCGCAGATTATGGCTATCTCATAAGGAGTAGACCAGCCAACTGCCGGGGCTTGACTACAGCAGATTATACGTCAACAATCACAAGAAATTGCGGTATTCGCAATCGATGGACTTACTTCCACGCCACAGTGAACAAAATCAGGCCTCCAGTTCCTAAAATAACTCCAATCCAGTCGATTCTGCCGTTTCGGTCGACTGGCCTCTCCTTCGGAAGAAGTGGCCACAGAGCAGCCATGAAGACAGCAAGAAGGGCAGCCCTGGGAATTACCATTAGGATGAATCTATAAATCAAAGATCCAGAAAAGGAAATGCTTACATTGTGAAAAAACACAAGTCCCATCGTCCAGCGGCAATAAATCCTCCAGCAAAAAAACTGCCGATATAGCCACCGGTGGGAGCAGACGCACTAAATATTCCCAGACTTATATTCCTTAGCTTACCAGGAGGACAAGTGATTCCCTGCGTAAATAGTTAAAATTGGCAAAAGAAAAATACTGGACAAGAGAGACGAAAGATCGGCTTACTATTAACGCAACCACATTCGGCATCAGCAATGCACCGCCTATCCCCGACAGTGCTCTCATGATGACAAATTGGGTATAAGTTTTCGCAAATCCATTGGCTACAGTCCAGATCACGAACCAGACCCCGCCAGCCATAAGCACATTCTTGTGGCCATACACCGCCCCAAGACGACCACTCATGAGAACAAACGTACCCTGAGTAAGACTAATACGGATCAGTATTTCATGAAAGCAAAAGGAACGTTCAGAGGGTAGCGCACGGATAAGAAGCAGCAACCCAGTTTGCCTTTCCGGGCCCAGTTGCCACGCCAAAGTATTTGCTGATTGTAAGTCCCGCGGCAAGACCAAACATGTTCGAGATCATCTGGACATTTTGTCAGATCTGTACTACCGGCGGCATAGGGATTACCGAACGTACTTGCATTAGATTGCACGCAACGATCAAGACCAAAATTGCAATCTTCCGGTTATTCCCCATAGTGCCCGCTGGCTCTTGTTCAAAGACAACATGGCTAGAATCTGGAGAAGCGGAGTATTCTGCTGCAAGAGCCACCGGATCGGGAGCTATGATATCAACGTGCCGAATAGAAGAAACTTCAGGTGAATAGTGCCGGTGTCGCTCGTGGACTTGCAATGGAAAAGCCAGAGGCTCCAGCTCAATTTCTTGAGTCGTGGTGGTAGACATTTGTGTAAGGATTCAGATGGTCAATATATATGGTGATCGATGATTTAGGGGTTTAAGTCGATCCAAGCCAGAACAGAATTAAAGTATCAGGGATCAGAGACTGATCACTGAGGACAGATTGAAACAAGTGACACTAGCAGCGAGAGTCCTTTAAGCTGAAGAGACCAGCGACGGCCCGAGAGCATGGCGATCTGGGAGTGTAGCCAGAGGATACGTGTTAATGCGGGCAATATATAGAGGGGCAAGTGGTGCACGATGTCATACCCATATACCCGTACACCAGCACAATAGCCTGACAACCGCGTCCACGGCACGCCACGCCAGTTTGAGATCCTCTCAAACCACTGCAAGGTCGCGAAAGTCTCAATAGTCAATAGAGAATATATTTGTCATTATTATCTGGTTTTTTTATCTTAGAACACGTCTCTAAAGTACAAAAATATGTCAGGGTTAGGGTGGGTGGTTAGGGTTGAAAAAGTGCCAGTATAGCTCTCTGGCAGCGCCGCTTTGCTTACGGCTTGAATGGCACAATGGCAGCGCGTAGGATTGCAGATCCCGAGGTTCCTGGTTCGAATCCGGGTTCAAGCTTATTTTTTGCTACTCTTGATGTCTGAATTTATAAAGCATGGCATAAGAACGGATCAGTTTTGTAAAGCGTATGACGTTACACAAGTAGCGTCGCGAAAGTGGCGTTGGAGCTCATAAATTAGTGTACATATAGTAGCGGTAACAAAGCCCATGCCGCACCGAATACATCTAAAAACAAAACACCAAAATCCTCTTGCCATCAACTCAGCTGTCTGCACTTGGCAACACAAGTGTGAACTCTTTCTCAAACGAATTTTCGGATCCGTTGACAAGCTTCATCTGCCGAAGAGCGCGTCGAAGTGTATCCCCGGAGTTGTCCAGAGCCGTCAAAAACCGAGCAAGTTCCTTGCATAAATCCCAATCTCCTGTATTAACAGCCGCAGTAAACAGTCGAATCATGTCATTTGAGGAGTCCTCTAATTGCTCCATTGTATGAAGAATCAGAAGATACCCTCCTGCTGTTTTCAGCCGCCCCTCGGTCATACACTTCTCGAAAAGAGCTTTCGGGGACCCGACAATATCGAAGAGAGCTTGCCATGACGCAACTTCGGTCTTTCGAGTGCATCCAACCAAAACGTCAAGAGCTTCGGGAAATTGGTTCAGAAATTTGATAACGCGCGGAAGGAGTGCTTGGTCAGGTGGTGGCGGCTTGTCGGCCTCTTCGTCAAGTACGTCGTGTAGCATCATCTCCAGGGCATGACCAAAATATTCAAGATGCTGAAACGATCTTGCCGTCTTGAGAGCTTCGCTCTCCCTGCCATTACTAAGATAGTATCGTAGCAGTTGATGAATGAACAAATGTGTCTAGAGGTCATGTGAGCACTTGAAAAAACATCTGATGCCGAAAAGACGATACTTACCCGCGTTGTGTTTGTGGAATACGAAAACGAAACGTGCCGTCGATGAATTAAATTGGACTCAACGCCAATAATAATCCCCTTCTCAAACAGAAATGACAGTGGATAAAAGTCAACTTCTATGCGAATTGGTTCCGGGACCGAGTCAGATTTTGACAAAGAAAGCATAACCTCAAGCCATACTATGACATCGGTACCATTGAATGCCCATATGCTGTTCTTTAACAAACCTTTCGAGACTATCGTATAATACTCCACGCTTTGTTGTAGCACCTTCATGTCGTACTTGAGCTCGCCATCATTCAACATCGGATAGAGGATGACCAATTTCCCGTCAATCAAGAACACGATAGTGGCAAACGAAATATCGTTCACCGGACTTCCAGTCTCTATAAAATAGAGTTAGACGGAGTACTAGATATGGCATAATTCAAATGTAGCATACTTATTTGCTCGTCGGGTAATATCCAGTTGATGGCACGCACTCGAGCCGGAGCATGTACAATTCCCGCAAAGGAGACCTGACCAACCAGCTCTAGACTGAATTGAAATGCGTTGGAAACTATAATAAACTGGTACAACGTGTTACTGTAAGTGTATACTAGTAACGAATCACCGGCGAGGGACATCAGGATGATCGAAGAGGGAACCTGTTGAACGTGTAATAAGAGTGAATCGTCGAGCTCCTGGTCTCGAGAATATGCTCGGATCTATAATCGTCAGTCTCTAGCGGCCTTCAGAAGCCCGATCTACTCACTTCGTGTGTATTCCGGCTCGTTGTGACGCAGACAATCAAAACTTTATCAAACCAGAGCATGCCGCCATGAGCTGTAAAATCGTTCTCCATGCGCTCGTCGGCGAAAAATTTCCACCGCCCAGAATATATGCTGTAATGACCTAATCCCTTCTTTCCGGCAACCGCGATATATCTTCCGTCGCCAGATATGCATGTCTGCTGTATTGGCCAGTTCTGTGTTAAGTAAGAGTAAGGTATGGCGACTTCCTGCCATAGAATTGCTTCGTGCGATATTGTCGTTAAATCAGACTGATCTTGACCGCGGTACAAGAGCAGTTTTTCATTGGTGTATAACAGTGTCCTTGACATATTGTCCTATTCGCCAAGTAAGTAAAACTATACAGTATTTCCGAATGAGCAGAAAAATACTAACATTGTTGTAGCTGCTACTCAAACTCCATCTTGACAGCTCAAGGGCTGCTATAACCATACTATCATGTGGCACAATGAGAACTTCCCCGCCGTTAGGCGACCACACGGCATCATGAACACCAGAAAGCCAGGCTTCCGGCTGCGCTCCACTTTCTTCTGACAGCATTGAGTGACCCTGCAGTTTTCCGTAAACTGAGAATAAAGCCCATCCGTGTTCATAACCGGCAAATAACGAGTACCCATCTGGAGACCATGAAACTACTGTAATTCGCCCAAAGGCAGTAAACGGGGACGGTACGTCCCGAAGGAGCGGGATATGACCAGAGTAATCTTTCACATTGTAGATGTGAATCGTCCCACTGTAGTGTCAGGTTAGCAACAAACAGTGAATATTTAAAAATGGTAACTAACCCAGATGTGCCGACTCCTATAAGACTAAATCGAGAGTTAATCGCAATTCTGCGCACGAACGAACTGTCATCGACCGAATTATGTCGCGACGCGCTCTTGTTTGGAGTAGAGCCACTTGGCCCGCCTAAACAGAACCCTGAAAACAGCTTGGCTTTGGTTCCTTTGCCGTCTGCAGTCGGAGCAGGAGAAGCCTGAGCCGCGCTGTTGTTGGCATTCATCACTACTGCCCATCCTGTACCGTCGCTGCTGATCCAACCAAACAGACCCATTGCCCGTTCATAAACTACCTTTGTAACCTTTCCGCGGAAGCCGTACCAATCCATGTGAGAACAAAGCTGAGTGCGAGTCTGAGGCCCACCCTTTGTATCAGCAGTCCATCTAATGAGCTGCGCGGCTGGAGGGGAAGACGTCATGACCAGAAGTTCGTCTTCCAAGGCAAAAGCACATTCAACGCCAGCATCAACCTTTATGACCATTCTAAAACGTATGTTTTCCCCAATAATGCCATTTTCTTCGCCGGGACCAGGAAGCACGTACGGGATGCCATTAGCAACCTCAAAGTTCAATTTTAACGCTCGTTCGTTGCCGTTGTTAGTCAACGCGTAAGTCATGAAATATCCAGCCGAAGTGTGCACGACAAAAAGTTGACTGTCAGGGCGAATCAGCAAATCAACGTTGTGGCCGTAGGTCAGAATAGAGGCATCCGTTCGCACTGCCGCGGCTATGGGGACGAAAGGCTATACCGGTTAGCTTGGCCCAGTCCTATGTTGCTTCAACATGATAATTACCCTATTCTGATAAATATATAATGATTCCTTTGTGATGACGCCTAACAGGGAACCTGACTTGGAGAACTTGACAGACAAAATGTGATCATGCACGTCTGGCTCGTAACCGTCGTTAGGGTAGGTCTCGGTAACTGGCGTGGAAGGCGCGCTTGTCGAAGGCGGTGGAGCTGATAGATTAGGTAGGGAGAACACCCGTGGTGTCGACACGGGCCAGTACATGTTGGCCCTGTACGTCTGATACTGCTATAGATGATAGGCGGCTTGATTCGAGGGCGGAAGTGGGGGACGCGGAGTAGTAGAAGCGCTGAATGCTCCACCAGAGCTGTACGAGGCAGCGTACCGCGCTCAGAAAGACATAGCTATCTCACAAATGCCGAGAGTCGCAATCAAGGCACCCAGGACGTCGTCTGGCGTGCCGGTACGGTATAGGATGGTCTGCTGAGTCTATAGATATGGGAAACCAATGCTGGTGTAACCAGTTGTATATCGGGAGCGCTGGCTGCAAAGGGCCGGGTAAGTCAGTAGGTTACCCGGCGCAACCCCTGACGCTAAACCGGGGACCGATCAACAAACATCAAGCTCAGGCGACGCGTCATCACTTTGAGGTCGAACGGAAACGCTTCCCTGCGACGCGCTAACGCCCGATGGCTTTCTATATTTGCACCTGGAAGCGTCCTTCTCGTCTTCTAGACTCGCTCTTCCGCGACTCACGATTCATGCCTCGATAGGCCTTCTTTCCGCCCGCCATGGACTTTCATAACCCGAACTTCGGTCACGACGCGTTCGCAGGCGAGCCGCCGTCGCCGCCGCCTGCTCCGCCTCTTGCAGCTCCTCCTCCTCGTCCAACACCGCCCTTTGAGGACGGGGGAGGACCTCCTTCATATCCCGGCGGCGCTCCTGGATCCCAAGATCCGCCGCAATTTGCCGGCCCAGCACCCCCCTGCTCCAGCGATAGCGGCTTCTTCCGTTTCGCAATCCCAGTCCTGCTTCTCTCCCTGGGCGTGCTGTATCTAGTTCGCCGGATAGAGCGGCCACGACGGCGTCTGTCAATATGGACGCTCGATCTGCTCAGGCAGCTTGTGTCGCAGCTGGGCGCGCGAGTCTTGTTCTTTGTGCTGTTCGCGCGTTCAGTGTCTCCATCGGATGCCGAGGACGGCTTTTTTTGTCGTCTGCCGACGGTCTTTTTGCTTCTTGATACCGCGATTGGCCTACCTATTCTTTGGGTTCTTCAACGTACCATGTTTAAGATCACGCGAAGATTTGTGCTGGGCCGGAGTCGGTACGTTGTTGAGGATGACGTCGTCCAAGCTGGCCTTCGCAGTGGACATTATGGATTTCCTATTCGCTTCGGCGCGTTTGCGAAGCAGACTGCAGTGCTGACATTCAACTGCCTTGTTGCCAAACTTATTATTTCTGCTGTGGCTTACAACATGCACTCGTTGGATCTGGTGCTTGAGGAAGTGATGCTGGGGTGGACGTGGGATATTAGTCGCACTGCCGAAGTTTTTATGTCTGAGGCATTCTATCCTTTTGTGTTCTGGTCGATTCAATACGTTTTCATTGATCGCATCATACGATGCAGACCACAGCACGTCAAGAAAGAAGACCACGGATATTTTTATGAGGTCCAAGAAGCTCCCGACGTGTATTCAACCATTGAGACTGGTTTCCATGCTGTATTTGGTCGCAGGTCGTTTTCTGATGCCAACCAGTCGCCGGACATGTCTAGAGTCGCTTCTTCTTTTGAATCCACCACTCAAGATGATGCCACGTCCGAAACCTCGTCGTCTACTGAATCCGTTGTTTCTGAGTCGGGACCGCTACTGTCCATAGACAGCTTGAGCCAACCAGCGCCATCTTCTGCTTCCAGCTCGACTGCGGCTCAAGGTACGCATTCCCAACAGTTGGAGCGGACTCTAGTGGACCCGCTAGCACAACCCGCCGAGTCTAGTGGCCCATCTAGCAGTACGCACCCAGAAACTGCGCCGGCGATGGAGGTAGTCTTTGGGCCCTCTACTGCTGATATTCTTGAGGAGCCAGTATCTGAAGAGTGTCTACCAACGTACGATGACAGCCAGAGGCAGGCGTTGGCGTCAAGGGAGCGAGACAGACAACGCATTATGGATAGGAAGATACAGCTGGCTCAGGAGGACGCTTCTGCGAGCCCTGAAGTTACCAATTAATGGTATGATATACAGCATTGCGGAATGGCAGTTTGGACCTGAGTGGATGGAAAAAAATTGAAAGGCGCATTCATGTTTTGTTTAAATGACTAGTTATAGGTGTTAGCGGGTGTAATTTGTTGTAGTCCTGACTCTGAATGATGATATACATCGCAATGCAGGCGAAATCTTGGCGGCTCGAGAAATACATCATTTGTACACGAAATTTGTAGCTGTGCGGTCAAAGTCCGCAATCCTTCCCATTCTGTCGTGGTCAAGATTATGCCTATGCACGAGAATAAGGCTACTATAGTCCTGCTCCGCCTGTAAGAGCTCACGAGACTTTTAAGAGATTAAGCATTGTCAAAACTTGTTGATTGAGGTTTCACTTTTCTAAATTAATAGCATCGCCAAATTTCTTGTAAAGCGCAGCCTTCAAAACGTCCATTTCTTCCTTAATTGAGTGAATCTGATCGTCCAAGTCCGAAATCTTGGAGTCTGTAACTTCTGTACCGCACTGTTAGATTCAATCTAGCTTTATTTAAAAGAAGTAGAACGTACCGCTGTCCTTTTCCAGTCTCTCCACGATTTCGCTCTGTTTCAGCCAGTAGAACGTGTCTCCGACTTTGTATCTTTTGAAGCGTTAGCGTATAACACAATAGTAAGAAAACGACCAGGCTCGTACTGTGTAAGTTCGTCCTCGTCTATCAGTTCAATCTCATTGCTGACATCCTCCAAGTATTCCTTCTTGTCCTGGCTGAGTTGGTACAGGTCTTCGAGATTACTTAGACGCGTGTTCAGCTTCGAGAACGAGTTGATCCGGGTCTGATCTTCCCACGACACCTGCACCTCGTGGCTCTCCTGGTCCGCGGGTAGCTGTATAAGCGTTAGTCAAAGTAGACGTCCGAAACACCTCCATACATACCATTTGTAGACTCATTGTGGGTTGTTTTGCGTGTATATTCAATTTTGTGCGCGAGGGCACGTAATGAGTTTGATGCCGCGAACCCCTAACCCGGCCAAGCCAATTCGATACCCGCGACGGCTCACCACCGCGTACCCCGGCTACGCGTTGATGATTGTAATTGGGACACTAACACAACCTGCGACAGACTCCCAAGCCCGCGCTCTACACTCGATCACCTCCCTCCGTCTCCCGTCTCTGCTCACAACATCCCCTCAAATGACATCGTGGCAATTGAGTCGTCCATGATGAACCCTCTATCGCTCTCGTCGGCTAGCAGCGCCGCGGGTCGCTCTGCGTCACCTATCAGACCGGCGCGTCCGGCTGCGTCTGAGGTCTCCACTGTCACGGCCGCCGCCGTGCCACATCCAATACGCGTCCTGGTGGAGTCACTCAACAGCGATGATGAGTTTGTGTTCCGGTTGCACAGCATGTACGAGCTGCAGCGGAATCTCGTCGAAACGCCGGAATCGAAGGATGTGTTCCGACTCTCCGGGGGATTTGAGTCCGTGTTTGAGGCTCTGAAGGCGATTTCAATACACGAAGATGACACCGACTTCTCTGAACCAGTGGAGCTTTTCAAATGCGTGTTCAACATCTTCTCAGACGCGCTGTTTGACGCGCCGACGAATCGCCGCTACTTCACGGAGAAAATCGGCATGGACAAGGTCAAGAGCACGGTTCTACAAACAGGCTTGATCGAGCACAGTTGCAAGCAGATACTTGGTATTCTCTTTGCGTTCGCAATATCGGACTTCTCAGTTTCGGCTATTTTTGTCTCGTTAGCCCGTGGGATCGACACACTCCCCCCTGGCACTTCTGAGCAGGAAGTGATTCGATTTCTGCACGAGCGCGTCAGTGCGTCTTTCGCGAGGGAAGTGATGCGAAATCCGATCATTGTGCCTTTTATTTTGGAGATCATCATGAGACTTCCTTCGTCTGAGGTTTATACAGCAATCGCGTCCCTTGCCTGCTTGTCAACGCTCACCAGCTCGTCTGCGCACAATCGAGTGGCTATTCACAACACAGGAGTGCTATGCTCAATTCTGCCGTTAACATGGAAAAATGACGGAGTCGATTCTATTATTTTACCAGATTATTGGAAGCTGATAAACGCTCTAATGGAACTTGGTGTTGACACTGCTACAGCAAAAGATCTGTTTCGAAATGCGCTTAGCTCTGATGAGGTCGCAAAGATATTACTTTCTGGGATCAAGCTATCGCGCGAGCCGGCACATATCGTGTTTGATTTATCATTGCACGGGTACTCGACTATTGAACTCAACACATTGGCACGCACTTTTCCGCCCGTTTCGTCTGGATATACATTTACAACCTGGCTAAGAATAGATCAATACGACGAGAGCAACCACACGACTCTATTCGGCATATTTGACAACTCTCAGCGATGCTTTACTCTGGTTTATATTGAGAAAGAGACAAAGAAGTTGATCTTGCAGACGTCAATCACCTCGTCGCGGGGCTCTGTTAGGTTTAAATCTTTCACTTTTGAACCTGGACAATGGTATTTCGTTTGCATTTCTCACAAAAAGTCGAGGGTCAGCTCGATCTCTAAAGCTTCTCTTTATGTTAATGGAGAGCTTGTGGAGTCAGTGAAGTGCCCATATCCTTCTAGCCCTCCAAATGACGGGCCAGCTCAAGCATTTATTGGAACGCCTGCGGACTTGTCCGCTGGGCCGGGCGGAAACCTTGTACAATCGATTTGGAGGCTGTCTTCGTTGCATGTGTTTGAGGAGATACTCTCGGACGACGTGCTTGCTGTGCATTATCGATTGGGACCACGCTATTATGGAAACTATCAAGATGCATTGGCCAGCTTTCAGACATACGAAGCTTCGGCGGCTCTCACCTTGCGAAACGAGAATATGAATTCGGGACGTGAGGAAACCAGCGATATAATCAATGTCATACGCGGCCGAGCTTCAAATGTATTACCGGAGAGCAAGGTTCTGCTGAGTATACACGGAAAGAATGTCATTGATCCGAGAATGCTCCAGCAAGAGCACGGGTTTCGACAGTCGCCGAGAAATATCATGCATCTAAGTCGCAGTCATCTTTTAGTCGTGAACGGTGCAGTTCCAGATATGAATATCGCTTTCGCGTCCCCTAATGGCATTGGTGTCGGTTCTGGTGATCCTGTTGCCGTGATCCCGAGTAGTTTGGATGATGCAGCATGGCGAGTGGGTGGCTCCGCATTTGGACTCAAGTTAGTAGAACTGGCCAAGACTCCGGACCAACTTTGTCGTGCATTTTCGATTACATTTGAGCTACTACGTGAAAATTGGCGGAATTCAGATGACATGGAGCGTGTGCATGGATTTGCCATTCTTGCAGATTTGGTGAAACTGAAGAAGTCACCCGAGATGATTTCTAAACAGCTTCTGGATACAGTTTTAGAATTTGTGGGATACAATTTTCAAAAGCCTCACGAGTCAATGATTATCAACCCTCTCGCTTATCGGATTCTCATTGTTGATTACGACATTTGGAGAGTTGCGGACATCCAGACACTTCAGGCATATTTTGATCAATTTGCTGTGTTCGGAGTTAAAAGCAAATATCATGCTTACAATGTCAAGCGGCTGACCAGAATGCGTACGTATTTTTTCTCGTCGATTTTAATAACTGGATGACGAGCTGACACGAGTAGGAATCGTCAAAAAGTTTTTACAGTCGCTGAAGTCAGGGTCGTTCACCAGGGAGACTCTGAGATACTTTCTTCCAGCTTTCAAGACGCTCATTCTTACGAACGTTTCTGCCGATGTGATGCGGTCTTTGTCCTTATTTATTACTTACGCTTTCAATGACGGTATGACCCGTGTAATTTCCTGATGCAAGTTTTACAGCTGACTCTTGATAGACTTGCCCGCTTCGCAGCGAAAACAGAATATGCTCGAGGACGAAAAACTTGCAGGAAGTGGGTTGCAACGAACGGAGATTGGCTTTCATGTGCTTCAGACGTTCACAGAAGTACTTTTTGAGCCCAACTCTCAGGCAACAATCAAGAAATTTGCCAGAACAGTTACAAACAAGTGGGTCTTGTTTCTTCTGGCCCAAGATGACCGACGTGCTGTCATTGCCGGAACCAAGATTTTGGCCAGACTACTGATTGTCCATGGTTCCAGTTATGTTACCAAGTTTTCCTCAAAAACTGGAGGCTTCATTATTATGAAGGAACGGCTGAAGTCGCGCTGGAATATCCCTGAACTTTGGCCAATCTGCTTGGCCATCTTGTTTGGAGTGGACGTTGTGAGCATCGAAATTTCTCAATCACTAGATCTGTTTTATCTTGTTGAAATGTTTCGCAAGGGAGGGAAGGCCACAGTGGTTTATCCTGAGATGTTTACCGTTATTGGCGCTATGCTGAAGTCTGGTACTCTGGCGGTGATTTCTGATGAGAACAAGAAAGAAGAATACGCGGACGCAGAGGCTGCTTCAAACTTGCAATCGTCCGAAAATGCTGTGGACTCGAGTATTGTAACTCGGAGTGCAACTAGAAGTCCTGTGGATGAATTTGGACGTTATCTACAAGTTTTGACTCAGTTTTTCAGTGAAATGCATGCATCTTGCCCAGCGTTTCAGGAATTCTGCGCAACTTCAATATTCGTGTCTGAGATTCTGGGTATTTTATTTCCGGCAATTTGCAATTCAGAATCTGTCAGTCCTGAGATTGAGCTTCAGTACCGAGATTCGGGATTCTCATTGAATGCAGGAGACATTGTGGTTCGTCCGGCGTCCAAGGCTGGAAATCCAGCTCAGATCATGAAAACTATTCGCGCTCCTAGCCCTCAAAGCGCCACGCCTATACAATCTACGGAACGTCCACGCGCAGTATCATTACGACGGGGGTCTTCGTTTGTGTTGGTCACTTCTGATCTGGGTGGACCGACAAGCTCTCCCCCTCCGCCGACAGTCTCTGGATCCAAGTCGTCGCTAGCGTCAGTGAAGAGGAACCGAATGCGCGAGTTTAAGGTTGTGAATCGAGTTGTGGAAGGGTTGCTGGAGATGGTCGTGGCCGTATTTGTCGATCAGGTTTTGACTCGAAAGGATTTCTCTGAACTGGGAATTTCGATCCTGGTACGTGTATCGCTATGCTACACCCGACTGTACTTTTCTAACGGCATGCAGATTCCACCAACATTTCAGGAGTATCAAATCTACTTTGAGACTTATCTTTTCAGAAATACAGTTGCTCAGCTGAATACGTCTATTTCGCTCAACATGCATGGCACTACCGAAACACGAACGCTCATAAATTTCGGAAAGTTTATACAACAGTTGGTTGATTCCGTTTTTAATGGTATGTATTCTCTTTCATGTCAAAAATCATAAATCTGGTTATTAACATTTGATCTAGGGTGGTTTCTTGGTGGTGCGGAGCCGCTTTTAGAACTGATCGGAATGGTGGTAGAATATCTTCAACAACCTAATGTGGAGCGACTGAAGACTGTTCGTCTGGGACAACAGGTTATTTCAAACCTAAGACTTTCTTTCGTGAAGCTCGTCCTATTCAGACTTTCAGAACTTGAAGATATTAAGGCTGAACCTAGCGTGGTCATTAAGTTTCTGGAGAGAATGTTTTACTGGCAGAATGTCCTTCTTTCACCTGCTGTGAACGAAGATCATCTAATCAAACTTGTGTGCTACTTGCTCTACATTCAGCTTATTGACGAGAACGAGTTTGTGCGGGATGCTGCTGCAAATATTTGGAGGATGGTGCTGGTACACAAGCCCGTTGAAACATCTTTGATTCTCGATCAAGCCAAGCTAGCGGAAAATCGTCAGCTTTCTAAGGGATTCAAGAAACTTATGGAGATTGACAATGCGTCATTTCTGCTGTGGATTGACGATAATCGACAAGCTCTGGACGAGTTCTTTTTGGAAACTGTTTCCAAGGAGTGGGATGTCTTCGTGGCGGCAGAAAACAAAGCCTCAGATGATACAGCTCGAATTCGGAATTCCAGGCGCCGAGAGAGACTGAGAAACGTTTCTGCGGATGATTCGCACAGTCGAACTGTTTTCACTCAACATAGATCTGCGCTAAGATCTTGGCGGTCCGCTATTTATACCACTGAGCACCTTAAGTTTAAGAGGAATCTCCAAGATTTACAGGACACTCTCACATTTTTGTCTTCAGAGTATGCCAAGCTTGAAATCGATCTTACCAGACCGCGAGGTGTTATTGCAGAAGACAAAGAGCGAAAATGGCGACTCGATCTGACTGAAGGGCGGGACCGAATGCGCAAGCGGATGATTCCAGATACAAGAGGGAATATTGCAAAGTACTTGGCGAAGGACGAGGATTCGTCTAATTCGTCTAGTGGGGCGGATCTAAGCACGAATGTGGCTACGGTAATTGAAGAATTAGGCGACGTTACTCTCGATGAACGTCCTGCTCTTGCGGTTGACAGACCGGAAACGGGATCTGCGCAGAGCGCTGCGGAATTCTCTCCGGAGAATGAAGATGGATTTGAGATTGTCGAGGATCCCCGTGGACAGGAAACTGAAGAGGACGCGTACGAAGACAAGAACAGGAAGGTTATTCGCAGTTTGGAGCAAGGTGATCAGGTTGTCGATTTATGGAATGTCTGCCGGATTATTGGACTAGAGTCCGTAGAGGGACTTTTGATTCAAGGGCGCAGCAATCTCTATCTGATTGATAACTTCTTTCAAAGGTCGGACGGCGAGATTGTTAATCTGTGGGAAGCTCCTGCTGCAGAGCGTGATCAATATTTACAAACAATCGCTGGTTCGAACGAGTATAGCGCGCGTACAGTGAACCTTCGGCAGCATGATACTCGTCATTGGGCGCTTGACGATCTGGTTTCAGTTTCGCGCCGCCAGTTCTTGTTTCGAAATGTGGCTCTCGAGTTTTTCTTTGCCGACGGTAGAAGCTTTCTGATCACTACAATCTCGGTCAAGCAGCGTGATCAGATCCACAGCAAGCTTATTGGAAAGGTCTCGAACAGTGACGAGAACTCGGGAGCAGCTTTTTCAGACGAGTTATGGAAAATGGCGCTGCAGCCTTCTCTACAAGGCGGCTTTGCAGGTCAGCTTGGGAAGATTACGAACGTGTTTGCCGCAGGCAACTCGAACTTGGCAACACGACGCTGGATTAAGGGTGAAATCTCAAACTTTTATTACTTGATGCTTGTCAACACTATGGCGGGTCGTACTTACAATGACCTTACACAGTACCCTGTTTTCCCGTGGGTAATTGCTGATTACACAAGCGAAGAACTGGATCTGACGGATCCCGCTTCATTTCGAGATTTGTCGAAACCTATGGGCGCGCAGACGCCAAACCGAGAGCGCGAGTTCAGAGATCGTTATGCCTCGTTTGCAGAACTCGACGATAACAACTCGCCACCGTTTCATTACGGAACGCATTTTTCTTCTGCTATGATTGTGTCGTCGTATATGATCCGTTTGGAACCGTTTGTTCAGTCGTATCTTTTGCTTCAGGGCGGGCATTTTGATCACGCAGATAGAATGTTTTATTCGATTGAGCGCGCGTGGCAATCTGCATCTCGAGACAATATGGCAGATGTTCGTGAGCTTATCCCAGAATTCTTTTATTTGCCAGAGTTTTTGATAAACTCCAACAACTACAATTTCGGCACGTTACAAGGCAGCGGCAAGGAAATCAGCTCTGTAGAACTACCTCCATGGGCAAAGGGTGATCCCAAGATTTTTATTCAGAAAAATCGCGAGGCACTTGAAAGTCCATATGTTTCACAGCATCTGCACGAATGGATCGATCTAGTATTTGGATTTAAACAACGAGGTGAAGCTGCGGTGGAAGCAGTAAATGTGTTTCATCATCTGAGTTATCATGGCGCTATTGATTTGGACAAGATCGAGGATCCTCTTGAACGGATTGCCACTATTGGTATCATTCACAACTTTGGACAAACGCCTCATCAGATCTTCACTCGTCCACATCCGCCGCGTGAAATTCTTCGACCTGCCAAGTTTGAAGTCAACACAGACGTCGATTCGCTGCTGCAAATCCTCAATCCAGTTAATGAGATGAAGCGGATTGATGGAGTGCTCTCCCCGTTCAAGGCTGATCGCGAGCGGATCTTATCACAGTTGAACCCTCTCTTCTGCGCGTTTATTCCTCCGTCATATGATAGAATGATTGAATGGGGATTTTGTGACGATGGTGTTCGTTTCAAGTTGATTGAGAGCGGAAAGGTAAGCTAATTAACGTCATGAAACCCTCTTGAATTTATAGCTAACAGAATTAGCTTATTGGGCACGTCGAGAACTTACATCAAAGTCACTTGACTTGCGTTAAAATCGCAGATCCGCGTACATTGGTTACAGCTGGATACGATTGCATGATATGCGTATGGCGCATGCAAGGAAGCATGAAGTCTATGGAAGTGCAATTCAAAGCGAGCCTACGTGGACATACGGCTCCTATAGTGTCGCTCGCGATTTCTAGGTCACTCAGTGCGATCGTCAGTGCGTCCGAAGATGGAATTGTGCTAGTCTGGGATCTGAACAGATTACGATTTGTTAGAGAACTTGTTCACGACTGCGTGGTCAAGGTAAGCTCGAAAAGTTGTTATTTCAGTTCTTTTGCGTTTCATGCTAACTTTGCCTTAGAACGTAGCTATCAGCGACGAGACCGGCGAGATTCTTACGTCGGACGGATCTACGCTCTATCTTTGGACTATAAACGGAGATTTGATTATGCAGAAGCCAATTCCAGAGGAGAAGAGGACTGGCCAGCGCATAGTTTGAGCTTGCTAAAGTGACATGTATATCTCTTGTGTGAAGTCGGGTACTCGGATGTAGTGCTGGGGAGTGCTTTGACTAGTTGCAAGTTGCATAAAGATACAAAGGACAGAATTATATTTTATTTCATGTGAAGTGCGCAGGTCATGGAGAATGCGAACAGAGAGGTCTCCAAAATAGTGTGCTGTAGACTGTATCCCGAGCGATCCCTTAAAATGGGGCCATGTTTGCCAACGAGCCGGCGTCCTAAGAGAACGCGCTCTCCTTCAAACCCCGCTCGCGCTTCTGCCCAAATCAACAACTCGATTCATAGGTTGACACCATCTGTCGCGTGAAATCAATCTAGCACTCGTTTTGTTTGGTTGAATAACGCGTGAATAGTTACGGACTTACGGTTATTGAGATTTACGTTTGATCATATGTATTATATAAAGCCTTCGTGGCTCAATCACTCAGGTGAATACGACGCGTTGTTTGATGACTTGATTTGATAATTACGGAAACTGACGAACCATGCAGAGGGCCAGAAGCGATTCGAAGTATACTCGGTTCATGTTCATCCAGATGGCACGCGAATAGCATCTGGAGGTCTTGGTATGATACTGAATCGGTATGGATGGGAAACGCGTTCGCTAGCTAACTCCCGGTAGACGCCAAGGTCCGCATATGGTCAACTGCAGCGATTTACGACTGTGCCTCCTTGGAAGATGCATCAAAAGGGCAAACTCCGAAGACTCCATATACGGGACCGAAGCAGCTATGTAGCATGAGCAATCATTTAGGTATGATTGATTCCTTATGCCTCCATATTAACGAGTTTTGTGTAACGCGTATTTTTAGGGGCCGTGACTGTCGTTCGATTCTCTCCCTCTGGTCGATATTTAGCCTCCGGATCCGATGATAGAGTGATTTTAGTATGGGAACGCGAAGACGATTCTCACGATCTCCCACGGAAAGAGTTTGGAGCACAGGGCGAAGCAGATACAGAGCGGTGGAGTGTGCGCCGCCGCTGCGTGGGACATGACAACGACGTCCAGGACTTGGCGTGGGCTCCGGATTCGAGTATTCTGGTGAGCGTGGGACTTGATAGTGGAATCATTGTGTGGAGTGGGACGACTTTTGAAAAGATCAAGCGTCTCGATATTCATCAGTCCCACGTGAAAGGCATCACGTTTGATCCAGCAAACAAGTATTTCGCAACAGCTTCTGATGATCGCACGATCAAGATTGTGCGATACCATCGAACTGCATCGTCGGATATGACATTTTCGCTTGATACCACTGTCTCTGCGCCTTTCGAGGGATCGCCGCTCACAACTTACTTTCGACGATGTTCGTGGTCGCCGGACGGAAGCCATATTGCATCTGCTAACGCGACTAATGGGCCCGTTGCGACGGTTGCGATTATCAACCGCGGTGTGTGGGACAGTGAAATCAATCTGATAGGACATGAAGGACCAGTTGAAGTTGCCGCGTTTTCACCACGTATGTTTTCGAAAGTGAAAGGCTCGAAGCAGCTCGTAACTGTCATTGCATGCGCTGGTCAAGATAGGGCTTTAAGCATCTGGAACACATCTAATCCGCGACCTATCGTTGTTTCTCAGAATGTCGCAGAGAAGGCAATTACAGATCTGGCATGGGCGCCAGATGGCCAAAAAGTTTTTGCAAGCTCTTTGGACGGAAGCATTTTGGTCTGTATTTTTGAGGAAGGGGATCTTGGGTACATCATTCCCGTGGAAGAAAACGAGAAACAACTAGCGAAGTATGGCGGCGGAAGAGATGCGATGCATTTTCCCGAGAGCGTTGAGCAACTTGCGTTGGAAGAGAAATCGGCAACGAAGAATGCCGAGCTTAGCAAGAAGCGAATCGATGAACTTATGACTGGAGGTCAAGTACCCACGAATGGCCAAGCCGAGAAGCTGAACGGATCGGCAACCGCATCGGCGACGGCAAGTGAACCATCGAATTTCACGGAAAGTAAACCAGTCCAGTTAGCTGCTGCTCCCGTCATTTCAACATCGGCAGCTCCTGTTGTTCCTATTGAACGGCTCGCAGTCCCAGTACAGGCTCAAAAGGTCACAATCACAAAAGAAGGGAGGAAACGGGTGACTCCGTTATTGGTGTCCAGTACAGGTTCGGGGCATATGGTCCCGCAGCCAATGACTATGACTACAATGAATCCAACAAATATGGTTCAATATCTGGAACCGTCGAATAGATTACCGCCGGGAGGTATTCAGGGACTAGTACTAGGGAACAAGAGGAAATTGCAAATTGCAGATGGTGATGAGCCAGATGCAAAGAGGCTGGCCGGAGAGCTTGACATTCCTGATTTTATTCGCCCTTCAGTTGTGTCTCCGGCACTTGTGGTATCGCAAGTCCGAATGGCGTCACCAAAAGTGAAGACGTTGTTGACGCTCGAACCTAGTGGTTCATCACTGATGTTTGAAGTGCGCAATGGTAGTGGAGGAGAGAAGGAGCCGACGCGGTTGACATTACAAAGGCGAGGCCAGCTTCTGTGGAGTAATTTCTTACCGAAGATGGTGCTGCTTGTGACTGGTAATGCGTCGTTCTGGGCTGCTGCGTGTGAAGATGCCACGCTGCATATATATTCGCCGACTGGCAGATCACTGGTGCCGGCGGTTGTGCTGGAGTCAACTCCGTGCTTTTTAGATTCTTCGGGAAAATTTCTGATGTGCTTGACTAGCGCGGGAATGCTGTATACTTGGTATGTTGTCATGCCGAGGTGTTATGGGGTTATTTTCTAACGGACTGTTTTTTAGGAACGTTATCACGATGCAATCTGTTCATGCGCCGGTTTCCGTTGCGCCCATTCTGGATGCAGCGGTTTACTCTGACACAACTCTTCACAAGGCTCCATCAATCACAAAATGCACTGTCTGCCCGAACGGTAGTGCAGTTGTCACATTGACGAACGGTCACGGATACACTTACTCGACCAAGATGAACACCTGGACTCGGATATCAGAGTCCTGGTGGGCAGTAGCGTCGCAGTACTGGGACTCATCCGGAATCGGCAGTGCTGGTGGATTAGTTGGAATGGTTGAACGGAGGACGGACGATGAGGTGAAAAAGGCTGGCAAGGGCCGATTTTTGCAGCGTTTGGTGAAGAGTGCTATGATGCGCGAAGGTTACGAAGGTATAGAAGCTACTGTCTCGGTCGGACATCTCGAGACTCGTATTGAAGCAGCGGTACTGTTGGGGTCTACTGCCGAGGTTCGCACGTATATGCTGATGTACGCGCGACGTATTGCGGAGGAAGGCATGACGGACCGGATCGAGGAGCTATTCAAGGATCTATATGGCCCGATGGACGACTCTGATACTGATTACGAGCCGCAGTTGTGCGGTCTGGACAAAAAGGAATTGCTGCGGGAGATTATTGTCGCGGTAGGAAATCAGCGCGAAGTGCAGCGGGTAGCTATTCCTTATGCGCGGCTGTTGGGAATCTTGGACGCGACTGCTGAGTTTTAAATTGCTTTGATGAGTGGGTTTGTAAATCATAGAGCTAAATAAGTAAGCTGATTCTAGGCATCTTTTGTAGGCCCAAGTATAACGTTTATTGTAAATCCCATGACTATTGAACTGGCGCAGGTGTCGAATGTACAGAGCACCCCTATACACCTTTAAATTCTTGTCGCGGGAACAAGCTGTCGAGCACATCATACAGTTGTCAATGTGGTCTACAAATGAGAAAAAGTATATTGACGGACGACGAGTACAATGGTCTTGGCAATAATTGATACAAAAAAGTCGAGGCAATGATGAACGCGCTTTAGCGTGCGGCTTGGGAATTTTAGCGCAGATCTAGCTCATCCATTAAGGTTCAATCAATCAGCCTTTCTCCCTTATCGTCCCCGCCTTGTTCGGATCTTTTTTATAAGTCGCCGCCTTCCGGTCGGCATCTCATTCTCATTGGGTCATTGTCGCTCCTCTGTGTATCTTTATTTTACTGTTTGCAGGCTTTGCATCTTGCTTCTCGCGGTCAAGTTAGTAATTCGCGAATTCCCTGAGACAAGACCGTTTCGTCTGTATCGGAGAATTTACGATAAAACAACTGACAACTATCGCAAGAGCTTCATCTTTGCTGCGTCTTTTCATTCTCTTTCTGCAATACCATCAGCTATACATTTATACATATACTTGGATACCACAAATAGCTATGTACCCAGCAACTCCGTTTGACGATACCGGACTGTCCGACAAGTTCACGGAAGACAAGTCCACTCTCGACTCCATGCAATATTGCACCACAAACTGTCTCTCGGGCTTAGCACGCGGACTCGAGCTAGACAGAACTTGTCCCAATGTTTCTTTTCACCAGAAAATGACAATCAAAAATCCCTCGGACGTCGTCGGCTATGTGCATCCGTTGACGCAGAAGGAGTTTCTCACGAAACTTATGGAACAGTTCAAGACTCGTGTTAATGATGATGGAATCGAGCCGTTGGATATGGTTGGCTGCCGCGGTGCACTTGTACGCGTTGTTTTGATTGGATACGGATACGTATTTGTAGCAAAAGGTGCAACGCGTGAAACAGTCTGCAATCTTATTCATGAAGCGAGCATATACCGACGATTAGAGTCACTTCAGGGAGATTGCATACCCGTATGTCTCGGCACCGCTGATTTACGAGATACGTGCGACTTTATTCCATACGGTCCCTGGTTTGAAATGGTTTTCTTTGTGCTGTTGTCTTGGGCCGGTCTTGATTTCAATAGGTCAATGGCGGTACAACCTTGTGGTCGTCGTCGGGATGATGGGTTCTCGCGAGAAAAGCTGCAGCGCGCGTTACGACGGATTCATAAACGTGGTGTCGCGCATACTGATATTTGTGGGCAGAATGTGACGTGGGATCAGACGAGGTTGATGGTTATTGACTTTGAGCAGGCGGTCGTGGCCAGACGACGGCTGAGTGGATGTGAAGATGATGATGATGATGATATGGCGGTGAATATCGATAGCCGGATGGTCAGGAGGATGTATCGGGAGGATATGTTTATGGCGAGAGCTATCCCGTTCAAATCGATTTTGGATTCAGAATATGATTCAGACTGATCGATGCTGTACTCTGCAGAATGTTAAATTAGCTTTGATCAGGTTATAGTTAGGTCAAGCTGCCAATCACATTATACAGCTCGCAATGTGGTCTACAGAGATGAAGGGTTGTTCAGGGGTAAATATCGCTGTTGGCAAAAAACTCGAGGAAATGATGAGCGGGCTTAGCGTGCGGCTTAGCGCAGATCACCTCCCGTCCTTATCACTCCCGCCTTGTAATGATTTTTTATAAGTCGCCGCCTTCCGACCGGCATCCCATTCTCATTTGTTCAGTGTCGCTCAGGTCAGCGTGTCCAGCACTTTCCGGAGGTGGATCGCGTGTTCTTCGGGTGTGCGACTGTAGATCAAAATGTCGTCGAGGTACACTACCACAGAATCATTCAAAACGACTTGAAAATTCTGTTCATAAAGGCTTGGAATGTTGCTGGGGCATTCGTTAGTCCAAAGGGCATCACTCGAAATTGGTAGCGTCCCCCTTTTGTGCTGAACGCAACACGCGGTCTTCTCTTCATCTTCTGGACGCACCCTGACCTGCTGATAGCCGGATCAGCTTGCTGAACACGGAAATAGGCCCGAATTGAGCCAATAGATCATCAGCCTAGAAGATGAAGAGAGAACGCGTTCAGCACATAATGGGGTCACTACCGGTTTTGCGTGATGCCCTTCGGATTGAGTATTGACGAATGCACCAGCGACCTCTCGGGCGTTTATGAACAGAATTTTAAATCATTTTTGGATGATTTTATGATAGTGTACTTGGATGATACTCTCATCTACAGTCGCAAGTCCGAAGACCTACGGTAAAGTGCTGGATGCTTTATCGGGATTTTCCAGTGTGATTGTGCAGAAAAAAACCTTCCATTGTGGCCGATGGAGATCAGCTTCCGGTTTGCAGACCTTGCATCTTGCTTCTTGCGTTCAAGTTTGCAATTCGCGAATTCACAAAGACAAAACCGTCTCGTCACTCTCGTCTGTATCAGAGAACTTTACGATAAAACAAGTGATAACTATTGCAAGAGCTTCATCTCTGCTGCGTCTTTTGACTCATCGAACCACTGGATATGGTTGGTTCCTGTGGTGCACTTGTGCGCGTTGTCTTGATTGGATATGGATACGTATTTGTAGCAATGTGCAGCGCATGAAACTTTTGGCGGTGGATGCTGATAGCCGGATGGTTGGGAGGATGTATCGGGAGGATATTTTTATGGCGAGAGCTATTTCGTTTAGATCGATTCTGCATTCAGAATATGATTCAGACTGATCAATGCTGTAGGATATTGGGTAGCTTTGATTAAGTTATTGGTTACCAAATATTTTCAACTGATAATTAAGTGGAGCGTGAAATTACAAGAACCAACAGCAATATTACAAGAGGCAAAACAAGCTAGCAAACATCTACCAGAGAAAACAAACTCAAAGCACCACCCTCACATTATCACCAACGAAAGTCCATAGCCCCTCGTCACAAACTCATCATTCATTATATAACTAGACTGTTGAGAAAAAAATGTATACAAACCAAAAAAGAGATGATAGAAAACAGAAGATACAAGGTCAGGAACAAAAAAGCCTTACTCGGTGGCCTTGTAAGCCTTCATGATCCGCTTGTGGTTTGCCTCAACGATCTTCTTCCGCTGCAGCTTCTGAGCCGCAGTCAACATCCCGTTCTGCGGAGTCCACTCTTCGTCCGAGAGCACGACAGCGGCGATAAGTTCGATACCAATAAGTCCGCCCTTCTTGCCAGAGTCCAGAAGCGCGGCAAGAACGGCCTTCTCGACAACAGTGTCGTGCACAAGGTGGCCAAGCTCCTTGCCGGTGATACCTTTCTCCTTTGCGAGCTTCAAGAGCGCAGGCTCAGCGGGAACGATGATGGCGACGGGCTTGGCGCGGTCGGGGTCGGCGTAGACGCAGATGTTGGCAACGACCGAGCATGTCCGGTACACGCTCTCGAGCTTCTCGAGCGCAATGTACTCACCGTTCAGAGTCTTGACCAAGTTCTTCTTACGGTCAATCAGCTTGAGGTGACCAGACGGAGTCCACTCTCCGATATCGCCAGTCTTGAACCAGCCATCATCGGTGTATGCGTCCGCGGTCTCCTTCTCGTTACGGTAGTAGTACGGCGAGACGGCATCGCCCTTAACACAGACTTCACCCTGGGGCACCTTGTTCGTAGAGTAGTAACCGTTCTCAGGCACGTCAAGAAGCTTGATGTCCACACACGTAACAGGTGCACCAACAGTGCCCATGGTCGATTGATGAGGTGACATGAGGCAGCACATGGCAGTGGTCTCGGTCATACCGTAACCGATGATCATAGTGCAGATGACGTTAGACAGGAACTGCTGCGTGTCACGCGACAGAGAAGCACCACCAGACATCATGATACGCAGACGGCCACCGGTGGCCTCCTTGACCTTCTTGAAGATGGCGGCATCAATGACACCGGAGCCAGGCAGACGCCACTGCTGCATGAAGCCCTTTGTGTGGTAAGCGGCCCAGAAGACGCTGGACACGGCAGTGCCAGACGCGTGAACCTTGGCGATGATACCCTTGCGAACGGTTTCCCAGACGGCAGGCACACCAACCATGACAGTCGGACGGAACTCTGCAATGTCTCCTCGGCAGTTGCGCATGGACGCATCCGAGATAGTCTTGATGGTTCCGTATCCAAGAGTGCCGCCCCAGTAGAGGCACGCGAGCTCGAAGACATACTCAAGAATGTGAGCGAGAGGCAGATAGGTCAGCAGATAGTCGTGCTCGTTGACAACGCCCTCGATCGCACCATCAGCACCCGAAACGGCCGCGATAACGTTCTTCTGCAGGAGCACGACACCCTTGGGGGTGCCTGTGCTGCCGGAGGTGTACATGATACAGCAGAGATCCTCGGGCGATGGCGGGGTAGGCGGCAGCGCAGCCTCCTTGCCCTTGGCGTAGAGTTCGGCGATAGGAACCAAAACAACATCGGGGTGAGCCTCCTTCATGGCGGCGACGTCGGCATCCTTGGCCTCTTCGCGATAGATGATGTATTTGACTTTGGTGGCCTTCTTGAGCGGGCGCAGAAGAGACGGTATCAGAGTGGCGTCGGTGAACACGGCGTTGGCTTCGGTCTCAAAAAGCGAGTGAGTGAGACCTTCCTCTCCAAGAGTGTCGTAGGCGGTGGCGATGGGGATGCTCTGGGAGCCGGCCGCGAGGGCGACGGTCAGCCAGTTGGCGCTAGAACGTGTCAGCAAGAACGGAAATGGTAGGTCAGTAGAAAATAAGAACAAGAACATACCTGGTGCTGGCGTAAATCTCGAGAAGCGAGATGCCGAGGCTCTTGAGCCCGGAGCCGTAGACCTTGACGTCCTCCAGGAGCTCTGCATACGAGATGTAAGAGTACGGCGAGAGCTCGTAGAAGTTCCACTTCTTGGGCACGGAGACCTCTTGTCCGTCGACGATTTTCTTGATGATTTTGGTCTCCTCGTGGACTTTGATGACCTTGCGGGTTCCAAGGCAGGGCTTGTCGGTGAGTCGGGCGGACGCGTAGTTGAGCAGCTCCCAGGTGGTGCTGATCTCGGGGCGGGGTCGCGAGACGAGAGGCTTGCCGGGCGGCGCGGCGAGGGCGGAGCGACGGGGGGCCGTCTCGCCGGGTTTGGCGGGGATGCCGGAGAGGACGGAGTAGGGTCCGGAGGTGCGGGTCACGGCCGGGTGGTGCGCATCGGCGGGGATGATGGGAGCCATGGCGGATGAGGGGGAGGAGGTGGGTTGTTGGATGGTGGTTGGTTACAAGGCCGAAGACGATGGCGACGGCGGTTCTTGCAGTCGATGGGGAGTATTAACAGGACCGATAGAAAGAGTCGATAGAAGAAGAGAAATTAGAAGAGGAAGTAGAAGAAGACGGAAGCACAGGACGAGAAGAGAAGAGACGGGAAGTTGTTGGGCTGACTCGACGCGGGGCGATGACGGCGACGATGACGGCGACGATGACGGCGAGGCGAGTTTATAACGAAAAAAGGCCGAGACGGGCACGGGTGGCCGCGCTAGCCCGAAGCGGCTAGCGCGGGCAGGGTGATCGGCCGGCTGTTCTGGGGCCGTCCGCGCCGCTGGCCGCCGCCGCCGCGCCCCGTGCCTCGCGCCCCAGAACAGCGCGGCGGGCTCTGCAAGCGAGGAGGCGAGAATTAAGATGAAAAACAGAAAAAACAAGTAAAACGAGAAAAACAAAAACAGTCGCGTGTTCTTTGTTTTGGTCTTTTGTGTTTGTTTTGCTGCGCAACGCGACACGTTGCGCGCAGTTAAACGATCCGCGTGCAAGCGAGTCGTTGGGGCAACTTTCAGTACTTTGGTTGTTGTGCGCACAACCGCGCAAACGCGCGACGGACGCGCCGGTGATCGTGAGCACGCGATGCGCGTGGCGCGTCACGCGTGACGTCACCCGAACAGACTGGGATGCTGGTTGAACACGTTCTATTCCCCCGACACGAACTCGCCAAACTCGCCAAACTCGTCGTCCGCGGGCCGCGCCGCCTGCGCGAGCCGGACCTGGGCCGCGGACGGCGGCGGCGGCAGGAACGGCAGCGATGCCGTGTTGCTGGTGGTCGTGCTGTCGTCGGTGCTGCTGTTCTTGCTGTTCTCGCTCGTCCGCACGCGTCGTCCTTTCTGCGCTCGTCAGTCGCGTCACAAACAAACACCACGCGCGCTCGTCACCGGCATTGATTGTCGGTCGTTGTAAACACAAAAAACAAACGCAAACTCACCCCGAGCGATATCACGATCGTCTCGCCCTCCTTGAGCGAGTAGTCCCGTGGCTGCTCATCACGGCGGCTCGCCGCGGCCGCCGCGCTCGTGCTCGGATCAGCGTGTCTGCGTCCATCAGTCAGTCCAGTCCAGCCTGATCACACGTAAACTCGATCATTCATACCTCTTGTAGTCCTGCAGCGCAATGTTGAAGTCGAACGCCTCGCTGCGCTCCGCGAATCCCATCCCGAGATACGCGTGCCGCTCGCCGTCCGCGACGCGTATGACAAAGAACCGACTCGAGTCCACCACCTGCTCCACGCCGCGCCCGCTCGCCGCGTACGGCGCGACCACAAACAATTCCCCCGTCGACCCGTCCTCCAGACGCAGCTCGCACATGAGCTCGCCGCCCGTCACCGCCGACGTCTCGAGAACCCGCAGTCGGCCCTTCCACAGCGGCTGCGACACGTCCCACTCCGATGCCCGGTATCCCGCCGCCGTCCGCAGCGGCGGAATTTGGTACACCAGCACCTCCCGGGCGATGAATATCACGGACTCGTACGACGACATCCGTGTAATCTTATAATTGTGTTTGCCGATGCAATTGCCGCGTATTCATTCGTATGAAATCAGGGATCGAGTCTCATTTAATTTACACCAAATCGTATCACGTGATCCTTACACAATCGCGCAAACTTGTGTGCGCGGCTCCTGCTGTTTATCAGCAATAATCGCTAATCTCATCGAGAGCGCATATGGCAATTGCACCCCGTTTCCGCGCATTCAATTCACCCCAATTACCACGCGCAGCTTTTGGAAACACTTTCTGATCGACTCATCTTTACTACTCTCCCGCCGTCTGTCGACTCCTTTGTTCCCGCCTTCGCGGCCGTCCCGCACGTGCTCTAGAATGCGCCCCGTTCTCACAGTCAGCGGTATCCACGCGCGACCTCGCTGACCTTTTCCCGCGACATAATTTTGTTTTGTTTGTTTGTTTTCAGTATCGGATTTATTATATAACACGCATGTCGTCCGAGTCGTCTTCGTCTTTCGTCGCTTTTCCTTCCTTCTCGCCTCTCGAGCGGCGTCTCTCGTCCACGTCTTCGTCGCTATCGACCAAAACTCGACGACGAGGTGTGCCCTCACCGGACCTCGACATCCCCCGTTTCCGGAAGCAGGCAAACGGCTCGCCTTTACAGTCCGCAAGTGCATCTATCTCATCCATGTCCTCGTCATTAGGCGCCGCCCCGTCTTCATCTCCCCAACGCTCAGCCAGTTCTCCGGTATACAACGAAGTCCCACCTGCCGCTATGCATTCTCCGCCACTCTCCCCCGTCACTACAACTACGCCTACTACCACCGCTACGAACATCCGACAATTCGACATATCCCCACAACAACATGCCCTTTTATCGTCTTCACTGTTAGACATTTTCCCAAACCACATGCTCTCTGCCCGCCGGAGCGCGCCTGATCTCACGTCCAGCGGCACGTCACCTGCAGCCGCCAGCGATGGTGCGGAAGATTTTGCAATGGACGTGATCGGACTTTACGAGGGTCCTGATTCTCTTATGCCGTCTCCCGAACGGACCGAGGCGGTAGCTTTTGGTCAGAAGTTGGCGTATCGGACTAGCGTTAGGGTTAGTACCTCGTCCATCAATCTGCAGCAGCAGCTCTTTCGATCCTCGTCTGGTACTTTGAATGGAGCCAAGGCATTGCCAGATGGCCCTGCATTGACTACATTTGCCCATCCAACTTTCCAACCGGGCAGTTTCGCATCCGTCCCGAAATTCAATTCAAAGCCCGCCGCTGCTGATGCGCGCGATCGGTACGGCTTCCGCAAACAGTCTCAATATATTCCAGCAGCGGAATACGATGAATGGTATTCAAAGTACGAGAAATACCAACATCGACGTCGTCGGAAATGGGAGATCTTGATCCGCGACGCCGGTATCCAGATCGGTCCAGACGGCATCCCATTGTCGTTCCCGCCTCGATCAAAGCAAGTCAAACGGTACGTGCGAAAGGGAATTCCCGTCGAATGGCGCGGTGCAGCATGGTTTTTCTACGCCGAGGGACCGAAATACATGGCCGAAAACGAGGGGCTGTATGAACGGTTGTGGAAACAGGGACAGAGTAGCCCGCCGCCGGATTCGGAGCTCATTGAGCGTGATTTACATCGCACGTTCCCGGATAACTTGCATTTCCGTAACACGGATCAACTGGCTGTTATTTCTAGTGTTCCCAAAACGCCGTCATCTGCGGCGTCGACGCCAAGCTCGGCACCTAGCTCGGCTCCAAGTACGCCTGGAGTTGGATCGGCTCCGAGATCGGCTTCTGGGAGTAGACGCAGCTCAACTGTACCCGAGACTCCGATCGTACAGGCGCTAAGACGCGTTTTACTTGCTTTCTCGCTTTACGTGCCAAAGACCGGGTATTGCCAATCGTTGAATTTCCTGGCTGGACTGTTACTGCTATTCATGGACGAGGAGAAAGCATTTTGGATGCTCGTGATCATCACTCAGAAATACCTTCCGGGCATGCATGAGATAAATCTCGAAGGAGCGAATATAGATCAAGGCGTGCTCATGATGTGCGTCAAGGAATCGCTTCCGGCTGTTTGGAAAAAGATCGGCGCAGGTTTGGACGGATACCTTCACGACGACATGATTGTCAGACTGCCTCCGATTACGCTGTGCACTGCTGCGTGGTTCATGAGTGGGTTTATTGGCGTCTTGCCTATTGAATCGGTCGTGCGCGTCTGGGATTGCTTCTTTTAGTGAGTCTCTCTTCATTTACCATTTTCCGTATTTGTATACATGCTAACAAATTATTTTTAGTGAGGACTCTAAAGTGTTCTTCCGCATCGCACTCACGATCCTCAAAATCGGCGAATCACAAATCGAAAGCGTCCGCGACCCGATGGAGATCTTCCAGATCGTGCAAACTGTTCCGAAACACCTTCTCGACGCGAGCATGCTAATGCAAGCCTGTTTCCGTCGCCGGAACGGGTTCGGGCATATTTCGCAGGCTGAGATTGCTCAACGCCGGAACTTTGTGGCGGGGAAGCGTAGAGCTATGTCGCCCGGGTTGGCTGTTAGCGCTGCTGAGAAGAATGGAGGGTTTGTGGAGCAGGATGGGTCAGACGACGATGATGATGATGACGACGACGATGGAGATGGTGATCGTCGTGATCGTGATGGGTTAAGTCCGACGGTAGAATCGTCGTCGCTTATGATGGCAGGCGGTACTTCTGCCAGTGCACCCCGACTATCACCACCGCGGTATAAACACTATGATCAAATTAGTGGACCGTACCGGGCGTCGAAGACGAATTTTGGAAAGCGAATGCAGCTTCTGAGAATGGGTTCGTCGAATATGTTGTCATTGAACGCGCGGGATGATTATTTTGGATCGAGTAGTAGCGATACCGTGCCAGCGTTGCCGAGTGGGGCGAAGGAGATTGGAGGGAAGGAGTAGTGATGGATTTTTGGTTGCGATGTATAGCTTGTTCTTTGTGCATAGTGTATCATAGAAGTAATTTTGGAGAAGGCGTGTATCTACGGACTGTCTTTTGTATATAAAAAAAGATTTCATGAATTGGTTAGTTAATATAAGTGGATGCGTTTACAGTAAGTCAAATAGCCAGAAAAGCAAAACACCGTCTAAATCACATATGCAAAAACAAAGAAAAAAATATCGTCTCCCAATAAGTCAAAAACATGCAAACGAACTCACTCATCCTCACAAAATGACATTATCAATCAACCTAGTCTTGGAACCAAACGTGTTTGGCACTCTAACCGCGAGACTGACAATCGCGCCCTTGAGCGGATGCACAGTTTCGAGATCGGCCAGCGTTTCCGGGTCACTGACCGCGATGTACTCGATATCCTCGACCGGGAACTTCTCTGCGATTGAGGATTCGACTGCGGCTGCGATGTCGAGGGCGGAGGTGTTGGTGCGGTATACGTCGACTGCGCGTTGTAAGCCGGAGTAAATCACGCCTGCGTCGCGTTTGACTGAATCAGAGAGATATGCGTTGCGGGAACTGAGCGCGAGTCCTGAAGTCTCGTCGCGCGTGGTGGGGACAACGATGACGACGCTCGGATAGCATAGATCGTTAACCATCCGGCGGATGACGACAGTTTGTTGCACGTCCTTTTGGCCAAAATAGATGCGATCTGGAGTCGTGATGTTGAGTAACTTTGTAACGACTGTCGCGACGCCGCGGAAAAATTGGGGACGGATTGAGCCTTCGAGCATGGACGACAGACCGTGGACGGTCACGAACGCGCCGGTTTGCGAGGTCGGGTCGAGTGGGATTCCGGAGGGATACATTTCTTCCACTGAGGGCGCGAAAATGGCGTCGACCTGTGTCGGCGACGGAGTAGGTTTCGTTGCATCAGTGACTCGAGCAGGTTCAAGCGACGGCGAGTCGTCGACTTTGGCGATGCCGTGCGAGACGGACGACAGCAGCGCCAAATCGGCTTCGAAATCCCGTGGATACGAAGCCAAATCCTCGCTCGGCGCGAACTGCGACGGATTCACAAAGATCGACACGAGCGTGCGATCGTTCATTCTCAAAGAAGACTTGACAAGCGATAAATGGCCCTCATGCAGCGCGCCCATGGTGGGCACGAACCCGACTGAGAGACCCTGTTGCGCTTGTTGCGCGCGCCATGTCCGGACTGCTGCCTTGGTGCGCAGGATTAGTGGTGAATGCGGTTCGGATGATGCTGACGGGAGTGGTTCTGTGACTGCTGCGGCGGCGGCGGTGGACGTGTATCGTGAGAGAATGCTGGTGAGAGAGGGCGCGATTCGCGCGACGGGACGCGAACAGAAGGACGAGGTCATCGCGTAGGGAGGAAAACTTGTCGCGCGCGTGCGCTCTTGCGGGGCCGAGTGGAGCGTCAATTGGCGGTGTGTTGAGATGAAAGTACAGAGACACAGAAGAAGATACTACAAAGCAATACTCTTCTTTCCACTGTTGAAGAAAGGAAAGAGAAAGGAAGTGGACGGGCGGAAGGGGATAAATACTGGACCGCCACAATGACACGTTCTTCGGCGTGGACAGCATACCGGCGCCTCGGCAGCGGCGGCTGTGTTTGTTGTTGTTGCGCCGTAAGCGGCACTGTGTTTGTTTGTTTACGGCGCACACGCATCGCGCTGCCGCAGTTACGCAGGGGCAGCTCATCGGACCCAATTTCGCCCCTGAACACAAAAGTCCGCCCCCGCCTCAAATTTTTCGTAAGCAGCAAACCCGAACCCACGTGCGGCCCATCTGGAAAAGTAAATACGCCACTATACAACTACACTACATCGTGAAATCTCGAGAAGTTGTACAGACGACATCCACGCGAAGCCATGGCATCCTCCTCACGACGCGACCGGTCGCCACCGCGGTCTCGGTCACGGTCCGACAGTCAAGGTCGGGACGAGAAAAAAGGTTCCGACGAGGCTGAACGTGCGCGGAAACGGGATATCGAGGAGCGTGATGAGCTTGCGCGACAGCTTGTGTCGCGGGACAGCGAGCGGACGATGAAGAACAGCTACGGCGGGAGTAAAGCTGACGGCGCCGAGATTGTTCGTAGGAGACTTTTGGCGGAGGATGGGGATAATGGTGGGGCGGCGAGGGATGCTGCGATGCCTGATATGCGAGTACGGTCGCGTGAGGTGTATCTGAAAGCGCGGGAGGAGAAGAAGTTGGAGGAGTTGCGGGAGCAGGTGAAGGATGATGAGTTGCTTGCGAAAACGATGCGGTTGTCGGTTGATCAGCGAAGGGAGATTGAATCGAATAAGCAGCTTTTGCAGATCGCGGAAGAGCGCATGAATATCGATACCAGCTACCAGGGGTATCAAATGTTGGACGATTACATCACCGAGAAGGGAAAGCTGGATATGAAGCGCAAAAAGGAGACAATGTATAAACGGTACTCCGAGACTTCGAGTGATCGCAAACGGAAACCCGTGACGGATGAGAGTCAGTGGGAAGACGAGCAAGCGCGGCATGCAATGACGCGCAAGAAGCGGAGGGCAGGTGAAGAGGATGAAGTGACGTATGATTACGTTGGCGACGAGGATCAGCAGATTGATTTCATTCTTGAAGCTAGCGAACAGATTAGCGAAGAACAAGCGAAATTGAACGCGAAGCTGAAGGAAGCGGAATTGCATGCGTTTGATATGGAAGCAAGTCGCAAGTCATTGCCGATCTATCAGTATCGTGACGATTTGATATCAGCGTTTGAACATTACCAAGTACTCATCATTGTCGGAGAAACCGGTTCAGGAAAGACGACTCAGTTGCCTCAATATTTGCATGAGAGCGGATACACTAAAGACGGCAAGAAAATCGGGTGTACACAGCCGCGACGAGTTGCCGCCATGTCAGTTGCGCAGCGCGTTGCGGAGGAGATGGGCGTCAAGATTGGAAACGAGGTTGGTTACTCGATTCGGTTTGAGGATAAGACGTCAGATAAGACTATATTGAAGTACATGACGGACGGTATGCTGTTACGAGAGTTTCTCACAGACCCAGAGCTGTCTGGGTATTCTGCGCTCATGATTGACGAAGCGCACGAGCGCACGTTGCATACGGATATTCTGTTTGGACTGCTAAAAGACATTGCTCGGTTCCGGAAAGATTTGCGGTTACTAGTTTCTTCAGCGACCATGGACGCTCAGAAATTCTCTGAATTCTTTGACGACGCGCCGATTTTTGAGATCCCTGGTCGCCGGTATCCGGTCGATATTCATTATACGCCGGCTCCGGAGGCGAATTTTACGCAGGCGGCGGTGAATACGGTGTTTCAGATCCATACGGCGAAGAATCCAGGTGACATTCTTGTTTTTCTGCCGGTACGTATTTGTTTTTCTTCGTTTATATTATATCCATGTGAACGTTTTTGCTAACTTAAAATACAGGGACAAGCGGAGATCGAATCGATGCAAGAGACGTTAACAGAGATTTGCCACAAGCTGGGCAAAAAGATCAAAGAAATGATAATCTGTCCGATTTACGCCAACCTACCGCCGGACATGCAACAGAAGATCTTCGAGCCTGCACCAAAAGGTGCCCGGAAAGTCGTGCTTGCGACAAATATCGCAGAGACGTCGATTACGATTGACGGAATCGTGTATGTGATTGATCCGGGACTTGTCAAGGAGAATGTGTATAACCCTCGGTCGGGCATGGAGTCGCTCGTGGTTACAGAATGCTCACAGGCGTCTGCGAATCAGCGGTCCGGACGAGCAGGACGAGTTGGACCGGGAGTTTGTTTTCGGCTGTACACGAAATGGTCGTATTATAACGAGCATCCGCAAAACACGACGCCAGAGATTCAGCGGACGAATTTGGGATCGGTTGTGTTGTTGCTCATGTCGCTAGGAATCAACGATCTGCTGAATTTCGATTTCATGGACGCACCGCCTACGGACACGCTTGCTCGGTCGTTGGAGCATTTATACGCATTGGGTGCACTAAACGATCGCGGCGAGTTAACAAAGCTTGGCCGACAAATGGCAGAATTCCCGACCGATCCGATGTTATCGAAAGCCGTGATTGCGAGCGACAAGTACGAATGCGTCGAGGAAGTGTTATCAATCATTGCCATGTTGGGAGAAGCCTCTGCGTTGTTTTATAGGCCAAAGGATAAAAAAGTGTTAGCCGACCGTGCCCGCGACGCGTTCACGAGACCCGGTGGCGATCATTTATCGTTACTTGAGATTTGGAACGAGTGGGTTGACACAGAGTACTCGTCAGCGTGGGCGCAGGAGAATTTCATACAGATTAAGAGTTTAACTCGCGCGCGCGATGTGCGGGAACAAATGGCGCGGTTGTGTGAGCGGGTCGGGGTCCGGTTATCGAGCGCGGGAACGCACGAGAACGGGGTCGTTAACATCCAAAAAGCGATCACGGCCGGGTTTTTCGCGAATACGGCGCGGCTGACGATTAGCGGGGAGAGTTATCGGACGGTGAAGACGGGCCAGAATGTGTATATCCATCCGTCGAGCGTGTTGGCAAAGAAGAAGCCGAGATGGGTGTTGTATCATGAGCTTGTGCTTACGAGTCGTGAGTTTATGAGGAACGTGATGGAGATTCAGCCGCAGTGGTTGTTGGAGGTGTCGCCGCATTTTTACAAGTCAAAGGAGTTGGAGACTGCTGGGAAGAAGCAGCAGGAGAAGGCAGAGGAGAGCAAGAAGTGATGGAACTGATTTTGGTTCTCTTAAAAAAAAAGTCTAGAATCTAATAGAGCCATGATATGCATGAGGTATCGCTGCACTCCGCCAGCGGAGACAGGACAAATGACTGGGTATTTACATACAAGTTAACGCCAACGAAAAAAAAACAAGTCTAGTCTAGAAAATAAACGGAATAATGTTCCACTTGCCCGCAACGCACTTGTCTCCAAACCTGCGTACGTAAAACCCACGAGATTGTTCGGCAGCCGCTCCGAGATTGACGGTAGTCCAGATCAAGACAGCGGCAAGTGCGGGTGTGATTGAACCGCATGCGAGCGTGACGGCGACGTAGATTAAAATCTCAGAGGTGTAGTGCGGGCAGACGAGGTGCTTGAAGAGGAAAGATGGCGGGGGAGGAGAGTATTTGATGAGAGCGGCGAGTTGCGCGTGCGCGGTGAGTTGTGCCGTCGCGGCGGCGATGTATAATGTCCATGCAGCATACAATGAGATTGAAGATGGTGAAACCGAGTTGAAAGAATGAGGCGTGAGTGTGTCATATACCGCATCGCAGCAGACAGCGCAGACAGCAGCGATGTAGAACGCGTGGCCGACGATATAATGACCGGCTCTAATGCGCGCAGTCGGGCTCATGTTTTCGACGCGTAAGCACTCATACCAGCGTTTAAGGCATTGCACGAGTAACATAGTCAAAGCGGACTGCGCGCGAGAGTACGGCACATGAGCGTCATCTCCCAAGGTCGCCAGAGCGTCGAATCCGCAGACGCGCAGGAACGTCGAAAGGCGAGCATCGAGAGAAATCAGCGCACGCACGGGTAACGTGAAGAGTCTGGAATGTGCAGAGAAGAGAGTGATGATTGCGAGTAAGGAGAATGCTGATCCGGCGATGTAGAAATGCGTGAACCAGCGTTTGGGAACGGTCGCGGAGAAGAGCGCGTTAATACGACTACTACTACCGTTGCCGCCGTCGCTCGGAAGAGTCTTGCCGTACTCGAGGAGGAACCGCAGAGGAGGGAATAAACGCGCAAGGAGGACAGAAGATGCACAGGCGTAGAGAAGAAGCTGGACGGCGAGGGCGAGCAGGCGCATGGCGGCGCGGAGTAGCGCGGCCAGAAAGACGGTCTGGAAGCTGAACGAGGGCCCCTCCGGCGGAATGCAATTAAAATAAAATTGGAGAAAATAAATTAAATAGATTAATGAGGGACTAGACGAGAATAGGCGAAAAGAAGCGAAATCCGACTATCCGAGATAAGATTAGCTGGGGGAAACGAGGGAAAATTGTAAAAGAGGTGGAGAAATAGTTTGTAAACTAAATGGAGGAGCCCGAGTAGACACAGAGGGCCGAGAGTGCAGTGGAGAGGCGTCGGGGTTGTCCGCAGTACGAGACCCGCGCGTGATGTCATGCGCACGCGTGGGCGAAATTGCGATAAAAACGATGGCGGGAAAAACAGTCAGTTGAAAGAGGGAAGCATTGAGGCAAAAGAAGAGAAAAAGAGCTTAAGACAGGAAAGTGGAAGAAAGAGAAGTCGTGAGGACGCTACACTGGACTTTTTGCCTGTCCGGGCGATCTGTAAACAGTGGACAAACGTTCGCGGCATCGCGTACCTGGAGTGGGTTTTTAGTTCTCGAAGGATTTAGCGAGCGAGATTGTCGTTAAATGCCGAAAGCGGACTAGAGCAACGCGCTACTGTGCGCTACTGCGCTGGTGTGCGGCGGGAGCGCGTTCGCGGCGCGCGGCGCTGTGTTTTTAAATGCGAGTGGGCGTCGCTATGTCCGGAAATGATTGAGAGATGGAGAGCTAGAACTAGACTAGAGAGCTAGAGAAATAAAAGAACAGGAGAGCACCTCAGCACATCGATCAACAAACAACGAAACAACACACAACAACTTGAGACACAACAAACAACGAACCTCTCGCGCGTTGCCGGGGCAACCGCGCCGGCGGCGGCGAGCGGCGCGGCGCCGCGCAGATCGGACAGTTCGCGAGGCCAATGAGCGGCGGTGGGCGCGCTTCTCTGCGCGCACGGGCGCGCTCTGGAAGCCTTCCCGATCGGTGCCGCGCGCCCTGAACGGGCGCCCTTAAAGGGCCCGCCGTCGCGCCCCGCCCGCGCATCTCCGCCGCCGCCCGGCCTGCCCCGTCGCGTCCTGTCGCGTCCGTCGCGTCCTCCGCGTCTCCCGCGCTTCCGCGTCCTGCTCCTCCTCGGCTTTCCAGCCCTTATTATCCCGCGGTCGGGCGTGCGTTGCGCCGGCGTCGAGCGCAGCAATGGACGTGTAAGTCAGTCTCTTCTGCTGCTGTCTGGCAGCTCGTCTGTTCTTCTGCGTCCTGTCGCTCTCCACCGCAATGGCAACGGGCACTGCTGACTTTGCCAGCACATTCATCACGATCCACGACCTCACACAGCACGCGACCATCCTTTTCGCGTCCGACTCGGCCGAGCTCGTGCTGGGCCACGCGCCTGCCGCGCTCGAAGGCCGCTCGTTCTACGACTTCCTCGACCCGGACGAGCACGCCGCTGGCCGAGCTGCACATCATCGTCTTGTCTCGCTCGACCGCGCTGCTGTACTGTCACGAGCTCGTCTATTGCATGCCAATGGCACCTATGTCGCGTGCGAGTGCGTCGTGACTGTCGTGTTTGACGTGCTCGTCGCGGCCACGACCGCGTACCAAATGACCATCAAGAGCGAAGGTGAGCCTTTGATCTGATCCGTCTTGCACGGGCAATTGAATTCTGACAGTCGTCCTCTTACAGACCGCGCCCAAGCCGCGCCCATCGTGAGCCGCGCCTTCGCCTCCGCCGCCTCTTCGCCCTCATACTCAATCTCTCCCTCCTCCTACACAACCCCGTCTGACTCGCAAGATCGATCTCGCATGCTCAACCACCTCGCAGCCAAACTCGGCCAACCAGGACACACACAACACGAGCCCCGAGCAGCCCTGATCCTGAACCGCGCCTCGGACTTGCTCCCGGTGCTCTACGCGACCGAGTCCGTCTCGCTCGTGCTCGGAATCACTGCGCGTGAGCTCGAGGGCTGGAACTTCTGGGACTGCCTTGTCGCCGAATCGCTCGTCTCGGCACAGCTCGCGGTCGAGCGCGCGAAGGAGAACGATTCAGTTGCGTACCTGCGCGTCATGTGGTGCGATCCGCGCTCGCACGAACGACCTTCCACGCGCCAGTTCGCGGGATCAGCGCCTTCATACGGCAGCGGCAGCTGCGAGTCGTCATCGTACCCGCCACATTCGCCGCATTCGCCGCTCGAAGTCGAAGTCGTCGTCTCGTGCTCCTCCGACGGACTGATCGTCGTGATTCGCCGGGCAGCCGCACTTGCTCCCGACTTGAGTTCGAGCGCTCCCGACCACCCGAGCAGTTTTCAGAACAGCTTCCAAAACTGCTACGGCGTGTTTGCCAGTCCCTGGGGCTCGCTCTCGCCCGTGCCGCCGCCACCGCTACCTGTCACGCCGCTCGATCAGCCGTTCATGGACAACAACGACACGGTCGCGGTCGACGATGACCCGATACTGGACAGCATCCAGGACCTGGCCGTGTTGGCCTGGCGGATACGCGGCGAGCGGCGGCCCGAGGGCGGGTAGTACTCAGAACTTAGCCGGCCCCCGCACATCTCCGTCTCACAAATCACAATCCCGTCATGGTCCAAGTTCGAAAACAAAACTCGGAAATCCGAGCCCTTAAACTTAACTCAGTTGGCTGTCTGAGTCTATATAGTCTTGCATTTGGCGTTTGTTCAAAATTCTGTTTGAAATTCACGATTTTTAGTTTTATTTTAACTATTTATTTTTTAAATTTTCATTTCTCTCAAGACTTCAGACCGGCATCGAGTTGTCTCAGCTTGTTGTCTCACAGCGCCGTTGTCTTGTTCTGTGTATTTTTATCCAAATTAACATCGCCGTCGCTTTTCTGACATCAGTTTGGTGGGGCAATGTTTCTACCTCCTTCGAGTAATTGTTGACTCCGAATTGACTCATTGAAGTCTTCGCAAACCAGTTCATCTGGCCAGACTGGCCTTTTCAAGGCCACCTTAGTGACTTAGTCTTAACACTAACCCTCTCTTACAGTTAATTTATAAATTAATAGTTACCGGTAACTTAGTTAAAGTTAAAACGACAGTTAACGACTACAGGTAACAGGTTTGAGATTCCAGAAGGATATAGCGCCAAGTACGGAATACGAATACGATCACGTTAGCATGAGAGATTCGCTGAACAAATAGATCAACTGCTCATGAGCTCATCCGAGAGATTGACTGACCCTTATAAGTTATGACCTATCGAACTTACAGAGTGACGAATTGGTTCAGAGATCCAAGGGAAAGATCTATAGTCAGGCACAGCTCTGGCTGTGTGGGTTTCGTCATACATGAATCAGGGTACCCAAACAAAGGACTCCAAACTGTGAACAAATGCACGCTCAGTCTTTCCATCTATAAGTAATCCGCTGACTGCGAATACACTGCTACGCATAACGCAGCTATCAGACTATCAGTTCGTCCTATCACTCTGGCTTTGACTCTCTGCATAATCCAACAACCATAGCCCAAAAAAGCCTTGCAAAGTCATGAGACTGTTGATCGAAATCTCACGATACGATACGAAATATGTGCCATATTTCTCAACGACTCGTGTGCTTTTAGCCTTTTACGCATGCAGAAAAACTGGTATCATAGAGTAGTTTTTGGATGTGAACTCCCCTATTGAAACTGCTAGATGAGTGACAAATTGACCCTTGTCCGTGGATTCATAGTACAAACATCTGGGGTGGCAGTGTTTTGGACTAGTAATCCCAGATTCCCAGTACCATCAAATGATCAATTGAGTATTTAAGTCATTAAAAATGCATTGAGATGCTTCCACTACAACCGAACAAACGTAGGGGCTTAGAGAGTAGAGATTTTAAAGGTAACGAAAATGTCCTCTTAAAAGAGATGCAGCGCGGGGTACAAACCCTAAAAACCCTATGTATTTCTCGATCGAAGTCGCGTCGCGTCGCGCCAAACGATACGATAACTCGCGATCTCAATAACTATCTTGTCTACGAGATCTGCTCCTCCAGTCCCCCGACCATCTCAATCTCGCTCAACCCTGACATGCGATAGCCGCCACCGTTTGGCAGCCGCGCAGCAAAGCCTGGCATGCACCGATGAAAAAATTCGCCATTGACGCGGTTCTTCACGTGAGGGTCCCCCATCATATCGTTAATGATTAGGCTGGCTGACTAGTCATAGACGGCCAACGTGTCGATTTTCTATTATGCCTCATTTTATCCGTTCAGGAAACACAATGAACCGCAGATTTTTGCGACGATCGGGGATACATATGTATGTCTACTGTACCCTTTTGGCTTTTTGTTGCGCGGTGGAAAGCTAACTTGAAGCTTGTCATTTGCATGTGCCAGTCTACGCCGTCCAGTAACGAACGATTCCGGATCATTGCTACATACATAGACGACAACGTACGTGAAATTTGCCATGTTTAGATTTCACTTTGTTTTGCGCATTATCATGCTAACTCGATCCAGCCGGAAGAATCTCTCTGCTCGGTCGCATGGACAAATAATCCAACCACTGGCGCGCCCTGGCTCGCAGTTGGCGGTAAATCGGGTGTCGTCAAAATTGTGGATTGCGCGACGGGCACGCTCGTGCGTAGTCTGCGAGGTCATGGCGACGAGATTCTAGACTTGCAGACATGTCCTACGCTCACGCACGTTCTTGCGTCGTCATCAGGCGATCATACGATCCGGATCTGGAATCTTGATGATCGGTATATCGCGCAGCCGTGCGCTGTTATATGTGCCGGCGAGGGTCATCGTGAACAGGTTCTTTCCGTTGGATTTCATGATTCAGGGCGGTTCCTTGTCTCTGGAGGCATGGATAATCAGATTCACGTCTGGGCACTGCCCGATCTCGCGAGTCTTGTGGTTGACAAAGATGATCCGGTTGTGTTGCATTGGTCACATTTCACGACTCACGCGCTGCATTCCAATTACGTCGACTCTGTAGCGTTTTACGGTGACTTGGTTTTATCGAAAGCTGCGAAAGAACATCGGATCATGCTATGGCGGATCGACGGGTTCAGCTCCGATCTCGCAGACGTTCTTAGCCAGGAAAATGCTCCGACGAGTCATGACAAGACAAAGGATACGTTGTCTGCGTTTGGTCAGGGACTTACCTGGTTGGCGCAATTCAATACGCCGAGCACGGCGCCGTGGTATATGCGTTTCGGACTTGGACGGGGCGGGAGTGTTGGGCGTGGACCGATGCTGGCGATGGGGAACGATGCAGCGAAAGTTTACGTGTTTGATCTTAAGCGGTTTGAGCTTACGAATGAGAGTGATCCGGTGATTGGTTCTGATTCGGACGAGTCTATGCATTCTTCGTATAAGCATTTGAAAGTCGAATATATCTCGTCCGATGACGAATTCGGATTTCATGATGACGAGACTCCTGTCAAGGAGAAACGTATACGGGCGAAGGATGAAGATCTGTCAGAGTCTGATTCTGATGTTCCGATTGCTGTTACTAGACATAGACGGAAGAAACGAGGTGGCCAGGCTTGGATTGCTCCAAAGGATGCGGCAAGGAAGACGAAGCGGAGGCGGAGGTATCAGAGAGATAAATCGAAGCGGATGAAGCTGATGGTTGATGAAACGTCTTCTTCTGGTGTTGCGGGAGCTTCAGGTGCTAGAGTACCTGATCTTGATGATGAAGAGGAAGAAGAGGAGGATAATGAGGATGACGACGAGGAAGACGAAGATGACGAGGATGACGACGAGGATGACAACCCCAAGACGAGATCCGTGGCGTGGAAAACCGCGAAGGTTATGGCTGAGACTTTTGATAGCGAAGCTGGCGATGAAGACGAAGATGAAGATGAGGAAGACGGGGATGAGGAGTTTGAAGATGCCATGGACGTTGACCACGATGCCGGACAACAATCGCTATCGCAGAATGTAGTGATCGTTTCGTCTGACAGCGACGTGCCGCCAACAGATCACGAGAACGATAGATCTGGATTGGGCTCAAATCACGACTCGGATTCCAATTCAGACACAGCCCGTCATTCAAAGGATCCCCACCGACTTTCAAAAAAGCAAACCAAAAAGGAACCAGCACCCAAGATTCGCATCAAGCTCAACTACTCACGTCATCCGAATTCTGCAAGCAAGTCGCCGAGGACCCGTGCGTCCGATAAGCAGTCAACCGCAATCTCGACGACTTCTTCCGTTAATTTGGTGTCGTCGCGTTCTGGCCTGCAGCGTTCACCGCTAACAGTGGCTATCAAAGGGCTTCCGTCTAAAGCGAAGAGCGCAGTCGCCAAAAAGGGTCTTCCCGCATCTGGAAATGAAACAGCTACGTCGGGACCATCGACGACTACATCCTCGGCAGTGCAACATACTACACCATTGAAAGCAGCCAGAAAGCAAAGCAGAGCGATCACGCCCTCGCCTACATCCTCAAATTTATCATCCCTCGCACCACAATCACCTCTTTCAACAGCCGACCTGCAGGCATTAATCGCATCCCGAGCAGTAGCAGCACAAGCAAATAATCCTCATTTCCAGTCCCCGAATGTCACCCCTTCTGGCCGCCGGACTGCTGCTACTCCGTCTGTACCGCAACGAACTCCATACACAACCGAAGGCACATCCGCGATCGCAGACCCTTTTGGGTTCATTAAACCGCATGCGACCTTAGAGATTCCGCGATCAAAGAGATTGATAAGACATGTTGCGTTTAGTCCGCATGGTGATTACATGGTTGCCGTGGGTGATGGTGGCGTAATATGCGTTTGGAAAATACTCGATGGAACGGAGACCTGAGTTCATCTGTTATGCAAGAGTATAGAAAAAAGTATATATAACTGTAACTGTAACACCAAAGACACACTCCTCGAGCGCGTAAAATTAATCAAGCACAAAGACCAATTCACCTTGTTACTATAAAAAAAAAACCCCCAAAGTCCGCCATTATAACACCAAATCCCTAAAAGTACACAACACTGGTCGTTATTAAACAGGCGTCCAAACACCTCTTGACTGCGCAAGCTAGGCTATATCTCCGCTAAACCCTTCCGATTGCTGACTCGACACAAGATAATTGTACCAGTCTCCGATGTTCAGCGAATTCGGCACGTTACTCGAATACGCTGCCGGCATTGTTCCTGCAGCAGCAGCAGCAGCTGCTGCCGCCGCCGCGCTCTCAGGACTCATGTTCGGATCGACGCTAAACCTCCCATCCGCACCAATCATATTCACAGGTCCTTTCGGTCCAGCCATGTTCGGTGCTCCGCTCGTTGGCCCACCCGTAACCGAAGGAGTCGACATATCATCCGGCGTTGTGGTATGATCTGCGTCCAAGTCTGCAAAGAAATCTAAAGCGCTTCCCGACATGCCCGACATTCCTGTCGGCAATCCATTATTCTGAGGCCATCCTGTCGATGAGTCAGGATGCATTGGTGTCGCTGCATTTGCAGGGTCAGAGTTATGTAGCTGAGACTGCTGTTGTTGCATCAACGCGATAAGCTGGTCCTCTGGGAACAACTGAGACGGCTGGAAATTCTCGACAAACGTCTGAGATAGCGGCGGCGAATGGGTGACAAAATAGAAATCTGGTGGAGTTCCAGGTACCGAGACATTGGCCTGAAATGGAGTAGGCAACGCCGTACCTGGCACAGTACCAGGTCCGCCACTGACAGAATTTGGTCGAGAGGCAAAATATGAAGTACCTTCTGCTTGCAGCGAATTTTGACGAGGCATTTGGACCTGAGCCCCGCTAGATTGACTTGGCGATTGCATCAGTGACGGTGTAGCAGGTCGTGACGACGATCTTTCGTAAGACACGTTCTGTACCGGTGCCGACGACACTAGATATGACGGCATCTCCGTCGGTTTCAATGGACTCTGCGGAACTGCAAACTGTGGCTGCGGAGCTGCAAGGGGAACTGGCACTCCCGGAGTTTGAAGTGGTGTTCCAGAGCGAGATCCTTGCGCTGAATGAGGCTGCTGTTGCTGGTTTTGCTGCCGCGGATTCACTGCTCGGAAAATGCGGTCCTTCATCTGCTTATTCTCATTGATCTTCTGGAACAGCCGTAGAATCATCCGTCCAACCATCCATGACTTCCCAACTTCTTCCAATGCATCCATACACGCTTTCAAAGCTTTCTGAGCACTTGCAACAACTTGCGGGCTATGTGACTTGGTTTGGTACACAAACATAATCATGGCGGAGAATAGTGTGTACACCGTGAACGCAGGAGCGTTTAAAAGCTCTTTGGCAGTGCCCATATTTTCAATAATCCTAGCAATCATATGCGCGGCTTGAAACGCAATAGCACGCGACGGGTATGACGTCAAGTAGCTATTCCCCGTTACCGACACCTGCGGTTTGGACTGAGACATGTTCGTTCGATGAAGTAAACACAAGATCGTGTAGTATTGCAAGTGAAGCAAAGCTTTGAAGAAATCGTGAGACTGAGGATCATTAACAGAATACCGAAGTTTTTGTGGCAAATTCGTAATCCAAGCTCCAAGGGCCATATCAGAATGCGTAATGTCCGGATTCCTGTTATTTGACCGGTTTGTCTCTGAGGCAACGGAGAATTGCTGGCGAAGTACAAGTCCCATAATCTCAGACAGCTTGAGTGATTGAATAAAATAAGCGACGTGTAACTCGTTCGGAGGATACTCGTATGGCCCAGGTCCTTCTTCTTCAATGAAATCTTCTTCAAGAAGCATAGGAACGTCAGTATCGTCCGTATTGATCAGTACTGGTCTTCCAAGAGCGATTGCAACATTTCGATCTCGGCTCTGCAAAAAAAATATTTGTCAGTCTTCTCGCAGCACAGCAAACCCAGGTCTACAACACTTACAAAAAGCACCCACCACAGCCTTTTCCATAGTCGCTTGTCAACCACGCTTAATTGCGAGTTTTCCACGCTCCGATGTAACCCAAATCCCTGAGCAACACAGAGTGCCACGCGAGTCCAATAGAACACATTCTTCGTTACATCTTCTGGGCCTTCCCACCACCAGCCTAACAGCACAACCGACTGCACGATTGCAATTCTATCATCCTCATAGTTGGCATCAAACAATGCCTTGGCACGCTTATACAACGTCAAACTGGCGAGATCAGGGGAGCCATTTTGATCCAGCAAAGCGGGATTCCTGCATACTCGAGTACCTGCGAGCATGATTGCTTGAAGGAGCAGTAAAGAAGGAGGATTTTTCGGGTCGTTATATCGGCGCATAAATTGAGTTCGGTTGATCATCGGGACAATTGGATGGATCGTGGAGAAAAAACAATCAACAAGCTCGTCGCAGATGTCTCTAGGAGGAAGTAAGAAGGCACCTCGCCGATTTAGCATCTCGATCTCCTCGGGATCAAGTTCATTGAGTCTTGCAGATCCAACACGAAGTTCTTCCGGGAGCGGGTAATGACAGACTTCGGTATCACCTGCCCTCGATTGTACCAGTAAACTGAGGTTTGAAGATGACCCTAAATACGCAACTCTGCCCGACTGTCGCACTCGGCCACTCACGGAAGTGTTCTTTGAAAGCATATTGGCCCACATATCTGCAGGATCCGCCACGTCCTCATGCTTTTGACTCATAGAAGAAGCAGACGTGGCTGCAGCCAGTCCTCCCAGTCCAGAGGCCTTGGAGGTTGAAGCGCGTTTCGCTGGCCTTGGAGCTTCGCTGTTAGCTTGAGTCTTCCTGCTCTTTCTGTGGTTCTCCGATTCAGGCTCGAGCTTCCGCTTCGTGTCGTCTCCGTCGCCTTCGTCACCACCGTCGTCCGCGGATTGTCCATATTCCTCGTCGTCTTCAATGGAAACTCCATGCTCCTCAAAACCGTTTCCAGATTCGGCTCTGCTGTCGAGAGCATTTGGTGGAGACGTCTTTGCCGAAGAGTCTCCCGATACAGGCTTGCTTCTTCAGTCCAAAATTAGCCCTGAAACGGATCTGAGTCGTCGCCATATACGTACGTTTTCTCGGGTCCTTTCCGGCGTCGTGTACTAGGAAGTCTGTAAAGCACAGAGCAGTTAGATCATAGTCTTAGTAGTATCATACATCGTCAAAACCGTACTTGCACTCGCAACCAAAAGCTATGCAATTCTAGAAAAATATTAGCGCGTGCATATCTTCTAGCATTCGTCGATCCAACATACCGTGCACGGCATACGATTCGTGACATCGCATCGGACCTATAGTGGTGGTGTCAGCAGAAACCACTGTGATTCCGGATCTTGAATTCCTGCGCACCTTTCTCGAATGGCACCTATAGCAAAAAATACTCGTCAGAACTTCGTCACACGAATAGTAAGTACATGAACAACTCACACTTCACACGCACGGGCTGCACGAGCGCGACGGTAACTGACGTGCTTTCCGCCATTCTGATTCTGCGTCGAAGACGACTCGTCTTGACTGGAGTCCTCGGCCATAGTGCCGCGTGAAAAGTATATACACACCGCCCAGAGCAAAAATATCTGCAAAAGAAGCTCGAACTTCCAGCGATCGCACAATAATCAGGCTGGTAAATACTACTGAGATGGGATCGATTTATTGTCCGGGGCAATCGGACCGCTGATGGGAGCTGTTAGATAATCAACCCTTACCTCTCATTTTCATGTGATCTTCATGGCGGGCACGTGGACTACCAAACTAATCTCGAATCGTACTATTTCGTCCACATGACATACCACACAGAAAATCTGTTTATAGCGTGGGGACATAGGGTGCCACTAGTGACTGAGGTGAAATTCTTAAAAAACATCTTACATCGTGTCTTTTAAGCTTGAGTAATTAATGAGTATTAATGAGTAATGAGTTTACCAAGAAACCAATATAACTTCAGGTAAATTATTTGTATTAACTAATGCCTGCATAGCTGCATCTATCGAACTGAACTATATCTCACATCTACCTCACGGTAGTCACTCCACTCACTAAAGTCTCACTGAAGTACTCCAGCGCAATTACAAACACGCACAGCAAGCTAGCAATGCAGTAGTGGCTGATACTCATCCCGATATCTAACCAGCTACCTTCGTCAAGAACCAGGTAGAAGAAGTTTAACGTAAGAATATCCGAAATTGACAACACCATGGTAAACAGCGAAGAAGGCTTTACGCCCAAGCCCTGAGTCAGCAATCCCAAGTCAGTCGAGATAACGGCAAACGGAACCAAAATTTTGAAAATCAATAAGGCGCCCATGGCTAATGGATCAAAAACCGGCAGCAAGCGGTAGACAGAGTCCAGCGAGAACGACGAAATACTGGCGATGTTTCCGGTTCCAAAAAACGCAATTTGTGTCAAGAAGAAGAATATCAAGGCAATGCGAATATCCGCAAGCTCCAGCCTGCGCTCAACCTGCTTGACTGTGGTAGGTAAACTGCTGGTCTTCGCACCGTTCGTGGTACTCTTAGCAGAACTCTTGGTGGCAGCCTCCTCTATCTCTCGTCGACAATCGTAGATTTTCTGCTCCATATCCACCCAGCACACAAGGTTTGTAAAGAAGACTACATAGAACAAGCCTTCATAAGAGATTGTGAGCAAGACAAATGTAGGGGCGAACGCGAGAAAGATGATCAAGAGCCGTGTTCGGTAGTCGTGTGACCGATTTGACATATGCGCGAAAGGAACAGCGATAGATCCAACTGTCAAACGTTAGTAAACGGGAATCCTACCGCGATATTGAATAACATACCTAAAACAACCCAGCCCATTATCTGATTGCCAAGAGGAAGACCATTACCAGCTTGTAGAGACATAACTGTAGGATAGGTGACAATCATAGACAGTACGACAAGACCAAGCTGCAGTCCAAGAACTAGCATTGTGAGAGTTGCAGGTTCTTGTCCCTTCCTTGACCTCTTAACAATACTAATCATGCCTGCTGCTCCCATAATAGTCATGATAATACCTGCTGAGAGACTGTAATTTGTTATTAGATGATTTCTCAAACGAGAAAATTCTTGTTACTCACATTTGTACGATACTCTCAACCTTAACGACAGGTAGGAGAGTAAATGTGCCCATAAGCCAACAAGAAACAAACCAAACGCTTGTCAGGGCTTTATTCTGCTTGCATAGTTCAATATTCTGAAGCAGCGGCCAAAACGAAAGAAGCCAGTAAATGACTGAGAACACTTCGCGGTGAAAGTAACCTGCCACAATGGCTTCCATTAAAGCCAAAAATACGGCCATCTGCACTGCCAGCTTTCCGGCAGTGTTTTGTACTCGTCCCTCTGAATTCCAAAGTAGAATTTTCAGACCTTGCCAAAGCGACAGACGGTATTCTGCCACAGTCTCCCAAAAAATCACCGGGAATACGGCGTATAGGTAATGCATGAGTGGTGCTTTTTGCAACACAAACATTCCATAAATAACGGCAAGGATTGCTGCTGACAACATCGTGAACTATTAGTATTATGTTAGCTCGATGTTCATCCGAAAAAAATACATCTCACGTACAGTTGGTCCCAAGGAAGGCGCGATCTTTGCTGGGAGAATATAGAAGTCCAAAAATGAGGTGAGAGCATAGAAAATCCAGCCCACAAATCCGAGAGTAACCAGTGTTCTTAAGAAGAGCCAATTGTACGTCTGCAGATATCTCAATCCTTGGAGACCCAAATGCATCAATTCATCTGATAAGCTTATCGCGCCTGTAAAATCGCCAGACTTATCAGCTGAAATAGCACGATCAATCAATGAGTCCAGCGAGCTCGTTGCATTCTCGATCAGTGGATATGGCTTAAAATTTAATTCTGACTTTTGGATTTGAGCTGCGGGCAGTTAGCATTGCTGCTGCATATAAAACCCAGAAGCTATTCACCTTCTTTGATACGGTATTGTTCCAAAATTTCCCGGGCATTAGCAACAAGCGCTGTGCTCTTTACTGAAGGCGGCGCGTCGATGAAGTCCAAAGGTAGCCGCCCTACTGAATTTGCCGGATAATTCAAGCCCACAAGATATGTCTAAATATCAAAGTCAATAAATGAAAAGCTTGCAGCAAAGTTACGTTGCAACCAACCATTAGAGCCGCTATGTCAGCCTGCTCAACGTCGACACGCTTGACACTTTCCAAGCCCCAAGGTTTAGAAAAATCGTCGTGTCCGACCGGAAATGCGGTATCCGGTTTCGCAACTCCTGCGCCCCACGCAATAAGAGGTGTTCGGGTATTGTCAGGATGGCCATCGCCGTGACTTCCCCAGTCACTCATTCCGTGATCGGCAGTAAAAACCCAAGCCGTCTTACCGTCATTGTAAAAATCATCAACCATCTTCTGCAGCTTTTTAATCCCGTTATCCACATGCTGAATATTTTGGTGGTACTGGTCAGAGTATGGTCTGCTGGCATGGCCGGCTGTATCAATTCCCAGCAAATGGAGGAAGAAAACGATCTTGTCTTGCCGGAGTGCTGCGTTCACTTTCGGGTCGGACGCCGCGCTCGCAAATAACTGTTCGATTTTGTCAAAAACAAATGTGTCCAAATCCCGGGTGTCTGAGATCAGTTAGAAAATTGAAAGGCGATCATGGTTCTCAACGCATACGTACCCATGGTGAAATCCTCGAACTCATGCCCGTACATGTAAGTGTCCACTCTTTCGGGGTCTGACGCGCCCAGTGCAAACATAGGCAAAATATCCGGAGATCCAAAAGACCAGGTATGTCGAGACTGGTTAAACACCGAGTCGAAGTCTACTGGGTTCTCTTTCCAGCCTATTGACATTAATTTGCGATTAATCACATACAATTAAGTCCCGGAGATGCTTACCTTTCGTTACCGCACTGACATCTTCGTAAAATCCAGCAATAATTGCGACATGTCCCGGACGCGACTCTGTGGGCATGCGCGTATGCGATACTCCAAATGTACCCTCATTCAAGATCTTCGAGCGTAGAAATGGCGCGGCATATTCGTATGTGTCTGTAGCCGGGTTGAATCTTGGCTCTAAGCATTTGTCTGCCCGAAGACCATCACCTAAAGAACATACCGAGTCAATTGCTATTTCATTGCGGCCGTAGTGACTCGTAACCAATGCTGCGCAACTTACCAACTATCAAGAATAACCGCTGTGCTGGGGCATCCTCTGTCGACACAAAGTGTCGCATGCCATGGACCAAAGGCGTAATGAAGTAAATATCAAAAATTGACCATAGGTACACCAAATGGAACAGAATTCCAATAAGCAGTACAGACTGCTTCGCGAGGCGATTCATGGTTACAACCGGTCAGCACCTCGGGCCGGACTGATCAACGAATAAGAAAATAGAGCGAGCCTTAGTTAGTTGAAGCAATTGCCATTATAAGCCACAACAAGAGAAATTAAATGAATGTAATTGACAATGTGGAAACGAGATATATATAAACGTTTGAATATATACACGGGCTGTCGCGTCGGTGCCTCCAGGTAGTTCGCGCGAAGCCCGCACATGCGCCGGCTAGAGGCGCTTATCCACTGAGTGTTTATTCGACATGCGGCGCGACACTTGCTGCAACTGATTGGAAATACCAACTTCTACAGTTCAGTTCTTCTACTATTTTGCTATCTCGGCAAAGAAACATTTAAAAGTCAATTTACTAATTACTATATATGAATATGCTTGATAATCAACAAATCAAATAGATCAAATTACATGAACCAAAAACACCCAAACCCACCAGACCGGAAGCTAATACATTGAACGATCAAATTGACCAGGTCAATGCAGTTGGTTCCAGCGTCCCTCCTAACGAGTCCACTGCCGCCTCCGTCAGAAAAAAGAAATCCAAACAAGAGTCTACTTTGAGAGGTCGGTGAAGCCAAGCTCGTACACAAATCCAAGTGTCAGCTTAGCGTGCTCAAGCATGTGCTCGAACGACAGACGATCGATGGTGTCGCGCGTAGAGTGGATGAAAGGGTTCGAGTCCTTGAAGGTGGACTCAATAACAAACGCAGATGGGTATCCCACCTTCGCAGCTGAGGCATGGTCGGAGCAAGCATAGCCACACTCGGTCTCCACGAAGGGGATGTTAGAGTAAGCGGTGATAACCTTCTTGATGAACTCGGTAAGCTCCGGGTGCACGAAGTCGGTGATGACACCAAGAGACTCGGGTAATCCGGCGTCAATGGTCTTCTTGACAAAGCCGGTCATGTCCTGCTGAAGCATGGCACCCACATTGATGCGGCGCTTCGCGTACTCCGTGAAAATGGCTTGAGAACCAAGCAGACCACCTTCCTCAGCGGAGTACCAGTGGAACTCAACAGTGTTGTTGGGAGCAAATCCACTTGAAACTAAGGTACGGAAAGTTTCAAGAATGGTGACGGTTCCAGAACCATCGTCGTCCGCTCCGGGTGCTCCAAAGAACGAGGGGAAAATCAAATTAATGGAGTCCTGGTGGGCACCCACAACGACAGTGTGGTCCTCAGCAGTACCGGCATTAACACCCGGAATACGAGCGATCAGCGAGGTCTGGGGCCACGAATGGTGGAATGGCATGACCTTGATGCTGGGGTTCGCTGCCGCGACAGCCTTAACCTGCTCAAAGAGCCAGGTCGAACTTTCAGCACCAGTTGTAGACTTGTAGTATCTAGTGTAGAAAGACGAAAACTTCTCAAGATTTTCCTTCATGTTGGCAATGCTAATGTTCGCGAGAAGCGGCGACGCAGTCTCGAGGTACGCAACGTCCGCAGGGTAGGTCACATTGATCGACATGGCGGTAGCAGCATCGTCAGAGACCGAATCAGTGATATCCATGAATCTGGTTCCTGCCTTTAATAGAACTGTTATTAAAACTGCCTTGTTCATTCAGGAGGCAGTGGCACTCACTCTCTTGAGCTGAAGCTTGTCAGCCTCGCTGATCCATTGTGCCGAGCCTTGCGCGGTCTGGACCAGACGCAGCTCATTGGGGTTGAACAAAGTCTGAGTATTGTACTCGGAAAGCAATGCAGCCGAAGCTACTGATGCAGATAGAACTGCGGTGGATACTGTAGAAAAGCGCATTGTTATTTGCAGGTGATGAAGTCCAAGTGGCGGCGATATCCGATAAGTAAGAGCTCGAAAGACGTGATTTTACGACTTTAAAAGTGAGCGTCAAATTCACGTGACTTAAGATGAACTTCTACCAATTATTACGAGAACAGAAATTAAATCTCTATGCTTGTATTTATAGCTATTTACATATTAAAATCGCTGTTCAAATGGTATAAAATCATTGGTCGAGTCTTCAACAAGAGACCAAGGGCCAGAGACACGCCAATTATGTAGCATGGGCGCACGTATCTTGAGAAAGCCGTCCCAAAGCTAAGATCATTTCTCCAGGATGTTGATGTTGACCGCTGATAATGCATCCACAGCCCATTTGGGGTACTTTGTCATATCGCCTTTGTACAGCGTCATAAAAAAGTCTCTGACAAACTGCGGGAATTCGTCTCGAATAATTGCTTCTCTAGCCGTACGCATGAGGTTGAGCTGGTAATGAACGTTATGGAGCGTAAGGAAATGAGCGCCGGTCGTTTCCTACATACCGTTAGCCATATTCCAGAGTCATACTTCATGAATACTTATAAAGGGTAGCGTACCTTTGCCGCGACATGATGTATAAAGGCACGAGTGACCCCCATACCACCATCTTCGCGCGTTCTGCAAACAGGGCAAGTACACCCGTTCTCCACCGGACCAAAATCCGCCTCATAACATTTGTTACGGAGGTTCAGAACGCCTTCGGCAGTAATTGCGTTGCCAAACCGCTGTAGATATAATCAGTAAATGCAACCTTATCAGGGAGACATAAAGTACTAACCGCTGTTCGCGTGGGATACACGCAGTCAAATAAATCTACCCCCATCGCTACAGATACAATCATATCTTCCGCGTATCCCTATAGAAGGTCAGTACTCAGTAAATGTCATATACTCCTAATCAGTAATAAAACATACAACCCCCATGCAATAAATAGGCTTGTTGCGCGGTAACAGGTTCGTACAATGATTAACCCTTGACTTCTGTTAGCTTCTGTCTCTGGATATCACGATCGCGGTAACAAACACTTTACAAAACTGCTCTTTAGCTTCACCGCCTGACAAGCCTCCAATAGCAATTCCGGGTGTATCTCGTTTGGCCATCTCTTCGCAGCATATAGTTCGGAGTCGTAGATCTAAACATCCTTGGATAATTGCAAAAAGATTCTGTCTGTGGGGATTCTTATTTGCCCCTATACACCTATCCAGCCATCTTATACTGCGATACATAGCCTAATAAATCTTGTCAGCATAGCTTATAAACATAGAGTGTTTGGTAAACTAACCTCTTCCACTCTCGGTCCCTCCGTGAGCGTGTGCACGACATCGTCAAGTTGCATTCTGCAATAATCCGTCAGTTACAGCCAAACAAACGAAGAAAAAGAAGCAGAAGCATACATAATATCTGAGCCTATGCTATTTTGTAGCTCTATTGAGTGCTCTGGGGTCAAGAGCATTGGTGATCCATCGTGCGGGCTCAAGAACCGCACGCCCTCCTCGGTGATTGTAGCCAACTTCAGAAGCGAGACCATTTGAAAGCTAAACAAATTAAGTAAGAAATGCGCTCAGAGATCACTATAAAATCGACTAGCATACCCTCCACTATCTACTAATAGTTAGAAAGCGGCCAGACAGACAAATCATAGATACGCACCTGTAAGAATATTATGTGGCCATGATTGCAATTTATGAGCGCCTCCGATAATGTCAAGTGCCTCCTTGCCAGGTTTCAAACCTCTAAAGCGCAAAGTGTAAGCTATGCTCCGCCTCGTATACCTATGGGTACTTGCATGTGGTATGTATTGTTGAGACAGATCTTGCAGCCTAACTCATCAAGCTGTTCTGGGGTAAGTCCTTTCAACGACGCCTGCGTAGCAACTGGCATGAACATCGGCGCTTCCACCTAATTCAGGGTTACACTAAGCAAGCGCTACATGACATCAACAAAATTGAATGTATATACCTGACCGTGGGGCATAGTGATGTTGGACGCGCGAGCTTTTGAGAAGGAGCATTGTGCGATTACTTCAAACGTCAGAGCAGCGGACTTTGCCACTTGAGGTAATGCACCCTGCATTGCAATTAAGTACTAGCTAGCTAGCTAGCAGCTTAGCTTTAACTCTGCCGCTCAAAAAGAAGAAAAGATCGTTCGACGAATGTAATTGTACAGTTCAACATGAACTCGCGTTCAACTTCGAATATTTATTCTACGCACGTGACTAAAAATCGCAGCTTGTAGCTCGCGGTGCCCAATTAATAAATCGGCCATCTAGTTCAGTGTAAGAATCTGTAGTACAATATGATCAGGATCTACTCATAGTCCTGAATATCAGAATATGAAATAAAAATATATCACAAATATGTCTTATTGTACACGAGCCTATCACCAATTTACATCCCAGCACCATCGCGTGTGCCACTCAGACCGCCTAGCAACTATCTTACTTGCCATCTTCTTTCAACTTATCGTATGACAGCGGAATCAGTTTCCTCCGCTTAATACCATTTTCTTCTTCCTCATCTTCCAGCGCAGCAGGTCTCCGTACACCAGCCCCAGTCTCTGCCTTCTTGGCACCAAGCCCAAGTTTGAAACCGGAAGATGGCTTTGCAGAGGGTTTGGCGAGACCAATTGATATCGGCTTAGGTTCCGGTGTCGTACCGTTAGATCCGGCAGATTCTTCCTTTTTGAACGACACCCTGATCGGACCGGCATCTCGTCGCAACTCTTCCTTCTTGCCAGCAGAACCAGACCGACCTGCCAAAAACTCCGCAGCCTGCTGCTCCAAGAATGAGTCTGCAATAGCCGCAGCATCGACATTAGGTTTGTTTGACCCTTGTTCCTTCTCCGCTTCCCGCTCATCTGCCTCCGCTTCCCGCATACGAAACAAATTGCGGTTTCGCAACCACGACGAGCGGTCACGATAGTACTCATCCACACGCCTCTCTTCCTCAACGTCGTCGTCCCATTCTTCCAGCCGCCTGAGCATGGAGTTACGGCTATGCTGGTACCGCTCCTTATCTTCATGCTCCCTGCGCAGCTCCCGTTCCGCATCCGCAATTCGGGCTCGCTCGTCACGCAAATATCGCCGTTCACGCTCGATAAACTTTGCTTCGAGTTCATCCTCAAGCGCATCTTTACGCCGCTCCTCCAAAGCCTCGTCCGTCAACGGAACACCATCCGGCCCTAACTCTTCCTTCTCGTCATCTGCACCCCGTCCACTTTTGGCGAACTCAATCGGATCTGAATATGCTTGTGATGTCACTCTCATCTTAGATGGAGCGTTAGGTGGATCAGGTGACGTCCGGCCGTTTGAACCCCGACTTCGCATTTTCTCTGCCTGCATCCGTTCAAGCCGGTTCCTTTCCATATCCTCCTCACGCCGAATCCGGTCGCGTTCACGCTGATTCGCACGCTCTCTGAACTCTGCAATCTCTTTCACCACAACCGCTCTCTGTTCCGCAGGTAAATCTGCCAGCTCCTCATCATCTGCCTGTGCAGCGGTCCGAGAGTACGACTCAGGCACGCTGCCGTCTCCATTTTTAACACTATCGGGATGCTCTTCTTCGTATGTCTTGCGATATTCGTCACGCTTACTGGGATCGTGCCAGGTCGTCACAAGTTCGGCGATTGCAGCGACCGCAGTTTCGATTGATTTGGCATCGTCTTCCTTTGACTTGTCGACCTGTTCCAGAGCATCGATCGTACTGTTCGGAGCCTCGGAATATTCAACCGCATCCAAAGACTCTATTGCACCTTTCGTAGTCTCAGAATACTTCACTTTGAGGATAAAGTTCTTCGAGTCGGGTTCTTCCTCAACCTCCTCTCCGTCTTCAACCGGTACTTCCTCTTTCTTAAATGCTTGCTCAAGCGCCTGAGCACCGCGAGACAGTTCTCTCACAGACGAGTACTCCACAAACGCGCAGCTCTGAGGTTTCCCCAACCCATCTTTAATTCTGATCCACGCGCTGACTTCAGCTGATGTCCCTACTATCCTGCCAAGCCAGAAGTCATCCAGATCAGCCGGTATTCCGCTCACATACACAGTCCGTGTCTGTTCATCAACGGTAGCGGGCCGTAAGCTAGGATCTGTAAGGAAAGAAGAATGGATCTGTGTCGTAGGAGCACCAGTTTCAGCAGGAGGCGATGTGCTGCGCGTACCGCCGTTTTGTGCTGGAATAGAAGCTCCTAGAGGAGCTACACCGGGAAGGAATGAACCCGGCGGTGGTATCGGTATTGAGCCAGGGAAACCAGGTATGCTCGGCATCGGGAATGGGAATCCTCCGGGAGGTCCCTGATTCATGAATGCGGGTGGACCGCCGGTAGCTGGTGGACCTGATCCCGGGATTCCTGGAGCACCAGGAGCAAACATTGGTGGCGCCATTCCAGGCGGAAACCGACCTGTAAAGACATGCGTTAGAAAAATTACTTACAGATCCCTGAAGTCAAAAAGAAAGGATTTACCTGTACCTGGAGGGAAGTGCGACATCGTTATCCCTTGGATACAAATAGTATCTACAAAAGTCTATTCTCGTAACGATCTAAGCCTCAATCAATCTCCTCTTTAAAGACCGTAAAAATAATGCCGGAATGCCTCAAAACGAACAAAAATTGGTAGAAACAACTTCCGCCTCTTTGTCTGCTCGCGATGCTGAGCGCATTCGAAATTGGGTGCTTGGGAAGAACTCGATGATTTGCGAGTTACCCTATTTTAGTACCAAGTACAGCACAAGTTTTACTCTTACGGTGCTATATACGTACAAAATCCATACTCTATTTGCTCCAGTATACTCTCACGTAGTAGCTCACGTAGTTCAAACAAGGGCAACTGAATCTCCAAAAACAAATTACCTATTCAGACTTTGTAATCAATGACGATAGACTATAAAACAATAATGCAGGCAACAAGACATTGGACAGTGACATCATATGCAAAAGTATGTCCGCCTGCCCGTTCGCCTCAGTCCCAAAATCCTCCTCTCTAGTGCGCCAAAACCAACGAATACAAAAGCAATTCCAATGCAAAACAATTACAACGGCCGACGACCAAACATGCGACCGATACACTCTTTCAAGTTCTCGTCATCCTCCGGCTTGAGTCTCAGCTCTTCTGCAGTCGCAGCAACGCGCATATCATAGTCGTAAAGACAACCAGAGAACATAACGTTATCCCCATTGCCGACTCTGACCTGGCTCTCGAACTCAGCCGAAGCAAGTTCCTCTTTCTTAAACTCTTGTGCAGCTTCCTCGTCGGCTTCTTCGTGACGAATCTCTAGATCTCGGACAACATTGCCGTTTACGGCACGCACGGTTCGCCAGTATTGAGACGGACCTTTTGAATAAATGAACCCTTGATCAGTTGAGCCGCCACCATAGGGGCCATTACCATCAGCATCCCTGCCAGTGTAATAAGCACTTCCAGCTTGATGGGTCCATAAGCTCGTATCCTCCTTTTCCTCTTTTTCGACTTCAAGTCCACGGCCAATCTTGGACTTGATTTTGAGAACAGGAGAAAGCTCATAACTCGAATCCACGTCAAGCGGATACAAATACTGGCGAACTCCAAGACTAGAACTTGCTTGCTTAATCTTCGTCTCTGCAATTGAGCGCTGTCGACGCGCAGAGTTGGTGTAAATCTGAAGCGAGTGCGATCTGATTGTCCATAGCGTCGAGCGTTCTTCAACTTTGGCATTCGCACCAAATTTCAGTTCGGAAGCAATATGAACAGAGCGCGTGGCAGTTGATGTGATATTCATTGCGGTACCGTCAGAACTCTTTGAGAACGAGTTTTCCACTACCAGTGGTGCAGCTGACTGAGAAACAAGCTTGCCAGAACCCTCCACATCACCAGTCCAGGCAAACACGTTACCCGAAACGACCCAGTCGCGCTCGATAGTAGGCTCCAAAGCGTCTCCGGTAGCGACAACGATTTTAACGGTAGCGCCGTCCCAGAGCAACGGCAGCGCGACTGAGATGTCAAACTCATACATCGGAACGTCGTACGCTCCAATGCCAACAATCGGTCTCCACAGTCCGGGAGAAATGCCGCCAGTGTAAATGACGGGGAAGGCAAAAGTTGAAGCAACGAGAAGGTCGTCGACGTAAAGCTGGATCTCACGATGCGGGCCATGGCTGTCGAGCTCTACGCCCGAAAATGCGTTTTTGTGCTCAGACACGATGTTGGACCACCAGAACTCTTCCCTGGCATTTCCAGAAGCAGAGATTAGAGCAATGGCGCGGGTCGCTGTGCGCGGAACGGAAAGCTTCACGACAGCTTCGTCTTGAGGTAGAGAAAAGTGCGACGGCTTGTTGTTGCCAGAATTGCGCGTCGAAATGGGTAGCACAACATCTGCTGGCGCAAATGAGGGGTCCGGGGCGTTATAGAAGTGGGCGGTAAGAACCATTGCGAACGATCCGGTATATGTGCTATCAACCAGATTACCCATTTCGAATATGAACGGCTGCTCGGTATTGAGAAGGGTCAAGAACGGCGAGACATCCTTTGTGTATTGAAAGTGGATGCCGTTGTTTGTCGGCTCCGCGGTAGATGTTCGCCAAATCTCATGGTCGCCGAGGAAAACCAATGCGAGGCGATCAAACTGTCGGCCGCTGGATGTCGTGGAAAGTGTGAAATAGACGTTCGTGAACGGCACCGGAGCTGGCTTATATGTGCCGACATATGGACGACCGTAAGAAAAGCCAAATACATGATCCATAACCACAGCTGAGTGCACCGGGGTGCCCAAGTCTGGAAGGGGAGCGTAGACCTCGAAGACCTCCAGCGCGGCGAGGGGCTTCACTTCCTCCAGCGGCGTCGACGCTGCAGGACCGGCGAACAGTTCGACCCCGGAAAAGCAAAAGAGAGAATACACCAAAATCATAACCACAGCTGCCCGACTCGCACTCTGAGCAAAGTCGCGTAGTCTACGGTGGAGCATCTCGCGCAGAACCGGATGGCGGTCGTCAAGACGCAAGCCATTGGCCTCCGCAGCCTTGCTATCGGACGGCATCGATAAGTAACTCAGCCAGTCACGCAGGCAATGGAATAGGTTAGGCGGGTGAGAGCCAAAGATCCACGGATCTGGCACAGATGAAAGCGTTCAACTGCAAAGTGATCGAGAGAGACCGAGACTCGAGACTCCTCCAATTCCGTCGTCGACCCGGACTTCGACGTCAAGTTGGAGATACGGAAATGATCTGGGCCCGTGCGCCAAGCGATTACGTAATTAGAGTTTGAACAGGACGACCCCTGATATTGTTGATGTCGACACCAGCAGTATCACTCAGACGTAGGAGTAGGAATATAGGTTGATCTACTAGTAGACTAGTAGATGGCAATATGAACTTTGAAGTCACTCAAGTCTCAGACAAGTCAGCACTCAGTACCGATGACGTTTCCGGCTACAGTTTACAACTTACGACCTCCGAAGGCGGCAGCACGACTGAGAGGCAGAGCATGGAAGTACAAACTTGGAAGCCACTTAGAGTATAGCAGCAATTCCGAGTTTGAGCTTCGAGGAACTAGTTTGTTTCAGTACTGAGAGTAGTTGAGGGCTCACTGGACGTCGATGATCGATGGATATGGATGCCATTCATGACGAAGTTGCATGTCTGTGCGATGAGACACGAAATTTCTGAACGAGGTCCGTTTCTTTCAGATGTTTGAAGGAGAACTTGATGTTTTGAGGTTACAGTCAGCAGTGAGAATGCCAACAGACTGGTGATGAAAAGGGCGATGTAGACAATGCCAGTGATCTTAGCGAGAAGCGTAAGACTCGGACGGTCTGTTTGTAGCGGACGACAGAATCAGATGGACAAGATACTGTTGATTTTCCGTGTTATGGGGCAGACTCATGAGTAGCTGAGACTCGCATTCAGATGAACTAAAAGGTAATCCGAGGTTTATACAATACATGAGTATGTCAAGGGCTCCCAGCAGCAGCTGTTATGAGTTATCACTTGTTATCACGATTAAGATACTTTACGGAAATATCAAATTCCGAACCTTGCTAGTTGCTATCGTTATGGAAGGCCACATAGTAGCACCGCTGTGTACAGCTGCGGCAGAAGCGCGACCTCACAGCAAATAAGTGTATCTACTTTGGCAAACGCGATCATGGACGTGGGTCAGTGGCGCGATAGAGATGCAAAAACATTATAGGCAACGCGTGTGATCGACTGGCCAGTGTAGGCGTACCGCGTCGGCGCGTACGGAGATTAGGACCCGATAATAATATTATGCAAGAAAGCAGGAGAGCAGCTTATTTGCACGTATCTCCCTCTTTCCTATACGAGCCAGGGCAAGGATAGGAGAGCCATGTAAGTGTAAGTGTGCGGGTCTGGTACTGCCGGGTTATTTAGTGCTAAGCCGCTTTCGGCCGGCCGAAACGAGCGCTCGGTGGAAATGGAATTCTCTTTTTATAGTCAGCCAACGTTGTTGTACAGTATCAACTTGGGACGTCTTCTTCAGGGAAACTCATCAAACTATCGAGCGGGGGTTTTAAAAATTGAACGCGTGCTATATTTACATATTATAGCAGCCACAACGGGCGGCAACGACCAGCCGCCAGCCAGATATACACCTTCGCTTTGTTTGTTTGTTTCTCACTTCGTCGGGCATCCACAACAAACAGAGCCGCAAAACAAGTTCGCGATAGACTAGTGTGTTCCCCTTTTGTCTTGCGCAGTCGCTCGGTCGCGGTCGCCAGGCCGTGCGCGTCCGGAAAGGAAAACAAAGACGAGTCGCCACGCGCGTCACGCGTCGCGCACGCGTTCGGGGCGAACAGCCGTGAGTTGTGATCCGTGTGACGTACGTGACCCAGGGAAATGAGCCGGCCCACGCGGTCGCCAGGCACGGCAGCGGCACGCGACGGCGACTGGACCTGCCGGAGATTGCCAATTGAGGAGAATTGTAGTGCAAATGCTGTAGTAAAGCATGTTTTAGCAGCAATTAAACACGAACCGACAGAGTAACAAACCCCGGTGTTTGTTTACTGCCCGTCTGAGGCTGCCCGGCGGTCCCAGAACTGCGGCCGTGCCCGGGGCTGCGCGTGGCGCCGCATTCCTCGTCGCACCAAACGCTCGAGCGCGACTCGATCTGCCTGCAGGCCTTTGTCGCTCTGCTCGCTCTGCTCATCCCCGTCGCGCTCTTCTCGTGTCCCTCTCCTCTTCCTCCCCTCCTCTCTTCCTCCTCCTCGCCGTCCCTCCTCCACCGCAAGCCATCCCTCTTTCTCCTCCGCGACCTCTCTCGTTCATGTATCCCCGTCGTGTCTAGTTCCGCGCCTCGCGCTGTGTATGTCTTGGCCCCTTGCTTTCTCCCCCATCAACTCTCGCGCCCACTAACCACCTGCAGTCCCTGATCTCCTCCCCTCCTCGCATCCAGGCACCACTCTTTTTGCCTAATGCGCTCCTCGCGCGAGCGTCCGCGACCGGCCGCCGCCGACCGGCCGCGCCATCGCTCCGCCTGGTGGTCGCTCTCGCGGGTCCCGCTTCTCCTCTTCTTCGCGCTCGTTTGCGTTCTCGCCGCCTTCGTTCAGTCCCACGGCACCTTCCTGTCCGACGCTCTTCTCAGAACCCGTTCCGCACCCGCAGACTCTCGCTCTGATGCCGCCGCTCTTTCAGCGCTGCTCTACGACGGCCGGCCGCGACACCACTATCCCACCGAGCGGCGTCGTTTAGTGGTCCGCGTCGACAATAATACCTACACGTCCTCCGACTCGACCTCGTCAGACTCGTCTATATGTACGACTTTCTTTGTTGCCGGATTAGTATCATGTTACTGACCCCCATTAGTTCCGACGACTGATACAGCGGATGCGTCAAGTGCGACGTCCACCTCCAGTTTAGCTCCCTTGCCGGTTCTTGGAGTGGTGCCTTCTGCTGCCTCGGTAGACCAGCCCACCTCGTCAACATATGTGTCGTCCTCTGCATCTGCGACGGACTCGCCGTTGCCATCCGAGACCCCTAGCCCGACACCCGGTACGACTACCACCTCTATAGCCGACACCACCTCTATTGCCGACACCACCACGCCAGACGCGTCAATTACCCCCAGCCCAGTGGCTTCGGATACTGCGACGGAAACAACTCTTGATACCTCAACTACAGAAGATCCTTTAACTGCCTCGGTCCCCGACGCAGCTGCTTCTACGACGACGGATCCGGTAACTGATACGGTGGCGGACACGACAAGTGATGCAGCGCCAACAACCGATACGCCAGTAGATACGGCGACAGATACGGCGACGGATGCTGACAGCTCTACCATTGCCGCATCTGCACCGACCACCGCCACAGACTCTACAGCTGCTGCAGGTGCAACTCCTACGACGTCTGGTGCAGCTGCGACAGACACCGATGTCAGTGTGGCTAGCACCACAACTGACGGTAGCTCCTCTGCAACTGTTACGGATGTGTCGGTCTCAGCTGGGACTACTGGCACAGGATCGGATTCCTCTACGGGAAGCGACGATACGCCGCTGACGGTTCAGTCACAGACGGGCTCACCATTGCCAAAGTCTCAAGTGTCGTCCGCGACAGACTCCATAGCTACGGTTACGCCTACCGATACGGACGTGTCTGAACCGACATCCTCCGATGCTGGTGTTACCGCGACTGTTTCAGGTGTAGATTCTAATACTGCGACTGACTCTCTTTCGCCGACGGCTGCGGTCAGCTCGCCGATTCCTGTGGTGATATCCCCAAGCGCGGCTACCACTTCGTTAACTCCGGGCGTTTCGATTGTCTCTTCTGTTGACGACTCTTCGAGTTCCACGGATTTGCCGCTCACAGTCAGCCATACGCTGTCGCCTGTTGCGTCGAGTACTGTTGCCACGGATGTGACGGCGACTGATACCGGTGTGATTTCTAGCGCGAGCACAGATTCTGGCGCAGGCGCCACTGATACGGCGACGACTGACACGTCGGTGTCGACGGATACGCTACCGACGTCCAGTTCCGATTCTACTGCGCTGGAAACTGCAACCAGCACGCCTGATACAGATACGAGCACACTAGACACAGCGACGAGTGCATCAAATACTGCGACAAGTGTGTCGGATTCGACGACAAGTGCATCAGATACGACGACAATCCCTCCATTTACAGAGACTAGCGTTCCAGAGTTGGTGGTGAGCACGTCAGATGTGTCTCTGTCGTCCGATATTTTACCATCTGCCAGCACTACGGCGACTGACGTGTCCACCACTATTACTGGAACATCCAGTAGTACTACAGATACAGACACAGGTGTCACTTCATCGCCATCTCCGACTCCGTCTTTGTCTGCATCATCGACTGTAGTTGTGACCGGAACGACGAGCAGTGTCTCTTCGTCGTCTAGTGGCGTTACAGACTCGAGTGATACGGAAACGGCTACATCGACAACATTGTCTGCTTCGTTGACGACGAGTCCGTCGCCTATCGTTGTGACTCCGAGTGGAGTGTCTGTGCCTGTACCGAGCTCGTCCCAGTCAACTACACCAAAAAGCGAGACGATTGAAAGCGTGTCTTCGAGTTCATCGCAGTCTACCACTGCTTCACCCGCAGCCTCAACGCTGACTACTTCCTCGTCTGCCACAACCTCTAGCAGCTCATCTACAACGCCGGGTACAGTGTCGGCCAGCTATTCGACGACACTTTTGGCAGAGTATACAACACTTCCTTCAACATCTAGTTCATCTGGGTCGGAAACAACAGGGTCACCGTCACCATCAATTTCTCAGACAGTTTCTTCTTCGACGTCAAGCTCGTCTGGGACCGAAACTAGCGAGTCATCGTCGTCGTCAGCTTCTCCGACAGCGTCTTCATCGACGTCTAGCTCGCCAGCGGCTGAAACGGCGAATCCGACTACAGTTAGCAGTGCATCCCCCGCTTTTGGGTCGGGCACGACAACGTCTTCTTCGGAGTCTAACTCTTTGGGGGGTACTGAAACGGCTACCCTATCGACAACAGTGAGCAGTACCGAGTCTGTTTCTACACAGACGCCTGCGGACTCTTCGGTGCCATCCACCACTGTGCTGCCAACCGAAGGATCTAGTACATCGAGTTCTCTGAGCAGTGTTACTGGAACAACGTCCTCGAGTTCTGCTGGTGTGGTCACATCAGCAGTACTTGTGTCGGTCACGTCAACGTTGTACAGTGCAGGAAGTGAGTCTGTCACGACTTTGCTTTCAACCTCTTCTGAGTCGACTACTGCCGTCTCATCCAGCATTTCAAGTCCGGTGAGCCAGTCAACCGTGATTAGTGGCTCAACTATTGTGATCTCAGCTTCTACCACGGCGACCGAATCAGTTACTATCGGAAGTTCCATCTCTGGCTCCAATGCGGCGAGTTCTACCGGCTCTGCGTCCATAACGACCGAGACGGAAGCGGACATTTCTGGCTCTACTGTCGTGATCTCGACTGGTTCCGCGACATCATCTGCGGTGCTAACGACTACTGTTTCCGGAAGCGAGCTTCCGGCGTCTACGACTGTGTCTGGATCAGAGGTGTACACGACTGTGATCGGTTCCAGTACAGTGAGTGGTAGTATGGCTCCGTCTTTGGTGACGTCTATTGCGAGTACGACGGCGTCTGGAGGTATGTTATCTCTTTAGTAGTTATTTTTTGTTTGATGTGCCTAACATGTTACAGAATCGAGTGTGGTTTTATCGACTACTGTTGTGTCGGGGTCGACTGTCGTATTTACAGAAACTTCAACAGCTAGTGCTGTGTCATCAGTATATACGACTGTGTCGTCAGGATCGACAGTGGTTGTCATAGAGAGCGCCACCGCGAGTGTGACTGAATCTGGTTCCACGGTTGTAGTAACAGCTACATCCTCTGCTAGCGCTGTGCCTTCTGTGTTCACTACAGTTTCTTCGGGTTCTACTATTGTGGTGACTGCAACCCCCGCTGCTAGTACAGTGTCTTCCGCTGCGACTACAGAGACGGTTTCAGGATCTCAAGTCGTGGTTACGTCTACCGGGTCTACAGCGGTTGCATCTGAGGTGACCACTCTGACCGTTACAGGGACAGCTACAGGTATGTGCTACTTGTTCTTTGACTGCAATTGTTTTACTAATATCATTAGCGGGACAATCTTCCATAGTCGGATCGCAGACTTCGTCGCCAATAACAAGTGGAGCGATTCCTTCGACGTTGTTGACTTTAACGACTACGGTACCTGCTGACTCGTCTGGTCCGACTGAATCTCCTACCAACTGGCTACCTGCTACTTTGATTACCGAGCAAGCAACGGCCGCTACTACAGCTACGGCAACACAGACAACACAGAGCGCGACAGCTGTTCTTCCGAATGTTATCGCTCCGTCGGGTGGTGTTCCTACTATTCCTGCAGATTCGACGTTAGTGCAGATCGGGTTTTCATATTCTCTCAACTATCCGTTCATTGTTGCGAATCCGCTCGCGGTAGCTCAAATCTTTGATTACCTGCCTACCGGTGTCGCTTACGGTTTGAACGTGAGTTCAGATGAGACGATTATGCGATCTATCAAGCCGTACGAGACGCAGGACAAGTCATTCATTGTGTCTGTTGCGCTTCTTTATGTTCCGTCGGATCTTGTGGATACACTTATGCTCGGCCTTCTCAACCCTACGTCATTGTTCTACGACAATCCGGATCCTAGCGTGCAGAGTCTTATGTCTCTTATTGATCCCACGATACCACTTGTTGCGTCTTCATCGTCGTCTGGTAGCTCAGGATCGGGTAGCAATAGCGGATCATCAGGATCGTCGCCAGATGACCCGGACAGTTCAGACTCGGATTCCGGTTCGGGCTCGTCTTCTCCCTCAGATGGAATTACGACAGGATCTGGATCGTTGGACGCTACGAGTGCTAACTCGTCTAATACGGGAAAATCGTCAAAGCAGACGATCGGTATTGCTGTTGGTTCGGTGGCCGGCGCGAGTCTTTACGGAGCTTTCGTGTTTTTCATAGCACGTCGATACCGCAAGAAACGGATGGCTACCAGACCGCCGATAGACATTCATCAGATATCTGCGCCAATGCCGCTCATGACTGGAGGAAGTCCAGTGTTGGCGGGCGCTGTGGTTGGCCATAGCAATTCAGGGAGTGGCGGGACATCGAGTGGCTTAGTCGGCGGTGTTATGGCTAGCAATAGTGGAGGGTCGCCGACGTCGACCGAGATGAATGGTGGATCACAAGACTCCAGTGGTGGCCACATTAGCTCACGAGGGATCTCGGTACCGGTTATGAGCGAGAACTCGCTAGGCTGGCGGTGATCGTGATTGGATTTTTTTTTGCTGCTTTCCTCAAAGTTATATGCTTTATTCGGTGTTTGGGATATCTGCGTTTGGCGACTTAAGGTATGTTTCCCGTTTTATGGATATTGAGAGACTATATGCTAACATACTACAGTGTCGCTTTATAGATTGTTGCTGCTGCATACCTTCAGAAAAGCCGCTCCTTATTCAGACATGTACAACGGCGGGGATGACTTATCACTCTTTTTTTGTCTCCCTGCATCTACATCGTCGTGTTTCGTGGTACCAGATCGACGAGGATTCTTCGCGATCGATGCACAGAGAAGATCCTATTATACTTCTCAAAATTTGGTTTTTGGCGCACAATTTTTCTTTGCATCTATGCATTTCATCTTTGCTTATTTTGTTGTATCATATTTTTGAGATATCAGGAGCCGTCGCTCCAAGGTTATTTTACTTTTACTTTTTTGTATACTATATTCTTTGTTTCTTTGCTATTTTTTGTTGCTGAAATGATCGGACCGAAACATATGAAGGTGCAATGTGTTGATTGCCGCGAGCGTTGACTATGTCAAATCTAATATTTTTGTATCACTAGTCGGAACACAGGTTCCAGTGAAATATATACTGAAATTTTTCGATAATTCTGAGCGAATGTTGTTCATGTTGAACCTTTGTTGTTCATGTGGAACGGCATATGTTTTTCGATCTCCGAATCCGTAAGCTACAAGTTTGAATATGCGGGGTTTGTACCACTCAGCCTCTCAAATGTATGGGGTGCTTGGCCAGGTCCATGGCAAAGAAACTTAAGATCTCAACGACTTTGTTGATACGCAAAGTCGCGTCTAGAATCATTTCTAGTTTTTTTTATTGAGCGCGTGGCTGTGGAAAGCTCTTGTCCTAGACAAATTGGAGTTTGCGTGTATCATGGCCGGAGGTGTCTACAGGTCTCATTGAAATCGTCTCCTTTTCTTCGTGTGTGTGTTTTGCGCGTTTGTTTGACAAAACTTGGGGGTTAAGTTTGAATATTGAAACGGCGTCGGCAGGGTTTTCTTTACACTGCGATAGATAAAGATATTGAGGAAGGAATACGGACGTGGACTTAAAGAGTCATAATGGAGGCAATAGTTACTGGTCACGAGGATCTGATCCACGACGTTGCGTATGGTATGTGTAAATTCCGGGGGTGAGAGTTCGTTGCATGGCACTAACGAAGGGTCTTATAGATTACTATGGACGTATGCTTGCAACATGTTCATCAGATCAGCATATTCGATTATATACGCGTCAAAATACGGCACCGACGGCCTGGACTCTGATAGCTTCGATAGCAGCACATGAGCAAAATATCCTGGGAGTCACGTTTGCGCCGCCTCAATACGGCACGATTCTAGCGTCATGCTCAGAAGATCAGTCAGTACGAATCTTTGAGTCTCGGAATTCGGGACATTCGTTTGACCGCGTTGCCGTCCTGTCAGATTCCTCAGGCGCCGTTCATTCGATTTCGTTTGCGTCGTTTGGAGGACATGGGCTTAAACTCGCGTGTGTTGGGACCGATGGCGCCGTGCGCGTGTATCATGCTGCGGATCCGTCTGATTTACGACAATGGCATCTTGCGGCGGAGTTGATTGTTGATCCCGCGGCTCCGCCTGCGCATGATTTGCAGTCGAGTTTCGCTGTCGAGTGGTGTCCAAGCGGGTATGTCACGCTCGCTGGAGGCACAAGCGCAGCAGCCGCTGGTACTAGCGCGACGACGACGACGAATGGTGCAGCAGCGCTTGGTGATAGGCTTGGCGGGCTTGCGATTTCGGATAGGTCTGTGGAGCAGTTTGTTGTTGCTGCGATGGATCGTGTTGTGATTTTTCGGAACCAGGCGTCAACGGGACCTAGTGGGTCGGTTGGTGGGGCTTCTGGAAGCGTGTATAGCCGGTGTGAAGAGTTACCTGGACACGGTGATATTGTGCGAGATGTGTCGTGGGCGAGTAATGCGTCGTGCGCTGGACGGTATGAACATATTGCTACAGCGTGCAGGGATGGATATGTGAGGATATTCAAACTTACTCCGCGAGCCAAGGCGCTTGATGGAGCTGATGGGGTTAGTGGTAGTGCCGAGATTCATTACGACGTGGACTTGGTGGCGGAGTTTGATGACCACAAGAGCGAAGTGTGGAAGGTATCGTGGAATATGTCGGGTACCGCATTGAGCTCATCTGGAGATGACGGAAGAGTCTGGTTCTGGAAACTCGGGTATGACGGATCATTTGCTGCGATTGGTGCCTTATCTGCAGAGCAAGGGACGGCGACGAGTGATGAGTTAGAAGATAGCGAGATGGAGTAGCTTATGATTATATAATAGAATTAACTTATTGGTAACTACATGCTATTTTGACGCGCCCTATTTCGAGCCTACGATCCCAGACCCGATTGCTTGTAAAATCGCAACGACGGGATAGCATAGCGCTCTGATTAACATGAATACGCTCGTAAGCACCGAACAAGCCTCGTAAACGAGATACACGAGACCCATCAGCTCCAGTCCTACGACCAAATCGACAGCCGTGGCGCGCAGCGCTTCTCGTCGAGCTCGAGTGTCGTCGCTTATGGCTGAAATAGAGGACGAAGTCAGAGGTGGGAACAAGATTAAAGTCATGATGAAGCTGGTTAGGCTTGTAGGGATCGAGAGGATCTGGAGAGCGGGAGGTGCGGTTGCGACGAGGGTGAGGAATACTTCTGATAATCGCTGATGCGGAATCACCGGTGCTGATTCCAAGGGGTCCACTGCTGGCTGTTCTGGAACTTGGCGTGTAGCTTTATTGTCTTTTGATCGCTTTGACTTTTTCAGGTGTTAGTGAACTGGCAGAAATGCTATAACAAACAAGGCAAGGGGACATACTATATCAAGCAATGCTTTCCACTTACTGGACGTATTTCGCTTTAACTTTTCGCTTTTGTCTGTAGATTGCGGTATGATATCCTCGTTAAGCGGGTGCTCTTTATTTAAAAGGCTGCGGTCCACATCTAGAAGTGCTGAGTTCTCCGTCCGATCACGAGGAGATCGTTTGCCCATGCGCGACATGATGAGAGCTTCGAGGTCAAACCCACTCCTTGTGCCGCTTTCGCCAGATATGGTTGCTTCCGTGCTCTTGTGAAGGGAGAGAGGCGCGACTGATGGTACGTCCTCATCCTTTTCGTCATCACTGGACTCGGCTGATAAATCTGGCCAGGCTCCCGCGGTGGAACCTGGAGTATCCGGTGGTGCGAGCGGTAACGAGTTTCCGAGCAGTCCCTTGGATATTTCGGTGTGGTTTTTATTGTCGCTGTCCATTTGGGCTTTCAGATGCTGTAATTCTCGCTCGGTAGCAACTCTCGCAGCCTCGGCATCGCCCTCGTCGTCGCTGGAATACGAACCATCGTAATCTTGCACTGGCTCTGTGGCAAGCCAGATGGGACTTTTGAACATGTTACTTCCGTCTTCGTATTGTACCGGCAGCGGTCTCCTTTGGGGCCGTCTTCTCGGTCGCTCGACCACTTCAGATGCTGGAGCAGGACGCTTAGACATCCTTGCTGATACGCTTCGCAAGCGCTGTTCTTGCTCACTTTGCACGAGGCCCGGGTCCTTTCCAATGCTACCGTACATAGCATCGTTGAGGTTGAATTTGTCTTTGCGCTGGAACAGCTTTGAAACGTTTGCGGATACGTTTGCAAAAGCAGCCGGAGAGGCAGCCGGAGAGGCTGCTGTAGGTGACCGGTTTTGCGTCTCTGTCTCTTTTTCTTCTGGTTCGTCGTCGCTGGAGGAGATGTAATCGCGCACGTGGTCGAATCCGGCGATTTTGATCATTGTCTGCTTCCATTTTGGACCGCGCGCCTGCTGGCGAGGCGCGGCGAAGATTGAGTCCCATGGAACAGCAGTCGTTGGAGCTGATTGAGGAAGTTGTAAGGGCTTAGTGGCGGTAGTAGGCGGAAGAGCGGGAAGCGGCTGGTCCACTCGTCGAGGAGCGTCGAAAAGCTTGGGTATTGACGGTGGGGACTGTTGGAGATGCTGTTGCGGCTGGCGGAGCTGTTTGGCCTGTTTGGTCTGCTTGGGCGGGAGCTGCTGCTGCTGAGGACGCTGAGGAAATTCCTGCTGCTTGAGCTGCTGGACTCGCGGGGGCTGCGGGCGCTGCTGCCGGACGAGCTTTGCTTGCGGTTGTCTTTGTGGCTGTAGTTGCCGCTGCTGATATTGAAGTTGCTGCTGCTGTTGCTGTCGATATTGCTGTTGGTGTTGCTGCTGCTGATACGGTGACAATTGCGGTGGCATGTACTGCTGCGGCCGTGGGTAGTTCTGCGAATACTGCAATCCCTGGGCAGGAGCCGGAGTTGGCTGGGACACGGCCCGCCGCTCGACGCGCCGGGGTCGCAGCTCCGGAACCGGCTCGACCTGCGAGCCCGCGGTCGGGAGGTCGAAGAGGTGCCGGTGATGGCGGTTGCCGCGGTGCACGCTGGGGCTGGAGGATATTGCGGCCGCCATGGGTCTTCACTCTTCTTCGTCTTCTTTCGCTGCTGTTGCAGGGGTTGAGAAAGGAGCGGAAAGACGGCCAAAGGGCGGGCCGCGCGCTGGTTTTAGGACGCGCCGGGTTTGTTGACGTTCACGCGTGCGTGGCTGGGCGCGTGGCTGGGCGCGTGGCTGGCGGCTGCCGCTTCGGGCTAGTGCTGCGGGTTAGGGCAAAAGTAAGGTTCTGGGCTAGGGCTGCCAAATGCGGCCGACATGGAAAGCTAAAGTCGTTAAGTGGGCGCATCTCATCGCGGCGACCCCTGGCTTTGACTCCAGCTGGGACTGGGACGATCCGCACATAAACCGCGACGCAGCCTCGAGTCGTCGATTCCTGCCCACAACCCCCCGTTTCCCGGTCCTTTCCGCCCTTTCCGCGCTTCCCACACCCCTTGCGACTGCTCACCGCGCGCGTATCACTCTTTGAAATAATGTCTACTCGTCGCCAGCGCGCCGATCCCGAGGAGGAGCTCGAGGTGCGTGTCACGCCGGGACTGATTCGCGGCTGTAAGGCTAATTGTGAGGCAGGCTCTTCCGTCCGACGACGACGAAGAAGAAGAAGAAGAGTACGAAGACACTGATCCCGGTGCGTCTTCTGGTGATGACGACGAGGAAGAGGAGGTAGAGGACGATGGTGCCGAGGACGATGATGAGGACGACGAGGAGGACGAGGACGCGACCGCACCAACGGAAGATGCCCCGGCCGAGGAGGCGGATGCTAAAGGTACAATTTTTCCACCCGTTCCACGCCCACTTGGCATGGCAACTCACTGACGATTTACAGCCACCAACGGCAAATCCACCGAAGAAGAAGCCCCCGCCGAGGAGGAGGCTGCCGAAGACGCGCCGCCCGCGAAGAAGCGGAAAACCGACGCGTCCGAGTCCACCGAGGAGCCCGAGGAGGCTGCGCCTGTGACCGCCGAGGCCTGAAATCTAACTGGATTTTTGCTTATCGTCTTCAATCACACTTCGCTCACCAGGATGAGAGCGTGTGGACAAGTTTCGTCTGCGGCAGGCCGGAGTCGAGTCGTGCCGAGTGCACCCAAAAAAGTGTATCAAAATGTACAATTCTATTTTCCTATTCCTACCTCTATCCGCAAAGAAGTTTAAGAGACCAAGAGGCCCTCGGTTCCCGTAAAGAACCAAGGAATCTGGCTAAACATGCTACCGTCTTCGCACAGTAAATATCCATATCCTTACTCCCCGTTTCACATCGCGCTAGGCACTACACTCGCCCGTCTATTCAACACCCTCCTCGGCGTCGACGACGATGCCACTGAAGATGCAGCTGTCGGCAGCATAAACCGCTTCGCCGGTGACCTAGCAACTGGTCGAATAGTCGTTGCCGGCGGTGTGCCTGTTCCAACACTACCAGCTGCTATCCCTGCTCGTAGTCGAGGACGCGGGACCTCCGGTAACGGTCGTGCACCTCTAGGTTGCGACTGCTGCAGCTGTTGACCAGAGCCACTGCGTCCTAAGATATTGCTACTATTCAACGCATCCCGTGCCACGGTAGGTCTGGCGATTGGCGTCACGAGCGGTGCCATAGGCTTGCCGGTAATAAACGGATGTCGCACTGCGTCGTCTGCCTTCAACCGCAAATCGGGGTCCCACTGTAGGCACTGCTCCACAAAATCGATAAACGCGCGATCCTCCGTCCGCATCACTGCTCCGAGACTCTTCGAGCTAGGTACCCGTCGCCGCCCTTTAGACGAGACGACTGGCCGCGGCTGACCCTTGGAGTCGAAGAACAGTTTACGTCGAGAAGCGCGTTCGATTATGTAGCTCTCTGGAGGACCAAAGACCTCCATTATGCATCCGAGCTGTTCCTGTTCGTTCTCGCCAGGGAAAATCGGATAACCCATGAGTAGCTCGGCTAGAATACACCCGAGACTCCACATGTCGATCGGGAGACCGTATTGCATGCCCAACATCACCTCTGGAGACCTGTAAAACCGCGACTGGATGTACGTAAACACTGCATCATGAGTTAGCACAATCTTCCAACAAAAACTAGATCGACTATTCTTACCTCGGTCTTTCTTGAAGCACGACGATCCAAAGTCAATCACCTTGACTTCGGCAGAATCGGGAGACGTCAACAGGATATTCTCAGGCTTGAGATCGCAATGAATTACCGACTTGCGCTGCAGCAGACAAAGCGAGCTCAACATCTGTTTCGTGATCCGTCTAACAATCGGCAACGACAAACCCTTGTACTCGTTCTGTTTAACAAATTCAAACAAGTTCAAGCTCAACAGTTCCGTCGCGATACACAAATGTCCACGAAAGAAAAAGTTGTGTGTAACGCGCACAAAGTGATGAGTATCCTCGGGATCCTAGAATTAATGATATCAGCAAAAAAGACCCCATGTCCCTAAATAGAAGTCAAATACTCACCCAGCTACGAAGATCCTGAAGAAATTTCGTCTCCAAAAGCGCTTGCGAGTAAAATCTCTTCTTGTTCCTGATAATCTTGACTGCAACCAATCCACCAAGTTTATGATCGATGCACTTGATGACTTGCCCGAAACTTCCTTTTCCAAGAAGTCCCATCACTTCATACCGGTACGCAAGATGATCTCCTGCAACAATATGGTAATCTCCTCGTTCATCGTCGTATCCAAAGTTCGTCGCACTAGCTGCCAGGTTGCCATTAATCTTCGCGCACCCAACAGTCCCGCAAAAGTGGACTTCCTTAAAATCCAGAATCTCGCCCTTCTCGTAAAAATTAAGGCGCTTGGTCTTAATAGCTTGCGGGACCGTCATGCTCGCAGTTGGCTTGGCTTCATGTCTCCGATGTGCCACGAGTTCCTTTGCAAGCTCATACGTTCCCTTGCGCAAGTTGCATATCGCGCGCATTTCGCTATCGGCTATCTTGTCCATCTCATCTAGCTCCTGTAACTCTAGTTCGGGAATCCACAGCGTTTTCCTCGAGCTCAAAGGGGAGTCAACTGGACTTGATGTCGTCACCGATCCAGACAGCGAGGAGATTGCACGATCTTTCAATGCCGAAAGCTTTGTTAACGATGGATAGTACCGTCGCGCATGGCTGTGTTGATCCACCTGGGGTGCATTCTGAGCTGCGGCCACGTTGATCTTGAGATGCGGCGGTGGAACCGGAACTCCATCTGATTCAGTCTGCTGTCGTCGGGCTAACAGCAGCGCACCAGCGGGACTACTAGATGTCGGAAGAGGAGGCACGCTGAGAGATGGTAAGTCCGGGGGCAGAAAGCTCTCTAGGTCAGGAGTAGAAGCGTGACCAGACGATCTTCCAAGCGGTCGCTTCAGATTCCTGCTTAAACGCGCACGCAGAGTATTCGGAGTATGTGCTTTAGATCTCTTGGTCGGCGGACTATCAGGCGGCTGAATCGACTTGCCTGCACCCCGAGTCGGATGTGACAGTGCCAGTTTCGAATTGAGAGTCAAGTCGTGTGCTGACTTTGACGATGGCAATGAAGACACTGGTACGGGGATGCTTGACGGAGATGATCGCAATGAACTCAAGCTTGGATGGCTATTCTTCACAAGTGTATGCACCGGTGTCAAGTTCGGCGCACTGGAGTGTTCCAACAAAAGGGGACGTGCTGGAATAGGTTTGGTAGACTTGGGTTCGGATGCGGCAGAAGTGCGAGACTCAGACGGCGTGCTCTCGATTGACGAGCGCTGTCCTGAATTAAGCTCCACAGTTGCCTCGATGCTATTTTTGCGGTTTTCCGTAACACCAGCAGCAGGTTCAGTATTCCGAAGCGTTCTCAAGCGAGTCAATGTTGTAGTTGGGAGCGCTCCAATGGTTATTGGCGGCATCATGGAAAGATCCACTCCTGCCCCATTAGACGCCGAATAGTGTCTCGAATGTCTTCGCGGCTCTGTTGACGGACCCAAATAACTCGCATACGTAGATTGTCTGCGATCTTGCGTATCTTCCGGCGTATGAGATCCACCGCGTGTGAGAGGATGCGTTTTGGCCGTCGGCAGTGGTGGTACTGGTGGAACACTAGGTTCCTGCTGATGTAGTACAAGCGACCGGCGATGATATGAGCTCTCCGCCTTTATCGGAATCATCTGAGGCGCAGGTAATGATCTCGATTCAGCAAACTTTGCCACATTTGCAGCCGCTCTCGCATCAAGAGTCGCCTTCATGCTAGTCCGCAGGGGCAAGCTTGGAATCGCTCCGGTCTTCTCCGCAGAACGCGTAATAGGGCTCGATCCAGGGTCACGCTTGCGATCTGTCGGGCTAACCGTTCTTGCACCAAGTCCTCCAGATTGTGGGCGAGGTGGAGTACTCATTTGGTTCACTGTGGATGATGGCGAAGACTGCTGTGTATATCGCTGGCTCTTGGGTAGTGCTGAAACTGCTCCTTGACTGTCTTTAGTAGACGAGCGAGTCGCTGCGATACTTGACGGAAGAATTCGAGACTCTGAGTCCAATGTAATGAGCCGAGACCGAGGATACGATGGTGGCATGCTATTCGATATACTGCTGCTGCTAGGTTCCAAGGGTAGAGTTGTTACATTTCTCCGCTGAGTGACAGGCTCCAAAGACTTTGACGCAATTGAATGCCGTGGCCGAGCTCCATGTAGCTTTGCGATATCTGTACGCGCAGTCGGCATCGAATACCCCGAAGATGGCTTTCGAATTGAAGATGGGCTCTTTTGAGGAGTCTCGTTCGATGATGATGCGACTGCCCCTACACGAGGTGTGATGGGATATTTCCGAGGTTCTGATATTGGTACCGCCGCTAGTGACTTTCGCGCTTTCCTAACTCTCTCTTGAGCTATGGCGAGCAGTTCGCGCGATCGTTCTTGTTCGAGCCTGCCCTTTTCAGTAGTCGGGCCCAAGTGGGCCGTCTTCGAGGCTAAAGGCGAGGCCTGCACAGATGAGGAAACAATGCGCCTAGAAGCGGATGCAGGTATCCTGCTAGATGATACTGGAGCTTCTCTTGCTGGTACATCCCGAGTCGGCCCTGCGCTGCTAGGAGATGGTTGAATGGAGTATCGTCTGTCGATCTGTTAGATACCGTGTCGTGCACGCACGCAATGGCTTATAAATACACACCTGACCGACTTTGATGCTGAAGTACCAGATTCAGAAGTTCCACTGGCTTGCCTAGCGCCAGCGCTGACTATCCGAGACCGCGGAGTAACAGTCGCTTTGTACTGCGTGCTACGCAGAATAGCTCGCGCTCTAGCGGCTTCGATCTCGGTACCTGGCCCAGTTGTTAACACACCCGATACTCGTCTACAAGTAGTACAAAACATACTCAGTTGCCTATCCCGAGGCTTCGGTAAAGATCGAGCGCTGGTCTCTGGCGGAGACTGCGGAAGTCTGCGTTGTACGACCGAGGAGGCATCGGTCGCGCGGTCCATATTGCAACCGATCTAGTCACAATCGGACGATTGCGCTGGGCAATCCTGAACGTGTGATCCCCGAGAGACTTTGAGTAATGCGCAAAAGCGTATCGTGGTTGCTGAAAACGCGGGATACTCGTGAGGAAGAAAGAGAGATTAGGGGCGGACGCCCCGGAAGCGACTTTCGCGGGCGGCCGAGCGACACCGGGACGCGACGGAAATGGACGCGTAAGGAGCTAAATCTGGGCAATGTGATGAATGCACGCGGAACCGGGCTCGGTGACAAGGCAGACGGGGGTAGAACTGGACCTACCGGGCTGCTGGCTTCCTGTAAATTTAGACTCGAGGCCGGCGGCTCGTGGGTTTGTTTGTTTACTATACTGCAAAGCCAAACCCCCCGCCGCAGGCTTTAATAAGGCTGACATAAGCCAAGGGGTTTGTGTTGTAGCCGTGCGGCTCAGGCATCACAGCGTGTTCTCCTTTGGCGCGACGCGTCTCCGCTATACACGCCAATTGGCATTCGATCCGGGCATTATCGCCATCTTTTCGGCCAAATGGCGTCTGAAATAGCCGAATCGAAAGTTGTGCGCGAGAAAGAGAGTACTGTGAGTTGAGGGTGCTGCGTGTTTTTGTCTGCTATGTGTGTGCTGACTGCGTCTACGCCAGGCCGCGTTCACTGCTTTAAATATCGAGGAAGATGACGATTACTCTGACAACGAGGAGCACATCAGAGAAGTGCAGGTACGTGATTATATTCGCGATTTTGGTTTGGTCTCTCTATCTAATCATACACAGGTTGAAGAGGCTTTCAAGCTCTTTCAGAAGGCGTTGAAAGCTCACTATGATCGAAACTGGGAACTCGCGTCTAGCACTTACAATGAGCTATTCAAAGTCGACATATTCTCCACCGAACTGGTACGTCTTTCTAAGTGCTGAAAGTATATAAGTACTGACTGTCAAGACCGGAAACATACCTCCAGCGATACATAGTCTGAAGTACTTGGCATATAAGAACCATGGCCAGTTAGTGTTGGACTGGATCAAGCTGAGTCACCAGGCGTTGAACGACACGGAGCTTCAAGGCCGTCTGGCTCAAGGTCTGGCTGAATTTGCCGAAGTAAGAACCATAGTTTTGTCGTATTTTTTGAGAGTAAGCTCACAATTATAGGCGATGATTCACGAATCCGGCGACTCCGATTTTTGGCTTAAGATCGCGGCGTACATGCCCGCGCTGAATTTGAAACGATTGACGCGATTTGCGCTAGAATGCGTCGTCAATAACGAAAAGTCTACCACGATCGACGATTGTCTTGCAGAGGACATTCCGCTTGGGCTTGATGACATCGCCGGGTTACATGCTCTCAAGGGCATCTTGACGCGATTTGGAGACGAGCAGGCTCTCGCGCATCCAATTTTCAAAAAGCTGTCGGGCATGAAATTTAACGATACAGTCAAAGCATATATTGAGACAAATACCCAGACACCATCCTGGCTTCAGTCTTTGATAAAGGAGGATCTTACGGTATCAGAAGTCCTGACGAGCCAGAACCCCCAGCAGGTTAATCTGAACGCGAATACCCGGACGTGGTCTTCCGTTGGAAAACTGCTACTGCAGCTATCGAGCAAAGCTGCTGATGATGAGGACTCGGAGTCTGTATTGGTCAATATTAAGCTACCTGCTTTGGTAGAAGCTGTTGCTACCGTGGTACCGCTAGCAGCCTCTGCCGAGGAGGCTACCAAACCAGATCCATCTGACGCAGAACACAAGGAAAATGGAGTTTCGGGGACAGAAGAGGACCAAGAAATCGCAGCCAAAAAGAAGAAGAGAAAGTCTTTGAGCGACGAGGCTCCAGGCGAACGATCTAGCAGACGGGTTCGGGCTCGGACAGAATTGGAGAAAACTTCTGCAACCACCGAGGCGACAAACGATCACGAATTTTTTGACCTGATGGACAATATTTTGGAACCTTTTGATCTTCGATTTGGAGACTTGACGTTGGCATCGGTAAGCGATTCTGGGACTGCCGATCTACTTTTGAGAGATTTTATGGCCAGTTTTCATCCCTTCAAAGATTCAAACTCCAAGGTTTTTCTTAAAGGCGAAGGCATTCAAAATTCAGCATCTGGTACATCCCGATTACTTGACCTCGCCATGGTCAATGGACGGTCCAAAAATATTGCCGAGTTCTCGGATTCTGAAGGTTTAGAAGAATTCACTCAACGGGTTAACGAAAATAATCTGTATTCTGAAGAAGCCGTGATTGAGTGGGTTAAGCATTTGCTCTTACCTCAAACTGATGGTAGCGAGCTTGTGTTGAAAACGCGGTGGCCTACAAGTCTCATCAGCGTGACCAAGAAACTTATCTCGTTTTACTTTGACCTTATCGGTAATACTATCACCGAGTCTATCAAGGCAGACAGCAGTATGGCGCGAACTTACGCTAGGCTGGCGCAATCTTGCTTTGAGCTCCTTCTTGACGACTACATTGACTACCGTCAAGAGCATGCCGCATCCGATACCGCGCAGCAAGAAATCCAAGAGTTCAACGATCGCATATCACAGTGGCAGTATTTTACATTGGATATTATGTCACTGATTGGCGATCCTGGTCTGGATTTCTCTTTACGATTACGATACGAATGGGCTTCTGTTATTTTTAAGCAAGCATCTGGTGCTTCCCATGAGGAGCTATTTCAGTTATTCGAGAACTTCAAAGAGCTGGTGACTTCTATTACCGGGACGGTCGTGCTTGAACTTCCAAACACGTAAGCTATCTTGACAATAAATTTCTCTGCTGTTGCTAATGTATTACAGGTTATATATTCCCGAGATATCCGTCGACAGTATCATGATGCAAATGTCGAAATTACACGCTGCTTCGCTCTTTTCCGGCGTCTTCGAGAACACCGACGTTGATCCCGACCACAAAATTCAACTCCTCGAGGCCGTTTTGAAGCACGAGAAACGCGATATTGGGCTCGACAATGTCGACTTGAGTGTCGTGGAGAAATTTATCGATGGTTCTTCGATGGAATTTCGCTTGCAGCTCTGGAGTCTTCTAGGAAAATCTTATGAGCAGGTCAAGGACCAGGAGATGGCTTTCCAGTGTCTACTGGTTAGGTTGCGTTTGATTGCGAATGAGCTTTTCAGCCATAACTACGAAACGTTTGACTCCAGTCGTCGTACGCTGTTGATATACAAGTCATTATATTTGGCTCGGGAAATCTTCGTCAAGGCATCTTTTGTTGCTCTATCTAACGACAAATTGATGGAGAGCCTTGACGACGAGACTATCACTGACACTTTGCCGTGTATCATAACTTTTTTGCGCATTTTGCATGTGTACGTTTTACATGAGGATAGCGTTCTAGCAGAGGGAAACACGATTGCTTCCGAAAGCTCTGCGCTTAACAGATGCGCCCCGAAATTCAAGGAGCTTCTTGTTCAATGCTGGTCGTAAGTTGTTTTTTTATCTAATTATTTGAATGTTTGGGTACTGACAGCAGTTTCAAGCTTATTCTACGTATTTTTCCGCAGGAAACTTTTGGTAGCAAAAGCGGAGGACGCGTACGATAATTCGACAAACCTGCTGCGGATTCTCTTTGCGCTGCACGAAGAGCTGGGAACAAGAGAATGCTGCACCGCTTCAGGTGGAATATTTCTGCGGCTACTCCAAAACGAGATCCTGCGAATGGACAGACCGCTTGAGACCGAATATGAGCTTCTGCAGTGTATTCATTGTCGTTTCGGACTCACTCTCGGAAGCGAGTCATTCTTTCCGTATGATCACAAGACTCAGCCCGTTGCATTTGACAAAGCAAGTGCTCTCGAATTGGTTGATCTTGTTATGGCACTGGCCTTGAAAAAGCGAAACGCGCAGAATCAGCCGAGAGCGGATATGAAGTCAGTACTGGACAAATTTTGCGAGATTATTGGTGTTCCTCGTCGCGATCAGAGTAAGTTGGAAATACTATTCTTACATGGACGCTCGCAGAAGCTAACTTCATTAACCAGCGGCGATCTATTATAATCAGAGTGTTATTGAGAAGTACTTATCTCAATCGATCAGCCCTGTCCTGCTGCAGCGTACATTGAAGGGGTTGGAGTCGATTTCGACAGTAAGAGTAGCATCGGACTACGGACGAGGCAAGTGTATGGACAATTATCCAGATAGACACACATGCTAACCTTCTTTTAGTTGCGTCTATCGGCCTCTACTTTATGCAAGGGCAAATCTACCTGAATCAGTATCTATTAAGGAAGCGAGCAGCTCCGGGTCGAACGGAGGACTTGGACTACGCAATTCGATACTTCAAACACGACCTGGTGTGCAATACTAATCGATTCGAGTCCTGGTACGGACTTGCTCAGGCATACGACTCTCAAGCAGAAGAGGACATGACGTGGAGTGCGGAGAAGCTCAATACTCCGGATCTCAAGCAAGTTATCGCTTCTACTCAGAGGAGAGCAATTCTGTGCTATGCTCTTGCGATGAGTCTGTTCTTGCGACGCGAAACGATTGAGCCTCCGGAATCCGTTCTCTCGACGTTTTGGACTGATTTTGGATACGGCATGTACGACGTGACACGGTCGCCTAATAGCATGGAGGCATTCAGTGTGGAACACTTTGAACGCCATTTCAGTGGTAGCGCTGGAATGTACTCTCGGCCTGCCCATACCGAGCTAAAGTCACCTGTTGCACTGAAAATTGCACTCAAACTGTTTCGTCTCGCGATTCATCGAGACCCCACAGGCTGGCGAAATCATTACATGGAAGGCAAGTGTCTGGGCAAACTGGAAGCCGGTCCAAAAGAGGTTCTAGCCTGCTATCAAAAATCAATCAAAAATGTTCCGGACAAGTCACCATCCGGCGAGCTCATTTTTGAACCGCATTATCGCTTGCTATCTTTGGTGTATAAGTACTCTTATCGAGGATTGCTGTCGCTATCCGATGCCTTGGAGTATCTGAAGCACAGCCAGTTTTACGTTGATACGGAAGTTCCAGTGACAGATAGCAAGGGCTTATATCAGCTGATAATCGATTGCCTTACACGGCTTCGGACGGCTGATAAGAAGCACTGGCATCACAGACCGACGTACAGAATTGCAGTCATCCTTGATCAAGGACTTGGTGATGCGGCGCGTGCACGCGATGAGATGGCTGGTTTTTACTCTTTGAAGTCTGTGAAATCGTTTATAAATATCTGGCGTCCAGAGTATGAACGGTAAGTTTTGCTTTTGGTTGTGCTTTGATTATTCGTTTTTCTGTATTTATTACTAACTTCTGTCGTAGCGCCGGTCGTCACTTTGTATATGCTCATCGGTATACAATGTTTTACATTGATCTTCTGGGAAAGACCAAAGATTTGGAGCCATTAGCTTTGATCTCCAAAAGGCTGCGCAAACTCCTTACGGTGATGATCAACTATGCAGAGACTTGGGATCACCTCTGTCGAACGATTGTTGGAGTTATTCGTGAGCTGTGCGACGTTTCGGAACGATACCTGGAGGAGAATCTGGGTTCCATTGCCGTGGATGAGTTTTTACCGCGTACCGCGAAATTAGACTATCTTTGTCACAGCTTAAGGCCGTCGCCAATACTTGCACAGTATCTCCAGGATTCGTATGAGTTGCGGAAGCTAAATATGGGACAAGCGGCAATTGCTGGATTGGATGACCTTTTTGCGAGCATCTACTTGAAGCTTTATCAGCAAGTTCCAGAACTTGAGTTACGGTTGAGCAAGACACAACAGAATGTGGATCCTGTTCCGGTGGTTACCGGTGAGGTAGTATCCTCGGGAGACGAGGCGCAAAACACACCGCCGCCGCCATCGTCTACGAACGTGTCTGAACGGAGCACGCCAGTGCCTGGAGACTCAGCAGCCCGGACGGGAGGACAAAATGCTACTGCGTTTACCTGGGGACAGGTATCTGCAGAAACATTTTATGCTGGTTCCGGTACACCGCCGTCGAAGAGTAGAACTGCGCGGGTGACGAGGAAAGACCTCATTTCAAAGGCAAATGGTTTACTTCGGCCTTTTGTTGGCGAGAACTCTATGGCGAGTGCGTATTGATGTTGCGTTCTGGAGCTAATTCTGCTTATGAGATGCCTGTACATTATAAAAATGCAAAATGATATTTGTTGTACAATAAACAGCTCCCAAATCGAATCATACTATACAGGTTAAGTAATGTTAATACAGGGTTTGTCACGTAGACGGATAATGTTTTCCGCATATGCCATGCATAGAGCGGTACTCCAGCTATCAATATTGTATATGCCGTAGTCAGCCCATACGGGCGAAAGCCATTCCGTTCAAGTCTCCATTAGATCCGTTTCTGATGGAATGCGACTGGGTCATCATCGGTCGGTGCAAGGTCGGCTGCTGAGACGGTTGTGAATGCGAGAGTGGCATAGAGGAATATGATAATGCCGGAGCTGTTTGAGGAGCAAAATCATGAGTTTGTGGGGCCCTTACACTGTAAAAGGCATGACTGAATATCGAAGGGTCGTCATCGACTAGGAATAATTCATCGGCATCTGTCTCTGCGGGGATTTGCGTGCCAGCTCCTGGGAGCGACGTGGTGTCCTATACTGTCAGTATGCTTACAAACTAGAGAGTGATTGAATGATAAGGCAAACGTACGTCAAGTACGGCTCGCGGAACAAATGGTTTGTTATTCTCAGACTGCGCACGAGATCGGGGTGTTGTGTTATTGTGCGGTGCTGCGAGTGGACTGCTTCTGTGGCGCTGAGAAAGAAGTTTCTTCACATTTGGTGAGTATATTTTGACATCTGGGTGCTGATGCTCCACTAGTAGAAGCAGCTCTACCAGATGTTGATGTGGTAGCGAAAGTAAATAAGCTCGCTTCTGCAAGAGTTAAGGTCAGCGGTTTGCACGCGTATCAGAATTGGCTTGGAAAAACTCACTTCGTCTGCCGATAACAGTCCGCCAGTCATTCCGGTCTCTAAAGGCCTCTCCGCGGTAACTTTGTGTTGGCAATTGGCGCAGAACCATTGTGCTTCTGCTACGTCGATGAATGCCCTACCGATAGGTGGATCATGACAGAGCTGGTGATATGGATCATTGCAGCCGTCGCAAAAGACAATCAGATTCGATTCAGGACTGTGACCGCGAAAACAGACCTTGCAAATCTGCAAATCGCGCCTGAATGATAGCGAGCGCTTTTTACCTTATAATTTGGTCAGGGTATGTAGATAGTAAATCAGACGCGATCAAAACTTACTATCTGCACCTCCCGCAAGAGGGTCAAATTGTTGAGGCTTGTGAACTCTGCGTCCGGACTTTGTCTCAAGCCCCTCAAACGTGAAGTCCTCGCCTGAATCTGAGTCCTGTGCTTGCGATCAGTCAAAAGTCACAGTAACATGACGCGCCCGTATCACAGGTATAATTGTACAGCGCAAAATAGCCAACGGATAAGGCCCGCAACAAACCACTTACACTTCTTTTCTGCTTCTTGGTTGTCCTTCGTTTTGGGCCCGGTTTCTTCGGCTTCGGTCCTGGGCGTTGCCTCTGACGTATAGGCGCGGCAGGCAAGATCGGTGGTACACTGGGACTTGGCTGTAACGACTGCGGGACGATCTGTGGTTGCTGAGGAGCAAGGCCAATCTGATCCGTGACAGAACCCAGAGAAGTAGTGGCAGAAGGAGCAACAGCCGGGGCCAGACCCGGGCCCGAGACGGCGACGTCGGCCGGGGCGCCCGTGTTCATGGCAATATGGCGAAGGACGAGACGCGATCACGAAGAGACGGCATCGGCAGTTGCAGACGAGGAGACCTAACACGAAGCTGTCGGGAGCTGCTTTGAGAAACGCAATTCAATGCCCTTATCAAAGCAGCAGAATAATTCAAACACACAAGTTTATATATATACAGCGATATCAGATCAAGAGACTTGTTCTTGTATGTAGATTTGATCGAAGTCAGTTATCCACGACTGGCTAGACTATATTGATCCAGATGGCACATCTGCGGCGTGGCAGTACAGATAAGGCGTTATCTAAACCTTGCTTCTGCATATACCCAAAACTCTAACCTTAACCCTATTAACCCTAATAAATGCGGCGGCATTATCAGTCTCGTCTCGACATCTGCAAGTAAAGAGTTCTAAAATGCTCATCAAATCATTATCCGACTACGCCATCTGCTTTCATATCTGCGATTTTGTCGGCATGAAACCCAAGTCCCTCAAGGACCTCATCTGTATGCTGTCCCAATGTAGGCGGTGCCATTCGTACTGCCGGCTCAGCTATGGAGAACTTTACAGGCGGGCTCACTAGCTTTATGGGTCCACAGTCTGGATGATCAACTGTGGTTACCATCTCTCTCGCGAGAATATGGGGGTGGTTCAGCGTTGTCTGGATGTCGTTCACCGCAGCATATGCAATCCCACTGCCTTCAAAGATGTCAAGCCATTCCTGGAGCACAAGTTAGCAGTCATCGTAACTCGTGGGACATTACTTATCCTATCAAACGTACAGCTGTCGTCTTCTGCTTTATTTTTTCGATGATCATTGGTAACAACTCATTTCTGTGTTTCACACGCAGCGGGTTTGATGAAAATCGCGGATCCGTAATCCACTCAGGCTTCTTCAAGATGTTACTCAAAATACCAAAGAGCTTGTCGTTAGCGCCTCCGATAATTATATCTCCGTCGCTGGTTGCAAATCCTTGGTACGGGCAAATACTAGGATGTGCGGTTCCATGTCGGCCAGAGTCTGGTTCTCCTGAAATTAGGCATGAGGATGCAATGCTTGATAATGTGGCAACCTGGTACGTTAATATGGAAACTTGAACTCGAGTTAATCAATCTATATACCTGGCAGTCTGAGAGCGCGACGTCAATATACTGCCCGCGGCCGGTTTTTGCTCTGCCGAGTAATGCAGCCATAATTGAATTTGCAGCGTACAACCCAGTCGTCAGATCTTCAAACAGCTGTCAGCATTACCCTCTAGCTCCAGAGTTTTGAAAACATCGTACCCGTGACGGCTACTCCGACTTTCACGGGTGGTCCGTCAGGTTCTCCCGTAATGTGCATCAGTCCCATCTCGGCTTCCACCATAATGTCGTATCCGGCACGGTTTCTATAGGGTCCCGTTTGGCCATATCCTGTTATGGAGACGTAAACTATATTGTCGTTGTCTAGTTGGTCATATGCTAAGTTGTACCGAGCCAGCGTTCCAGGAAGATAGTTTTCGATAACGACATCGCTTGTCGATATGAGAGAGCGTAGGATCTCCTGGCCGCGCGGATCTTGAAAGTTCAAAGCGAGTGATTTCTTATTTCTATGTCTTTAGTTAATAAAAGCCCGATTGGCGGAAGTCGTAATAGCTCTATAGCGCACCGATTGACCTAAAATCGTTAGACACACACATTTCACCTTATTCGGCTGGCAAGACCAATTAGCTCATACCGCAAGGAAATAAGCGCTTTCGCCGGATACTCCAGGTTTATTCAGGTTCTTTGCAAATGGTGGCCCCCAACTTCGCGTGTCATCTCCACGTGTAACATGCTCGACCTTGATAACCTCCGCCCTGTCTAGATCAGTCCCATTCAAGTATAGAAAACCCCCCAATTGCAGTAGTGAGAAGTACCGTACCCCATATCAGCAAGCATCTGAGATGCATAGGGACCCGCTAGAACACGTGTAAGGTCGACTATTCGAATACCGTGCAATGGGAGCTTGAGATTTGGATTCTGTGGGGGATCGCGTGAGGGTGTCGAGTAGAATCGGCAGAGTGGTCTGGAAGTGAGTCGTCCAAGCAGCTGAGGAGCCCAAAGCTGGCCAAGCAGCGCTGATCTGTGTGTCATTAAGCAATGATATCTATAACATGCAGGCCATATATACAAGTATAACAGGCAATTGGCCGTGTATAATGTCTTTAAGGGGACTACGAGCTCGGCTGGAGCGGCCTTTAGTCGGCATTTTCAACTCCCAACGCCGAGTTGAGCGAACCATGTGAATTTTAAAACCACGGCTCGATCGATACATCCACAAAATACATATCGGCCCGTTTATCAATACATTATTGTGGCATTTGCCATTACCTCCCGTTGCGATTTTTGCTATTGTCAATCTAAGCACTTTCAGTTGTTCTTCGTATTCAACAATGTCATTCATAGCTCGATTACGGCCACTGCCCTCAGCAATCTGCGCGCTCCGCTTACAGACTCGGACCTCTTCTCCGAAGCAAGTCGCACGGCTCATTGTAGCGGCACCCAGTTTGCATAAGACTCAATTTGTGCGCTCATACGCGACCCCGAATTCTTCTCAACTCACAGATGCTATCTTGAACTCGAGTATCATGCGGAAGCTGTCAGAGTGTCCAGAGGTAAGGAAGGGAGAGTCGCCTACGAGGATGGCCTAGGTCTTTTCACCGGATAGATGGACAAATGAGTGTTAATTTTGGATTATAGGTTATGGAATGCTTGGCTTCGGTGATGCTTATGATTAAAGACAAGGGTATGGCGCTGGAATCAGAAAAACCGACCCCATGGACGATGCTCAAGATGCTAAACGACAATGAAGTAAGGGAGGCCATGCAGAAACGTGCGTATATAATACATGATCACCTTACAGCTTTAGAAGTATTGTTTTCTAATAAGTTTCACAGTCAAGGAAGCCATGGATCGAAACAAGATTGTAATAACCGCTGATGAGTAAGCTATCTTTGTCAAATTCGAATTCTGATGACGGTTGCTAATGAGCTTATTACAGGGCGAAAGCAATTGCACAGATCATCTCATCCGGAAAGGCATAAGATATACTATTAATTACAGTATAATTGGCATCTTGGACATTGGTCCGCTTATCGGATTTGATGTGCAAGCTCATAGTCATCAGTTATCACCTTGTTTCCTATGTATATATATTAGAAGGAATACAACTGCAATATAGCTATTTTTATATCTCACATGATCATGGCCTGGTTCTCTATTCAGTACTGCCGAGATATTGTTTCGTTAACTGCTCCGTGGTCAAATATTCGTGGCGCTGTTCCTACTGCCTACACCTTGCCATTCGTCTGCGAGGTTCCTAGCACTGTCACCGCATTTTTCTTTTAGTACATCAGTACCAGACCTCCATTCTACTGTCTACTTTCCAGACTCAAGATTGCGACCGCTCCGTAGAGCTCCGTAGAACTCACTCTGCATTCATTCCTCGGTCGAAAAGTAGATAAACTAGCGAGATCACAGCGTAGAAAAATAAGCTTCGAGCCGACGACAGGCTCATCGGGTTAGGGTCCGCGCGACACGTCCTCCGACGCCCCGTTCATTTGAACCCTGCCTCCTCCCCTTCCACGCAGTCAAACTATCACACCGTCTTTCTTTGCACATACTCGCCGATAAGACTGCATCTCTAATCAAAATTACTTATGTCTACTTCTCACCACGCTGCTAGCACGCGTACAGCAGGCGGCGGTGCTCACGGCTCGCACGCGGGCGGTAAACGCGGCGCGAGCGGAGTCGCTGCCGCTGCTGCGGCCGCCGCCGCCGCGACCGCACTTGCCGCCAACGGAGTCAACAAGAACGTGGACGAGAACGGGATACCGCTTGATCCGGTATGTTTTATTGTGCTGGATTATGGTTGTTGTGGTATCGTAACTAACGCCGATGCGACAGGTCAACTTCGACACGTTCCCTGACGCGGCACTGCGGAAGTACAGACTCGCGTACAGTCTTCCGGACAAATCCTCGATATCGGATCCAGGAATGCTTCTGAATGGAACCACGGGTCGAAGAACGTACTCGTTCAAGCACCGTAATCGTATCTCGAAGGAAGAGCTTGCCGGGTCGGTAAAGCGGCACTTTACGGCTCAGCCGGTACGCGAGACGGAGACGATTGCCGGGTTTATTTACTCTGTGCGCCATTCAGGTGAGTTTGCAAAAATAATTCTTTCGAATAAGTACTCTAGATTTTTTTCGTGCTAACATGGAATTGCACAGATGATTCATTCAAGCTTCGATTCCCGGTTACATGAGTTCGTCGTGGTGGATGGTGTCGTACGTCGCGGCGCGGTAGGGTTCATGCGATTTGGACTTCGGAGTTTTTGTGTACTTTCTTGTTTGTGTTCGATTATTGCATGTTAAGTTAGTAGCTGTGTCTCCTCGCTTTTATGACTTTGAAAACGATCGAATGTAATACAGTTGATATTATTATTATAGCTTATAAGGCGTACATTTTGTAAATTACATAGGCTGTAGCTAAATCTATCTTACTGAACGCCGCTGGCAAAGCCCGAAACAGAATATACAACTCTTATAGAGAAAGACTCCTTGCGCCGTATGAATGTTAAATATCTCAAGCCGACATAAGGCGCGTCAAGGAGGACCCTTAAAGACATTAAACCAGTCGCCATAATTGACCCCCTCTAAGGAAAAAAGAAATGAAAAGCAAACAAAAACGCCCAATTATCTCACAATCTAGACCATGCCAATTTCTCCCTCTAAATCGTAAAATCTCTCATCGCGCGCTCAATGAAGCTATGACTAGCTGTGAACGTGAAATTCTCAAACTCGTTAATATCTCCAGCACCGTTCTGCAGAGCTGACCCAGCTGCTCCGGGAATCTCAACCCCAGGTGGACTAAACGCCATAGTCGTAAACTCATCAGCAAAGTTCTCAGCAAGGATTGGATCCGTGATGATTGGCAAGATTGGAGGCACGATGCTAGGATCACGACGTTCGAGCTTCTCCCAGTCGATTTTGCGGAAAAACCTGTGTCCCCGGATTGTCGCGAGATCATGAGGTAGCTTGCCGCCCAGTCGTTTCCTGGGCTCCTTGCGGAGCAAACGAGTAAGGAAATCTTTCGCCTCAGATGTGAGGTAATAGGGAAGCACTAGCTTCGTCTTTTGAATCTTTTCGATAATGCGCTTGTAGTTGTTTCCAGTGAATGGCGGCGAACCCGTGAGTAAGTCATAGCAGAGCACGCCGAGAGACCACCAGTCTACCGCAAAGTCATACGGTCGTCCAAGTAAAATCTCTGGTGCCATGTATTCTGGAGTTCCCAGAAAAGTCTTGCAGTCACCTCCATCATTTGCGACCTTGCTGAGTCCAAAGTCTGTGAGCACGAGATGACCCTGGGCATCGAGAAGGCAGTTCTCGGGCTTCAAGTCGCGATAAACCACACCGACAACTGTATGCAAATGCGAGAGTGCAAGAACCAGCTCGGCAACATAAAACGAGACAACTGGTTCAGAGAGCATTTTCTCTGTAGCCAAGTGCGAGAACAGCTCGCCGCCTTGGGCGTACTCAAGCATCAAATAAAGTCTATGCTGATCCTGTAGCGCATAAAACAGCTTGACGATATACGGATGTCGAACAGATTCCAAGATTGCGCGTTCGGTCTTTGTCTGCTCGACCAGCTTCTTACGCACTGTCATTGTCGCCTTGCGAAGCTGCTTCTGAGCAAATAGCCGGCCTGTAGCCATCTCCTTCACGAGCAAGACTTTTCCGTAAGCGCCTGTTCCTAGCACTTTGATGTACTCAAAATCAGACGGTCGCATACGTCGTCGTTTCATGCCGTCGTCTGCAATGTAGTCTGAAGAGATATCGACCTGGTACGAAGTACCCATGACGTGGTTACTCAGAAACTGCGTGTTCTTGAGCGCGCTACCAAGGCCAGCTATGCCGTCGGTTATGAGCTCTATGTCGTCCTCGTCGCCTTCGTTAATAATGGGAATAGCAACTGTGCCTGGAGTCGGAATAGGGGCGACGGCATCAGACAGTGCAGTGTGCTGAGCGCCGTTGTAGCTGGGAGGAACCCAGGCCTCGTCGCGGGAGCCGATGGAGGAGACTGAAAGACGACGAGACCGCGCGAACTCAAGGTCGTCTTCGAACGAAAAAACAGCAGCCATGGCGGTAGACTGGTAGTAAAGTGAAATGAGAAGGAGGGAAGGAGGAGTGAGTTGTGGTGCAGACTAGAGTCGGAAAGCCATAAAGAGCGGCACAGGACAGCTGAGCGACGCGGAGGAGGTTGGTTATGCTGACGGGAGAGGGATCTGGTGACGAGAGAAGAGGTAGATGCTAGCAGAAGACCTGGAGGGCTTCAGGTAGCGGGTAAAGGGGTTATAGGGCGAGCATGAAGGACGCGAGCGAGATGGGGTTTTGCTTGAACAAGACGCGGAGGAGAGCAGGACGCGAAGGAGGTGGCGGCCAGCACGCGTAAGTGACGAAAACCTTGTGTGGCGGCCGCCCTAATTATTTTTGTCTCCCAACTCTCTGTACACGTGTATTTGCATCCGCCGCCTTGTTCGTCCGCTGTGGATTGGCACGTAAATACCATGGAACTGCAACTGGTTTATTTTTATTTTAAATCAATAACATTATTACTATTAGCTAATCCTATACCCATCCAATTCCATAGTAGATGCAGAAAGATTAATGCAAAAATGCTGAAAATCCGTAATGTACATCCGAGTCGCGATGCAGGATCTGGATACTCCTCTTCCCAGAATCCTAACCAGCTTTCTCCGCGATCTTGATCCCACCTTCAGTCACATCTGCAGCGCCAGACCCATTATTTATATCCTCAATATCGTTTCCAGCGCTGTCTGCTTCGGACCCCGCCTGCGTGGACACAGGTTTAGCAGCAGGCACTACCTGCGCAACCTGCTCTTCTCTCTCCGCAGCCGCCAAAGCCAGCTTCTCGTCGTGCGCCTGGATCCGATAATACCGTGCTCGTCGCCAGTCACCGCCCCAGCGATATTCGGCGTAAAGCATTGGAACCGCAATCAGTTCCATACCGGTGACGATAGTGAATGCCCATCCCATGCCAATCGCTTTAATCACAATTTCGATAATACCAGATCCGGCAGCACCGAGCAGACATCGCACGAGATTATTTGCAGCCGTCACGGAAGCAGATTCCTGCGGATAGAGATCCACGAGGAGCACTTGCACACAAGTGAAGAAGCCAGTGATTGTCGCGCCGATGAAAAACAAAAGAATCAGCGGGAGAGCTAGTGAGATATTCGATCTGAATGTCCAGCCAAAAATGAGCGTAAGCGCGGAAGACGCGCTAACGAGGTACCAGACCATGCCCAGGCGGGCTCGCTCCAGCGGGAAATCAGGATTCTGTCGAACTGCTTTACCATCGCCGTAGCCGCTCCTGCGCGCAAACCGTCTAAACATGAAATCAAGCATCCGGCCAATCACTATCGAGCCTACAGAGGCTCCAAATCCGTACGGCAGAAAGCAGAGACCGACTTCGAGTGTGTTGAGCCCGTATACAGTTCCGACCTCGGCTGAGAACCCGACTGTAATGCAATAGAAGCCCGTGTATATGAGACCGTGGGCAAACAGTACCGTGGCGACGTCTTTCTGCGCAATGATGGCCACGCAGCGAAAGGGATTAAACGGCTTTCGGGGTAGCTTCATGGCAACGACTTCCGGCTCAACTTCGTCTGAATTCGCATGCTTCCGCAGATCAATCTGTTGAAGCAATGACCGGTTCAGTCGCGGTGCCGGGATACTTCCATTGCCAACAATATTTCTCCCCGTCTCCGGTAGCCAGACGAATAGAACGCTCAACAGCGCTCCTCCGGCAGCGAGCAAGAACCAGAAGGACGCGCGCCAGGAGTCCTTCGATTTAGATAATAACCCGCCAAACACGGGCGCCACGGCCGGCGCGACCATGACGCCGGCTGAAAACACGCCCATATAGAAACCTCGCTCGGCGGGGACGACGATGTCACCGATCGTGCCTGCGCCTATGGCGACTGTCGCGGACGAGCCGGCAGACTGCACCATTCGCAGCACGAGCAGGCCGGCGTATGTGTCCTGTAGCGCGAGGCCGAGGTTCGCGAGCACAAAGACGGTGATTGTGCCGAGATAGACCGGGCGACGACCGACCACGTCGGCCAGGGAGCCCCAGAACGTGGGCGCGATGCCCTGCAGGATCATGTATGTCGTGACGGTGAGGTTGATGTCCTCGACGGACACGCCGAGATCGGATGCGATGAGCGTGACAGAGGGGAAGTAGATGTTGGCCGTGAGCGGCGAGAAGAGCGCAGATAACGTGGCGGCGGCACAGAGGCCCTTCTTCATGCGGGGGGAGAAGACGGAGTAGGGCACTTCGGAGGCGGTGGTCGTCGTGCGCACGGCGGCGGCCTCGACGTCTGGTATTTCCAGCGTTTCCTGTGTCTCTTCGCGGTTGCTGAGTCCATCGTGGGTGCTGAGTCCATCGTGCCCGCTGTTCCCATCGAACTCGTGCTCATTCTCGAGGTCGCGTGTACTGCCGCGGGAGTTCGCGATGCTCGCCATCGCGGAGGTTAGCAAAGTCGTCAAAGACGGTCGCGGAAGCGCAGGAGCAGCTTCTTGTACGCATTGCAATTCTCCGCGGAGAAGTGACTAGTGTGTGATTTTACTACAGGTCTAAACTAAGGGCCGGACGACAGCGGAAATGCCCATTTGCCCTGTTCTCCGGGAGACTCACGCGGAGTCGTTTAGCTCGCTCGCAACGTGCGGCGCTGCTCACAAACTCGTACTCCTCGTCGGGTTCGCCGAGACTCGATCACAAAAGTAAACAATGATGATATGACGATATGATGATGATATGATTCTCCCCTCCTCCTGTAAAGTAACAAAGCTCTATGCATAATCACACACACAAATCTCTCACTAAAAACATACACAGATTGCCCACTCGCGCATGTCTACTTACAGCGCTTCACCTGCCCTCGTCGTCGTCCTCAAACCCTGGCCAGCGGAACTTCCGCGCCAGAGCGAAATAGAGATCCATCAGCTCCACTACTGACGAGCTGTAATCCGAGCCCTGGATCATGTTGCGCAGCTTCTGTGACCCTTCTTCTTGCACAAGTCCCTGCATCGCTTTGATCAGCAACGGTGAAAACTACATTCACAATGTTAGTAAATAAATCCTCCTTCTCATGAAGCAAAAAACAAAGCCATCTACTCACCTCTTTATACCATCGGTGGTCATACGAAGTCATTTTGATCGCAGCATGCAGTACGTTCACCGGCTCCTTCTTTTCAATATAGATATCCAACAAACCCTTCAGCGCCTTTGCAGAAAATCTGATATCCAAAGCCGACCCGAACGCCTCTGCAGCCTCCTCCCTGTGCTTCATGCGCTTCGCAAGCGCGCCCATGATCTCCCACTCACGCAAACTCTTCTTATACGGCAGCTGCTGCGCCTTGAAGTGTGAAAACTCGGCACGCCAAAGCGTGTAAACGCGCATATCCTCGTACATGACCATAAACAGGTTATCCAGCCAACGCTCGCACAACCGCTTACTGCGGAACGTCGTCGGCGCGGCTTCAGCGTCCGGATGGTCTTCAGAGCCCTTAACCTGTTCAGCATCCACGCTCTGCTCAGGCTTCAAAACACTCGGCGCTTCAGACGGCGTATTCGCACCCGTGGCATCCGTCGCTATACTCTCCGGTCGCGCTGAAGCCGACGATGCTCGTCCGTTCACGGCGACATGAGACGCATTGCTGTCCGCGCGGCTATGTCCATTCGACGATTTTTTCAGGCTCGAAGTCTCCGTTTTTAAATTGCGATATTCCTCCTCCATGATGAACACTTTCGATCGGTACTTCAGTAGCATATCCCATCCAATCTCGTGCACGATCTCCACCAACAGCTCGTACGCCTTTGCAAACGTGCCGCGCAGCGACGCCGCTGGTAAACGTGCAAGCGATGGATCAACGCTGGTAGCCTCGCCTTCTCCCGCCGTCGCATCGTCGATAATATCTTGAATCACGCCCTCGGCGGGAATGGGCAAATGTACTCGCTGCGCAACAGGCATGCGGTGCAAATCCACATTTTGGTACGGGAACATGGGACACGAGTTCAACGTAAGTAGCGCTGACTGGAAATCCTGCTGCTCAATGTACACCTTCACTAACCGTGCCCACGGTCCAAACTCGGACGGAGCCGAGTCCACGGCACGCTTCGCTGTAGCCACTGCAAAGTCCAACCGGCCTTTCGACATGCAAAATCGCGTCTGCAGGTCAAGAAGGTTCGGATCGCGAGGAGATTCTGTTATGCTGTCGTGTAGCAGCTGGATCGCCTTAACTTCCTCGTCTATTATCACGTTAGAAAATGTGAGTTCTAACCACATTCACCCTTCAGATTATTCTCACCCATATCAAGAAACGCGCGCGCAAGCAGCGCAGCAAACTCCGGCTCCTTCGACCGCATTTTCTCTAGCAAATTGACACCTTCGTTGTACCGTCCGGTCAGTTCCAGGTATTTGAAAAATGTCGACGTAAGATTGTTCGAAAGCAGAGTCGGAACCTGGACTTCGAGTTCTGATCCAAGCTGCCATCCTCTACTAAAGAGCTTCGACGCGGCGTCCAAAAATTTCTCCTCAGCCTCGCGATTGGGAATGGGGTTGAATCGCCTGTATGCGGTAATGTTGTAATCGTCGTCATCAGCAAACAGAAACGCGCGAATCACAGAGCACACGTAGGTCTCCAGCATCAGCTCATCCGTAGCAGGGTGCCTGCAACTATATCAGAAACTGTCGCTCCATTCAAATAACCAGATAACTCACTTCTCGCCCCGCTCGTCAATGACAAAAGCCTCCACTGAACCAGGAATGTGAACGCGAACGCGCAAATCTACTCGCGACAGCGAGTTGTAACAGCTACACAGGTATTAGCTGTTGCTCTCGGTATCATCTCGATTGAACCCCGATCAACTTACCAATAAACACCAGTCTGAATGTTCCAGTGCTGCACCTTTCCAAACCACACCTGACCTTCGCCGGGGGCATAAGTAAGCGTGTTCATGTAAGCCGCAATCGAAGCAGACGATGTGTCAATGCCCGTGACATAATGATAAGTTCCAGCCTAGAGCATCATGTCAGTCAATTGAATCGTCGGGGTCATTTAAATCAAAGGTGATGCCTACCTCCTTGACGCCCGTCCTGGCATGAACCTTGGTCAAATGTACGAGATCGGGAGGACCCAGCGAGTGGAACGAAGAAAGCGCAGCCGTCCGCGCGCTGACTGCCTCGCCAATCTCAATCTCCTGGATCCTAATAGTTCGTTAGCATTCAAATCATCCACATCCACTGTAAACTGTAGAAGACCGAGCAGTCCATGTGACGCCGGCACCAATGAGTAGCAGTAGTAGCCTGACCCGCGGTCCCCTAACAGAATCCAGCCGCTAAACCTCCGTCCGACAGAGCACATACTCAGGAATTGAAGTCGTCACCATTATCAATCTTTAAACTAAACAAAAAATTGCAGGATGGAAGGACCGGAATCGGCGCGTGAGGGCCGGGGTGGATGGAGCAGCTTGCGTGGCCTCGTGTTGATCTCGAGGGGTGCGTGTTGCTCTCGCGTACCTGTCCTCCAACCACGCTGCGATGGGAAGCTGCGCCCGGAGCACAGCCTAGAAATGTTACCCGGCCCCGCTTACACCTCAGGGGCCCGTACCTGAGTCACGTGCACGGTAAGAACTTCTTCCAGCAACATTCCAGAACACCTCCTTTGAGACCAAGCCATAGTTGTAGCATCTGTAAACCGCTATACACTCAGCTTTCAGTTCAAACTTCTATCAACTCACTCTGCAACACAACACTCTACTGCGTCACGTTATCTTCCTGTTTACTGGGTCTCTTTTACAGCCTCTAATTGCTCCTCAACACTGTGCGATTGCGACTTTTCTGCCTTCATTCCATCTGCTCGATCTCCCTCGCCAACACCAACTGTGGACTTTCTGCATTCACTGATCTGGAATCCATCTGCTTTTCTATTTCTGAGCTGCTTCGTCCTTCAGAAATATCCATTTTGTTAGCTATAGACTTTCCAAATGAGCCATTTGAGCCCGACAATGTTTGGTATGCCTCCGTCCCGTAATCGTCTCGATTACGACGCCTGTTCACGCAAGCTAACTCGTTTCACAGGTGCGTCGACGCGTTCGCCACCACCGCCGCCTCCTCTACAGCCAAATGACCGTGCGCCTGCACGCAGCGGCAGCAGCGGCAGCAGCACCGAACCTCGAACCGTGATTATGTCCAATCTGCCTCCGGACGAGCAGATTGATCTTGCTCTACTACACTCTCTCGTGCGCGGCGGCAAGCTTGAGTACTCTCACTACGACCCGCACCGCCGTACTTTCTTCGTGCATTACATGCACGCAAAGGATGCTGCCTCTTACATGGCTTGGATTTCATCTCAGGGTGCTGTCTACATAAACGAATACGAAGTATTCTTTGATATCGTGCCGAGTCCGGCTCCAGTACCAGCTATCTTTCTTACTCAGAACAGCGTCTCGCGCAAGCTCTATATCGGCGGTATCGCGACCGATATTGACTCGCGACGTCTGTGTACCATGTTTGAACGATACGGTGTCATCGAATACGTGAAAATCGTATGGGAGCGGAAATGTGGCTGGGTTTCGTTTTGTCGAATCGCGGACGCGTTTGACGCGTTGCGGTTTATTCGTCAAGACGAGCCTGTGTTTCGACGATCGCGGATTGAGTATGGTCGTGACGATTGCGATGGTGGCATGCAGGAAATTCTTGAGGGCGGAGGTGTCAGTATCAATGCGCGTAAAGATGTCGATATTATTATTGGTCGCTTCAAGCACCTTGGCCGTCGTCCAACTATAGTGGTGCCCGAGTCTGCAGCGGTGCTGTCCGTTTCTGATCGGTACGAGGCTGATCGAGATCGTGAACGGGAGCGAGAACGGGAACGGGAGCGAGATCGGGAAAGGGACCGGTCGCCGCCTATGCGGATGCGGAGTCCTTTGATGAATCCTGCGTACGCTCGACAGGGAGAAATCAGATCATAAAGCTGGCGGACTGCATGCACGTTGGCCTATGTAAACTATATGGAGTCTTATTTTGCTTTTGTATAATTTGTTGCTTAGATTTCTGTATCATCATTTGCTCTATTTTGAATATCGTATCTGGTTGTCATCTATTCGAGTCTTGCTTATATACTTTAACTAGTTATACAAATTGCCGACATAGCATGTATATATGTCGACATATTCCATCGTCTACAATTGCATGCACAGAACCATCATTTGCATACTGAGGATATTTGTCCGTGTGGCTTGCTCGTGACTTGCAGAGAAGCATGTGTAGCAATGAGGGCCGCTATTACTGATGCCAGTTCTATCGCGGACAATCCATATTTTGAGAAACTAGCCGACTGCAACGTACAGTGAAGCTATTCGCGTGTCCTGTGGCTATTGACCAGTTGTCGGGTTATCGTAAAATGTTTTTATAAAAAATTAAACTAAAAAGCACGCATTATTATTTTGTTCCTGCCGATCCACAACAAAGTCACGCCGCCCATCACCAGATCCAGTCACCACATCAGTGGTCCCAACGTCGTGAAAGCCCGGACTGAACAGCGCCCAGCGCCAGCGGTGACTTCAGGCTGGAAAGTGGCAGAGTGGAAACTGGAAAGAGCTAAGGTGGAACGTTCAAACTAAATTTTAAGCAGCTAACTAAGGCTTTATTCTTATTCAGAGATGTTTGCGCGTATTCGTGCCAATACCCGACGGATACAGAGACAGGCGGGCACATTTGTTTGGCACCAGAGCCGTATCCAAAGCGTTCTGTCACTCTCTACTTGTATTTCTTTAAAAACTGATGATCTGAATTGCGATAAAGCGGAGGCTAATGATTTTCGGTCACTGCACGCTTTGGGAAGCGAATTCAAGTTAATTGATAATGTGGAAGATCTGTACGTTTACTCTCCCAACGGTTACCATCCTCTTGAAATAGGCGATAGCCTAAATGGCGGCCGTTATCGAATAGCTCACAAGCTTGGATGGGGAGATGATTCGACCGTATGGCTTGCGCGCGACTTACAGAGAAAGAAATTAGTGGCAGTGAAGGTCAACATTGCGTATACCAGTTCTACCACGCACGAGACAGATCTTCAGCGTTTTTTGACAAACTCGCCCACTGCCCCGGGTGGAGAATATATTTGTCCTGTCATTGATGAATTCTGGGTTTCTGGTCCTAATGGAACACATAGGTGTATTGTCACTCCGTTCGCACAGCCGCGAGCCTCCAACCTGAGGTTGCTAATTCTATTATTGCTCAGCTGGTTCACGCGGTGGCCTTTATGCACAGTAAAAATATTGTTCACGGCGGTAAGCGAGCCATAGAGTATATTTAGCTTAGATGACTTTGCTGACTCGATTCAATGAAAGATCTCTGCACTGAAAACATCCTGCTTTCTTTTCCTGAATCTATTGACCGATGTTCGACGTCAGAATTGTATGAGAAATATGGAGAGCCAACGCCGGAGCTTGTTGTTTGCACCGATGGTAAGCCAGTACCAAGCGGGGTACCTACTCATGTCTACGTTCCTTGCGAGCTTGTTGTAGCGGGCGAAGCCATTAAACTTGGACAAGAACGAATCCGTTTGAGCGATTTTGGAGAGGCATTCGACCCGTATAAGACTACCAGGTTTACGCTGAATACTGAGCGCCGCCTTCTATCACCCGAGACACGATTCTCCGACGATCCTGTTTCGTTTCCCTCGGACATTTGGACCCTTGCCTGTACTATATGGGAGATCTATGGCGAGTGCTGTTTGTTCAGCCGTATGCTCTCTGATAGAATCACAGCGCGGCAAGTTGACATTCTCGGCATATTGCCTCCCGAGTGGTGGAAGAAGTGGCCCGAGAAAGTGGAGTGGTTTCTCGAGGGCGGAGAACGGCTCTTCGAGCCAGATGAGGGTGATTGGGACGATGGTGAAGGCAGCAAATGGGACCTGATGTTTAATTGTTGCATACAGGAGGAGCGTGCCAGGGCTGGAATGGATCTTGTGACGGAGAGCGAGAGAAGAGCTTTTGAGGCGATGCTTCGTCCGATGCTGGAATACCGACCGGGTGACAGGGCGACTGCACAGCAGGTTTTGGACTCAGAGTGGATGAAAGGCTGGGGACAGCCTGCTCTTGATGAGAGTTTGGATATTTGCCATTCTGAGGAGGAGGACTAATTGCTGTCTTATCTCCGTGTTTTTTGATTCAACAATTCAAACAAAATAATGCAGCTCATATTGCGATCAATGATAATAATAATAGTACAGAAATGGAGCACTAGAAGTAAAACTACTCCATTTCCACCTCTCGCTCGTCCACTCCCACAATCGCGGCCGCTGCCTTCCACCCCTGCACCATGTTGTCCACCGCAGCACTCGCAATCACCCATGGTACTGTCGGCTGAAGCCGTCGCCAGAATGCACTCGGGAGTGTGACCCTTGGCCGCAGCCGTCCACCCCCCACCTTTATTGAAATGAACCCAAAATCTCTTCTCCACACCTCTATCCATAATTTACACACGGCCCCATCATATCCCTATCCCAAAATTAAATTAAACCCCCCCATGAAACTCTCCAATCCCACCAAAAAAAATGCATGCAAATGCCTTATAAATGCAACCGGAAGTCCAATCGTCGGTTTCCGACGTCCTTAGTCGTCTCGGCGTAGTTCTCTCTCTCAACCTCAGTCATGCTATCCCAAATCTCATCCCGTCTCTTGTTTTCTCGTGAATAAAACCATTTCGCAGTCGATGCAATGACAATGTTAACACCGCCAACGACAATTAGAATGATATTTCCTGTGCGGTAAAATGGCGCATCGTTTGAGCGGTACACGTTCGCGGCGGTGATGCTGCCAAGCTGGACCCAAATGTTGTAGACCGCAACCGCGATGGCGCGCTTGTGCTGGTCATTTGTGTTGGCTGAGAGCCACGAGAACAGCACAGGTGTGTAGTACGGGAATCCTACCGTGAAAATCACGCAAAACACACGGACACCATACGGAGTCTCATCCGGAAGTGAGCGCATGATGATCAAAAACGGTAAGATCCAGATCATAGCGTACACGGGGATATACCAGCGCTTACGGTACTTGTCGGCAATGAAAGACGCTGAAAGCATACCAAAGGTGAGAAGCGTGTTAGCCGGGATCACGAGCAAGTTTGATTCGAATGTCGAGAATCCGTAGCTGCGGAACATGAGGGTCATGAACGTGTATGACGCGACTGACGGTAAAAAGCCAATGAATCCGAGCAGGAAAATAGGTAACAAGAACGGATCCAAGACAGTCGCCATGATATCACGAAATCCCATGTTGCTCAATGTTGATGATTGGCTACCCTCAAGGATTTTGCCCTTTGAAGGATCGTCCATGATCACGCGCGCTCGCAGAATGGCCTCCTCGTGGTAGGTAAACGATCTCGACATCTTCAGCTTGCGGAACGAAGGCATCATGAAAAACGTCGCAATACCAATCGCAAGGCAAATCAGCCCCTCGATAAAGAACATCCATTGCCAGTCATACCACCCGTTCCTTCCATTCAGGTTAAAGATCGCAGATGCAAGTAGTGCTCCAACAGAGTTTGTCGTATATTGCGTGGACCATAACATTGCAAGTCTCACCGACATCTCGTGGCCCTTGTAGAATGATGTCACGTAGAGCGTGATTCCGGGAATAAAACCGCCCTGGCATGCTCCGAGGAGTGCACGCGTCGCCAAAAATGATGCTTTGTTTGTAATGAAGGTCTGCAAGAATCCAACAAGTGCCCATGTAGTCATCATAGTCTAATTCATCAGCATATTTATTCTTCCTCCAGATTAAATATCAGAGGTGCACTCACGGGAATCCAGATAGTAGGCCCAACCATCTGGTTCATGTACTGCGTGGGAATTTCCATAGCCATAAATGAGAAGAAGTAGATGGTCTGTCCGAGGTTGTAGTCGTTCTGCTGCAAATCCAGGTTGTGGAGAAAGTCCGTCGTCAGCACGTTGACGATATTAATCCGGTTAATCTGTAAACTGATAAACATCAAGCACGCCCAGGCCATGATGCGCATGTCTGTCTTGCGCCGAACTGTCTTGTCCTCCTCCTCCGTCCACGCGGACCTACACGGGTTAGTTTGAGACCAGAGGTTATTACTGGTTTACATTATACATACGGTCCCTTCTCAAGCAGTTCCGCAAGCTCTCCGTACTCATGGTACTTTGGCCGCTTTTCTTCAAGGAGCTCTTCCGCGTCAGTTCCAACGACAGTACTGCTCTCGGCGCTCCGTGAAGTGGCGGACATTATCGATCCGTAATCTGCCCCCGTTTATCAACAAAACCGTCGAACGACAGGGATGTTCACATCTACTTACCCATCTCATCCACTTCCACGCCCGTCGACGATGCCTTCGTCAACAGTGTCTTCTCTGAAATGCTGGCAGGCATGATGATGATGTAAATATGCTAGACGCGACTTTTGGTGATGGTCGTCGGATATAACGCGAATCCGTATTCCTTATCGCAAGTTCATGTATATGTCGAGCAGAATATGTTCGAAAGAATGTGTGCTATTCACAATATGTACAGCTTTCAGTCAATAAACGAAAGAATCTTGGGGCATTTACAAAAGTCGGGCCATTTGTAAGGCTAGCTAGTTGTGGTGGGCGCGGCCCGCGCTGTTTATAGGAAGCCCGGGTGCGTGCACGATAAGGCGCAGCGGCGACTCACAGCGGGAACAAGAAATCGCTAGTCGCGTGGAAACAACACTCAATTTATATTTACCAGCTTTTTTGATATTCCAGGATCTATTCTCTGTCATATTCTGGCTTTCTCGATTCGAGTCTTGAATCTTGATGGTACCTTATCAGCCAGTACTCGCTGCGGGCTGGCTCGGGAGCAGTAGCGCAGCAACTAGTGCACGACTAAACCTAGAACGGAGGCCAAGCCCCGGCCGGAGGGCTCCACATTTTGCAGCTTCTCGAACGACCACGGAAATTGCTGTTCATCAATATTCTAAATGCCTATACTATGAGTTACTACTTACTGAGTTATACATAATTCTGTCGCTATAGTTTGGTCTAATTAATGATTAATCATTCGAGATGTCTTCTAATTATTACGTCGTAAATGCAAACTACCACCATAACCCCATATATACTCCCTAAATGGCATCACTTACGATGCGCTCTGAAATCTTCCAACGTATGCTCAATACCAGCAGGTCGACTACATTCTGCAGCCACCAAATATGCAAATTCCTTGGACTCCCAGTAGCCCGAATGCGCCGTAAATATACCAATGTACTGATTCTCAAGCGGACCTGTAGGATGCACGACATAGTCTATCTGGCCGTTTTCATTAAGACAATGCATTCGAGTCTCCATAATCTTGTCGAATTTCGCGCTCTTGGTCTGCTTCGTGTAAGATGAGGTCGGCCCTCGAGTAAACGAGTAGGTAGTCGAAGCTTGAGGGCGCCGAGAACGGTCAGCTCCATCGTGCGGATCCTTAGATGTCGTACTATCTGCCGTCGAACTCGAGTCATCGCCATCATCACCGCCATTGTCACTGCCGTCGTCATCATCATCGCCATCACTATCCTGCTCTAGAATCCCCCTTCGATCCTCCGCAACATGCTTCTTGCGTTTCGAAGCTTCTCGGTTTGCTTCAATACGCTCACCAGCCTGGAAATTAGGATTTATGCTTCTGACCATTCCTACCGCGACCTTGTTACTCATTCCCCTGGCAGTACTGGTCACTTTGCTCTTGAACTGTGACGCACGGCGCTGCAGTATGTTTGGCCGTTTCTTGTTTCTATCTGTCGAGAAAAATCTGCTCAAGAACCCGTCGTTCATAAGTGGCACAACAAGATCTGAGCGCGCCAAGGTCTCTGCATAATTCGGATCCACACAAGGATTCAACCTGTATGAAATTGGATCCGAAGTGTGAATCACGTTATAGATATTCTCAACAGCAAGACATCCATAGACTCCGCCGTGGTTGATTCCGATGTCGTCCGGATCAACAACTGTGACTGGGGCAGAATGTCCGCTACTACCAGCCTGAGATTGATCTTGAGGTAAGTTCTTGGCAATATTTGCTAATCTTGACGTAGAAATGATGCGCGGCATCAGATTGACCTTGTTCAGCAGCAAAAAGAATCCAACCGGACTTCCTGCGACAAACAAGTTCCGTACGGGAAATTCGAGCAACAGTTCGGACGTTTCATCGGCGTGTTCGTTTTGAGAAAACAAGGGAGGAGGAACCGTCGGCTGCTTCGACAAAACATCCACAGCAATAACTGATCCAAGTGAATGCCCGATGACCGAAATTTGGCCTGTCCATCCAGGATTGTTGCGCATCCATAGTCTGTATATGCGATTCGCTTCAGCTGTGACGGCTCGCAGAACTCGGGGTCTATGCTGAGAAAGATAATAAGGAATATCGAGCAGCACATCCGATATTATATTTCGCACTGTCGGGATTGTTGGAGGTGTGATATCAGCGAGTGAGAACGCCCTGTGTACCGGATTGCCGTCGTCTTGCTCGCTAGGACCGCCTTCAGAGGTAATGTCTTCGTAGTCGAAATTGATCTTTCTCCGCCAATTGATCGGTAAAACAGAGGGTGGAGGGTGAGGAAATGGAATGGACTGGTGCTGCTTGGCCATCAGTACTCTAAATGTGTTGATAGCTAAATCCAAGTGTTAGCGCGACTACTCATATACGTTGCGACAAAGCATAGCTTACCGTATGTAAAGTCAAATGTTTCTACACGCTCAGATAGCTTCTGCCCAATACCGTGAACCACGAGGACCAAATGGTCGATCTCTGCAGCGCTCCAGGGGCCCTTGGGATGTTCTCCTCCGCCCCGAATCCAATCATCATAGTCAAACCCGCGCTTTACAACTCCTTCAATTCCCCTTCCAGGCAAGCGTACTTCCAAACTTCCAGGTCTTCGGGACACTGCACCAAGAACCCAAGCAATTCCTCTCGCAATTCCGGATCTTCTTCCCGCAAAAGTACGTACCATGATCGTTTCTGGGACCATGACTGCAAATCCTCCTTTCTTATTCTCGTAGCTGTCTTCGAGCGTCGCGCGCTCTGCATGATGCGGAATATATCTCGTAAAATCGTCGGTTCGCGACGTCGTCCGTTTATGAGTCTCACGCTCTACAGCAAGCGGCCAATACACGGCAGAATAAGCGTCTGATATCGGGACTTTGATCTTGTCTTCGGCTTCTCGACCAGTTCGCCTTACTGATTTGAGTTCTGAGATGTATGCTGAGGACCACGGTTGCATCTCAAGAAAGGCATGTTCCAGCTTCGCGGCCATAGCCAAATCCGTGATTGGCGCAGACGCATATCTATGACGTTGGCGCTGCGAGTTGGTCATTTGCTGGTTGGGTTTCTGTATTGGGAACGAAGACGTATGAAACCATGTCGCCCGGATGACGTGAGCCGTGTCATGCATTGGGTTCCAGTATACAGGGGCGAGCTTCATCGTACAGAACCCGAGAACTTCTTTAGGATCCGCCGCCGCGGCGGCCGTCGACGAAGTCGCCTCATCCGAGGCCGCTTGCGGTGGAGCCTTGTTGTCTTCCGGCTCCGGCGGCACAAATTGGACTGCATATAGTCTGGCAGCTCCAACAATGATACTAACAGCAGGCTTCTTAGACTTGTGCCCTTTGCCTTTGGTGGACTTATCCGTAGGCACACCCGTTCTGGATATATAAATTGCGCGCCATGCTGCTTCCAGTCGTGCATTATCCTCTGGCGTAAATGGAATCCAGTTAGACTCCTTTTCTATTGGCACAGTCGACGCAGCTGGTGTAGATGGCGGCGGCAGAGGCGCAGACGGATCGTCCAGAGGTGCTGTCGCGTTGTGGAAGAACCATGGCTGCATTCTGCACGGCTGCACTTGATCTTCAGATTTCGCACGACGATACTGTTGGATCCGAGATAATGGGAGATAAAGCCGGGAGAACAGCTAAATAAGTGAAGAGAACGTGGCAAGTGAAAAATTGGTAGGTTGTTGTTCGACGTGTACCGTTGGGTGATCGGCGAGTTAGAACAGCAGTTACGTCACCAATCCAGAAATGCCAATCAGCACTTTAAGGTTTGTCAGGCGGCCCGGGCGTCTAAAAGCTCTCCGGCATTTGCACACTTCGTCTCTCTTGTTTACTACTCTACTACAAGCTTCCTGTTCTTTTATTACTGCTTCTGACATTTTGAGCTCTTCTTATTACCTGCGTTTATTCAACAACCTTCAATTTGCGGAGAAGTTCCCCTGTTGTTATTTGCCGTCCTCAATACCGCCGCAATGCCCATTACCACTAGTCAGAATGGACATGATGTCGTATGGCACCCTATCGTGCGAGAGAGGTCTGCGACCCCAACAATTTGTCGTCCGTCTCTACGTCTTAAGACCGGATCTACGAAACCTCAGATGATGCCGCCATTTCAGCCCGTTAGTGAATTTGATCAGTTCTCATCGACAGTGCTCGTGCGTGAACAAGCAGAGGGATCAAGATTCAAAGCCAAAGCACAGTCAGCGCCGGAATGTCTTGAGGGCGCATCTAGGCGTACGGAGGCTCCTCTATTGTTGTCACAGCAAGATACTACCGTTTCGGCTTCGGCTTCAGTTTTGCCCAAAGCTAAGGCTCAAATTGCTGGTCGTACACCTCGAAGATCAACACCTCGCCACTTTCCGACCCGTGAACATACCTTGCTATCCAGATCTGAAAGTCACGACAGTACCGAACGACCAATTATGAATTCTGATTTATATCCGTCTGATGCCGCTGCTCGGCTCTTCAGGCAAATCGAGGCTGCATACCAACCACGCGAATTAGATGGACGGCCCCCGGCGCGGGCACGACTTGAGGGCCGCCGAAGAGCTCATTCACGGACCCGAGATGACCTTTCTAGCCCTATTGCTTTGCCGCTTAGACCATCTACTTCTGGTTCTCATATCCCTGTCGTCGTGCGACCGCATTTGAATACTGAATTGGCGCGTCGCCCGGATAACGACCATATTCCTCGGGATCGGGCTAGGGATGGGAGGGCTCATAATTTCTCAAAGCCTCACATTGCGCGCACTATGGAAACGACCAGTAAGGATCACTGGATTTAACTGTTTACTTTTTACTGATACTGTGCAGGTGGCGTCAAACTATCTTCTGAACGGGACCTCAGCGGAGCCCTTACGCAAATGTCTTCCAACATTCCACTCTCTGCTGTACCGAGCTCGGGTTCTACGACGCGCCCTTTCTTTGCTGAATGCGATCAGCCTGCCAAATATATCGCTAAAGTCTGCCCCGCCGAGACCAGACTTAAGCACGAGCGCCGGGCGCGGACAGCGCATCCCTTTTCCTCGATCAATGATACTTGTACGTGCATAGATTTTATTGTATAACGTGAACATTAGAGTTTTAACATTATCTCCGCAGCTCATATCCACGTGTCTCCCAGAGGTTGTGCTATTAGTAGACTCGCTGTTTCGTCTACAAGTCTCACGATCTCCGCTGTCCCCAAATCTCATGGAATTCTGCGCTTATGCGGCTTAGAGCGCGAGGAAGTTACGATTGGCTGCGGGTTTCGCAAGTTTTTCCGTGCTGTAGCTCATGCATCTCGGAACATCTGGTCTCGCAGAAATGATTGAGTTTATTTTGTATCTGTTTTCCATCGTTTTTGCTTTTTTTATACCTCCCAGTGTTTTGTCCGCTTTTGTTCCACTCTCTTTTTTTTGTTTTGATATGCAGTATATGAGCATCTCCACGCTTTGCACTCACGATTTTCCGACTCAACCAGAATTTTGACACTACGACATTTCAGCAATCAGCATTCTAGATTATGCCACGGCCTGACTTTGATTCCCGCCTACTATATTCCCCTTCATGGGCCATGCAACAACTTGAAGACACCGATTTACAAGACCAGACCTTTCCCGATCCTCGACCTCTCCTCCCTCCCACCTTTATACCCTCTGTGTTATCGTCAGCGTTTTCTCTACCTGCTTTGCGCACTTCTGTGTTCTGACAGTATTGGAATTATGGCAATTTACAGCCTTTACTTGCTTTGATTTGACATACAGAAGCTAAAGTTATACATGTAACTGCTGATGACCTGCGTTGTTTTGAGTAAGATAGATCTACTCTGACAAGCTGGTGAGCACTTCGTGTGACTTGTAGTTTTATATGGATTACGAATTGATATTTATGGAGAGGTGATCACTTGCTGGTGATCATATACTTTTGATGTTGGTGATGACGGGGGAAGTTACGATAGATGACTGATGAATAATGATCGTTAATGAGAATGGTTGACGATAGCGAACCATTAGTGGAGGAGTAGTGTATCAAAGCGACATACCGGAGAATGCAAATGTCAAAGAGTTCAAGAGCGTTTTGTATATGCAACAGTTCAAAATGCAAATAGATAGCTATATTCAACTGTTGTAATTTGATTTTCCCGAATTTTCCTGAATTTTTCTAAACGACGTTGCAACGAACGATCTTCAACAACCACTCAACCTCTCATAACTACGTACACCGTACACTCCAGTACATGTATGATGTAGTACAACTGTATACTATAGCACAAAGTTTGAGTTAGATGATGATATAGTAATCCAACCGGCTTACAAAAACAATCGCATGCAATTCCACACCAGGGTTAGGGCGCTTTTTTTTTGCATTTTTAGCGACTATAGTTTCCGAAGCGTAAGAAACTTTCATAAGGAAGCGGTGGCTCAATGGTAGAGCTTTCGACTCCAGTTTATATTGGTCAATCGAAGGGTTGCAGGTTCAATTCCTGTCCGTTTCAATTTTTCTTGGATGCAATCAGTATTCTACATTTCATTTTTGATTATTGGAGTTCATTCAGTAAATCGGCTTAAAAGAAATTTGATTCTATTTATTTTCTAGCCTGATCTCTAAATTCAATCTTATTTTCAAATGCGGCCCCGCAGTTACTCCAAACCAATCCTATGGCTTTACCCCTATACAGCCATACATTTCAGTAACCGTCAATTACCAACCAACAAACCGAAATTGAAAAGCCAAGCGCCATAGACTCAATTTCCTGTATCTCAAAATCTCAATATTCAATAAACAACCTAGCTGCTTCCGAGGCGGTGACCGTCTTGAGAGTCGGAATAAAGCAGCTAGGTTGTTTATTGATCACGGTCAGAAACTATATTAAGCCGGGCACAGTGCAAACGAATGAGAGAATGTTCTCCACGAGACGGGCCTTCGTAATGATCTTCTCCAAGGTCTCAAGGTCTTGGAGAAGATCATTACGAAGGCCCGTCTCGTGGAGGACATTCTCGTCGATTCGCCAGACCCATTATCCCATTCGAGAACTTTTCAGCACGATGACGAACGTGCCGATAGCCAGAGTTCCTCACTTTCTATTTGCTGTCTTGAGTGTCTGAGTCTCTCTACCAACGGTGGTGTGCAATTTATGCTCCTTCATCATGAAACTAGTTCCAGCGCACATAACGCTCAAAACTAGCGAGAAAATAAACACGGCACGGGTACTATCGAGGTACGAATGTAACACAATATCCTGCAGTTCAGGCGACATATCCTTGACTGCTTCAATCGAGTCCTTAATCCTGTCGATAATTTGCTCGGCATCGGGTCCAGTGATTCGAGAGGCTAGTTTTGCCGAGAGCACATTCTGAAATACTGCGGTCGCAAGAGATACACCAAGGGTAGCGCCCGTTCCCTTGAATCCATACTGAATGCTGGTCGATACGGCCTGGTATTCGCGAGGTACGGCCGCGACGAGTGCAATCAGAGTGAGTGTTAGGTAAATACCAAGTGCAAACCCTGGAACAAAGATAATCGGCATAAGTAGGTACTGTGACGTGTCTGGCCCGACAAAGCAAAGTGCCAAGGAGCCTGAAATCATGGTTACAGCAGCGAGAACTATCATGAAGAAATACCGCCCGGTAGCACGCATATAGTATCCACAAACCAAAGCGCCGAGAGCGTCGCCAATGAAGTTGGGAATCAAGCTAGAACCCGATTTGGTTGCAGACACGCCTTGAACTGCAATAAAATACAGTGCAATGTAGTAGATCTGGGCGTAATAGATCATATTCATGAACCATGACGTGAACGACGATCCAAAGACGGTGGGGTTCTTCAGCAAATGAAGTGGAATAATGGGTTCCTGAGCGACGCGTAATTCCACGTAGATGAAAGCAGCAAAGAAAATCCCCGAGATGATAAACAGGGAAACAACAGGGAAACTGAACCAAGGGTAGTAGTTGCCGCCAATGCTGGTGCACATTAAAAATGAAACAAGACTGGAAATAAGCGTGAACGATCCCAGGAAGTCAATTCTTTTCCATGTGCCCTGCTCGACCTCCTTCTCGGGAAGTTTTAAGTTGACGATGATTGCAAACAGAGAAAGGGCGATAATCGGACCTTGAAGCAAGAAAGCCCATCGCCAGCCTAGCGCTTCAGTCACGATACCACCAACTACTCCGCCAAATGCAGCACCGCTACCCCACAAAACATTACCGATTCCTTGAAGCACACCTCGTTGACGGAGTGGAACAATATCACTGAGTGTAATTGAGGTCAAAGAATATAGGCCACCGCCACCACAACCGGCAACAATACGAGCAAAAACTAGAGTACCCATGGTCGGTGCTAGTCCGCAACCGACAGATCCAATACCAAACATAACGTTGCACGCGATGAGAACATTCTTACGTCCGAAAATATCCTGCCTCAGGATTAGTAACTGAGTAGCACGGCTGTGGTCCACACGTCATATCTCACCGAAATCTTGCCGTAAATTGGTTGAACCGCAGCCTGACTGATCATATATCCGCTCGCGATCCATTGTACCGACCGAAACTCGTTGAACTCGGAGGCAATATGTCCGAGGAGTGTAGCAACGATTGTGCCGTCTAACGCAGCCAGAAAGATGGCAACATTGAGCGATACAAAGACGGTGATTATTGCTCTCGAGGAAAGCTCTTCTTCCTCAAGCTCATCCACTAGCTCGTCTTCGTTTAGGAATGTTTGAACGTCCTCTTGCAACAAAGGTGCAGACTCCAAAATAGCGTCAGCGTCGACTCGAACGTCCTCAGGGGCCGCAGCGTCCGCAGCAGATGTGAGAGGGTCCTCGATAGCCATTGCGCAGGTAAACTAAAAGCTGCAATTGGTAAAATTCCGGGAGATAGAACTTAATTCTCAAAGAAGCGCGGTTTGAATAAAAATCGATCTATCTCAATTCAAAGGTGGGACGCGATTTGAATGTGCCTAGAGCTGACTCATGGCGCTCATTGCTGTATCCAGCTTGATTTGACGACTCATCCCGCTTTTGAGAGATAAGAGACGACGGTTTTACCGCTTAGAGAAATGCTTGATCAAGATCTCGAGCCGCAGCCTCTGAGGCGCTTGATACGGCTTAGAGTTCAGGGGCTATACGCGGTTTCTTACAGTTGTGTGCTCGCACTTCTCCCCGCGACACCGTCTCAACTACTCACTCTCAGGTCACTTTCAAGCAATTTCTCCGCAAATGAGCATAGATCTTTACGAAATGATAATATATTGTTTTTATATTTTGAAGCTTTGGAAATTCTTAAAAATATCTGCATAAAGGAAGCTGCACAAACTTTTGCAGTGTCGGAGAAAACGTTGCGTGACACGAAGAGGCGGCAATCGCAACGCGCAATACTCGCCCCAGTTCGTGAAAGATGACTTATCTAGACGAGAGTATTGCTGTGACCGGTGTTTTGGACCTGGGCAATGAGGATTTTGGTCTCATTTGGGCGGTGTTGAAGAGATGACCGGTTTGCTTTTAGCTGATCGACAGGGTGGACGCGTTAAATTCCGCGCCCAGTGTTTTCCCGACGCATGTTAATGGTGCTTCCCGATGAACCACTCAGAACCAGATTGTGATTATTGTTTACTGGTAAACTATATGAGGTTTTCTAAAATAATTATTCCGGCTTTTAGAACACTTTATATATTCATTATTGAATAATCACAATCTTGTTCGTCGGGACGCTTCTTTAACACGCGTCTGGAAACGCTGGGCGCGGAATTTTGTCAACCAACAACCAAATCTCAGAGCGCCTTCACGATCGGCAGAAGGCGTCGCCTGAAGATTCAAAGTAGGTACAGATCTGTTTTATTTCTTTCCGAATGCGAAAGCCGAGTACGGCACCCTCGATTGTGACTTGTGCAACTTCCGTGAGGTTGGTTCGGTGATGGGCGTTATTGGCTCATAAATAATGGTTATAGGAACTGATCAGTGGGAGGCTAAAGCCATTCAGCAAGAAAATGGAGAATGAGCTGCATATTTGAAGGGGTTGATGCTGATACATGTTGTATTCCGCTTTTATTGTTGCGAAAGGTGTTAAAGCATCCATCCATTGGTACACTGAGACTGACCTTCCTGCGGACTGGACTATCATGACTACCTTTAATGACTGGACCGACAACCATATTTCCTTCAGCTATTTGATGTTGCATGTTTTAGTGTGCTGAAACTTTGCTATAATCATAAGCTCTCAGTGTACCAGATGGATAGATGGATTCTTTCAGAAGAATGAGGAATGGCGGTAAGCACAATGTATCAGCATCAATACACATCGGTTACTGTTGCCCATTCCCGATTTGCTAGCTGAACGGCTTTTCACTTTCAACATCAATCAGCTTTCATGGCTACCATGGATGGATGGGCCTATAATGCCCATCATGAAACCGGTTTCGTCGAAGTTATACGCATTGCCGTCAAACAATGCCATACTTTGCTGTGGTGTTCTGAAAGAGAGCAAACGCCTTTGGAACTAGATTCCATGGTTTGTGGTTGGAGATATAATAGATCTAAGCAGCAAAGACGTGTCGCAGGGAGTTGGTGGCCCGCTCGCATGTGAGTCGTAACTTATAACTAACTAACCCAACGTTAACGTATGATTTGTTTTCAACAGATCGTTGGGAACGTCTCAGAACCCCCGCTCGTTGGATGCTTTGAAGTAATTATAAAAGCACTGGTTTATGGACAGTATTGTATAAGTTGTGATATTTATTATTTGAAGGCCAGATATTTGCCTCTTCACTCATTTAACTGCTAAAAACAGTCCTATATGTACGCGCCCGCGCTCTCTTTAACTCTCTAGAATATAGTTCTATCCAAAAAATCCTGTAAATCTCTAACCTACTTCCGGCCAACATTGTTGTGCAGCTTGTGTTCCTTCATCATGAAACTAGTTCCAGCACACATAACACTCAAAACCGTCGCAAAGATAAAAACAGCGCGAATACTGTCGAGGTACGACCGCAATACGATATCCTGCAGGTCCGGAGATAGATCCTTGACTGCGTCGATTGAGTCCTTGATCTTGTTGATAGTATCCTCGGCGTCAGGTCCGGTGATTCGGTTGTACAGTTTCGAAGAAAGCACGTTTTGGAAGACGACGGTGGAGAGGGATACACCCAGGGTTGAACCGGTACCCTTGAAGCCAAACTGGATACTGGTAGAAACGGCTTGGTACTCGCGAGGCACGGCGGCAACAAGAGCAATGAGGGTAAGCGTCAGGTAAAGACCAAACGAAAACCCGGGGATAAAGATGACTGCCATGATCAGGTACTGCGAGGTGTGCGCGCCGACAAAGCAGAGAATCAAGGACCCTAAGATCATGGAGCACGCAGCAAGAACAATCATAGGATAGTATCTTCCGGTGGCGCGCATGTAGTATCCGACAATCAAAGCACCGGCGGCATCGCCAATAAAATGCGGGATCAGACTAGATCCTGACTTAGTTGGGGAGACACCCTGGACGGCGATGAAGTAGAATGCGATATAGTAAAGCTGAGAGTAGTAGATCATGTTCATGAACCACGACGTGAACGAAGATCCGAAAACAGTACGGTCTTTGAGCAAGTGGAGCGGGATAATAGGCTCCTTTGCGACGCGCAGCTCGACGTAAATGAACGCAGAAAAGAAAATACCAGAAACAACAAACACGGCGAAGACAGGCAAACTGAACCAAGGGTAGTAATTTCCGCCAATGCTAGTGCCCATCAAGAACGACACAAGGAAAGAAACGAGAGTAAACGAGCCGAGGAAATCGATCCGCTTCCACTTGCCCTCTTCAACCTCCTTCACTGGAAGCTTCAAGTTGACCGTGATGGCAAACAGGGAAAGCGCGATAATCGGACCTTGAAGCAAGAAGGCCCATCTCCAGCCAAAGGCCTCGGTAACGGCTCCACCAACGACACCGCCGAAAGCAGCGCCCATACCCCAAAGAAGATTGCCGACTCCCTGAAGCACACCGCGCTGACGGAGAGGAACGATATCGCTGAGCGTGATTGACGTCAGTGAGGTCAAACCGCCTCCACCGCAACCGGCAATGATACGGGCAATGACGAGAACATGCATGCTAGGCGCCAGTCCGCACAGAACGGATCCAAAGCCAAACATGAGGTTGCACGCGATGAGAACTTTCTTACGTCCAAAAATGTCCTATGCAGCAGCATTAGTACATAACTCCGTCTGAAGGTCAGAAGGAATAAAGGTTTCATACCGAAATTTTACCATAGATAGGCTGGAAAGCCGCCTGACTGATCATATATCCGGTCGCAATCCATTGCACCGACCGAAACTCATTGAACTCGGACGCGATACGACCGAGAAGTGTAGCGACAATGGTACCGTCCAGCGCCGCCAAAAAGATGCCCACGTAAAGCGAGACAAAAACAGTGAGCAGCGCTCTTGACGAAAGCTCCTCTTCCTCGATCTCGTCCGCCAATTCCTCCTCGTTCAAAAACGCTTCAACGTCTTCTTGCAGCAGCGGCGCGGACTCTTCAATCGCGTCCGCGTCGACCCGCACGTCCTCAGGAGCCGCAGCTTCGGCTGTAGATGTGAGAGGGTCTTCAATAGCCATCTTGCGAGCTTAACTTGTCGTGAACCAGACCAGGTTACCTAGAAGAAGTAACAGGAGGGAAAATCTGTGTAGGTCCGCGGGGAAGGCAGGGCCCGTGGGAGCATAGCATATATGGTGCCTGGCAGTGTGAAATATTGCTCTTATCGCCGCGAGCAAGCTTTGACCAAAAAAGTTGTCGGAAGAGGCGAACTGGGTTTCTTTAAGCGGCAATACTTGACTGACTCACGGCATCGCGACTCATAGATGCGCCTCCTGCGTTACCAGTTTTCGGGCTTCTAGAACTTGGTGGCGGACTTCATCGTGCTGTGGTTCACGATGTGCTATAGCCGGAGGAGGTTGGCTAGAGTAGAAACGCGGTGAACCCGATGAACTAGACGCACAACTCAAGCAAAGCTTAGCGCGCTTATCTTTGGCGTGGCTCGAGCGACACCGCACGAACGCTTTAAAAACTCGGATAGAGAGTGTACTACCCCTAGCTACTGATCAATATGTACGATCTTTTTGCTATAAGTACTGTCTACTCATACACACATGTCCTGCTGTTACCGCATATATCCAAAATCAATATATACAAAAGAGCAAGCCGGCCGAGCTGGATCTCACCAACTCCAGCAAAAACAAATTACACCCGAGGAAATTCTATCTCGCCAATAAGAGTCCCAATGATCATCAATATACAAATCCAAAGCACCCAAATCAAGACAAAAAAGACAAAAACTTAGCCAGTAACACCATACAAAAAACAAGTCCAAGATCTGCCTCACGACAAATCTTCCAACCTGATCCATTCCCGTAGGTTTTTGGTACCTTCAAGAGATCCTTCCCATCCACACCAAACGGTAACAGCTGCAACGCCCAAAACGAGACACACGGTAATAGCCCATGCACCGATCTTGGACTTTTTCGATGACTCTCCTGTAGCACTCAAAGACCCTGTACCGGCCGCAGCATTTCCGACGGAGCTTCCACCGGTCGAATTCGTGTACGGCGCGTTGGTGTACGAGGTCATGAGCGCTTGCACTACTTCCAGTGCTGCAATTTGCTCTCCCAAGCCATACATACCATCGTACGCACCTGTCAGCCACGTATAGCCACAGGTAACTCCGTCTGTTCCTCCGCTGCAAGTGGTTGCGGCGGCAACCGCGGAAGTGGAGAGAATTGGATATAATGTGTCGTATGTGTAAGGTGCGACTTGAATTGTAAGACCCATAAATCGGGCAAGATACGCTTTGAATGATTGCTGGTCCACGTTACAGCTAGCTGAGGGCTCACATGCTGGCTCGTACATAATGTCCGTCGATCCCGAGATGAATATATCGATAGTGCCAATCAAACCATCTAGCCTAGTCTTCCACGTAGCAGCCTCAGTAGTGTTACCCAGCTCAGTGGTATAGTTGTACATATAAGCAGCTCCGGCCATGAAGATCGCCAAATTGTACGACCACTGGGTTTCCGTCAGGTCAGCGCAGTTATCGGTAACCTCGCCACCGTCGTACACAAAGTAGTCGCTAGATATCATGCCAATATCAGTCTCCCAATCCCAAACTTTGTCCGCCCAGTCCGCGTACGAGCTATTCTGCGTGTACCGTGCTAGTCGGGCACCAAGTTGCATCAGGATTCCGTTTGAGATCGAGTTCTTGTATGTGTAGCCACTGTTGAAAACGAACTTCTGCCAACGAACGCCACCGCCACAGTACTGAGTATCCCATTCAAGTGCTATGGAGTTGAATACAGCCTGTGCAAGTGCGAGCCACTGCGGATCGTCTGAATCCGGGTTTGTGAAATTGCGCTCGGCAGCTTGCATTGCAGCCATGCCCCAGAAGCCTTGATCGTCGTTACCCAAAGAAAGCGTCTGGTTTGACGGCTCATAGTTATCGTACGTTCCGACCTGGAACAGCATACCGGCTTTGATGATATCGTTGTATGTATCGTTTCCCGTGAAGTACCAGTGATCAATCATGGACTATTTCGAGATCGGTTAGAATCGGCTTCCAGATCGAAAGCAATAGCGAGAGAATAAGGCACTTACACCCCAGGCGGCACCACTCTCCCACCAGTAGTAGTTTCCGCTAAATATTCCAGGAGTATATCCGGCCTCGTCGCCATGATAATAGTTCATGACGCCCTCTGCGATCGTACCGGCGACCGAGATGATCGATTCTAGAAAGAGTTAGATAACCGCCAAAGAATAATTAACCCAGACGCAGTTCGTGAACTGAACTTCAGAAACATACCTTCATCGGTAGCTGTGAGAGTTAAGCAATTCGTCAAGCGCGCAAGGCTTCCGCACAGGAGCACGAGGGCACCAAGACTGAATCGCATCGTGATGTGACACTGATCAAAGCAGCGGAGTATAAAAAGAAAAGAGCCGGAACGAGAAAAGGACTCAAATGTTCTCGGGCGTGAACTTTTGAAAAGAAACACGGGAAAGAACTCGAGATTGGGAATTGGAGAAGAAGAAGCAGATTTGGGGGATAAAATTGGGAAGTGAAGGGAGAGCCGGGCCTTGTTTGTTTGTGCTAAACAGGGGCTCGGGCTGTGCTTGTCTGCTCACCGCATGCGCGGCAGTTATGCAGTAAAAAATTTGTATTTTACCACCGCACTGAGCCACATTTGTCCTCTTCGGGAGCCTTTTACTGAGCTTAATTGGAACGCCACTCTTCCCATCACGTCCCAAACGCGTTTTACAAGTCCACAAGTCCTGTTTCGAGAGGAAAAATAACCAAATGTGCTAAGAATCTTCTCAAGCCAAACTTCAAAGTACTTTTATCTGTATTTTCTGCGGTTTGCGCAGCAGAAACGCGGCTTGTTTCTGATTCTAAGTATAGAACTGCACCGCCACGCATACATAGTCCGTGTGGCTTGTGCAGGGCTGCGCCTTGTAAATAAACGTCTTGATCCAGCGTTTTGGTCTCTGGAATCGATCTACTATGGGCTAGCAGTACTACTACTAACTACAACGACTAGTTACGTAGTCAATGATGAATGATAAATCTAGTGGTGTGAGACTATGACTGTTAGAGTGTTAGTTTCCTAAGAGAGTGCTGACAGACCGATCGCGGATCCATTACGGGCTTCCGGGCTTCCAGGCTCTGAAGACTCGGCCGATTCTGTCTTCAAGCTCATCGCAAGCACGTTAATTGAGTACTGGCCATCTGAACACTAATCAGCGTTCAATATACAACTGCCCGAGCGGTTTTCTTTCAGAGCGACAGACGTCCGGCTTTTGTTCTAGAAGTATGCTTAAGTTACTTTGTGCAGATCTCAGGGTCTGTTCACTGTTCGCCACGCAGGCAGTCCGACACGCACTCAGATCTCGTTCCAGAAACAGCACTTGCTTTCTAATTTCTCACAAATCTACAGCCCGATTCAAGGCGATAGTTATACCTCAAAAACTCCGAATACGTTCAAATGATCCGATAAATCCCGACTAAATCTCCGCAGAGCTAAACTCCTTCCGAAGCCGCACCGGACTTTAGCTCGTTTTCGCCATGACTCGGAATCTAGGACCACTGGACCATCATTTATAAGCCGCCCTCGCTTCCCTGTTGCATCCTCTGCGCCCATTGATTTTCTCCTGCGCTCAATTGTCACACACATTCAATCACAATGACGACGCGTCCGCTGGTCTATCTCATCATTGGCAGTACCCGTGTGGGCAGAGTGGGTCCGACAATCGCGACGTGGGTGAGCAACATCGCGGCCGCCGCGTGCCCTCAGATTGATTTCAAAGCTATCGACCTGCTTGACTTTGACTTGCCGCTGCATTCCAAGGAGCCACATATTCCGATAACCAACATCTACACGCTCCCCGAGACGGCGCTGTGGAGCGAGACGATCAAGGCCGCGCAGGGATACATCTTCATCACGCCGATTTACAACGGATCCTACCCGGGAGTGCTGAAGGTCTACATTGACTATCTGAAAAACGAATGGTCAAACAAGCCGGCCGGAATTGTATCATACTCGCACCGAGGCGGCGACCGAGCCGCGACGCAGTTGGGTCTTATTTTGGGCGGAAGTCTGCATATGAAGTTACTGTCGCCTCCCGTGCTGATGAAGTTTGAGGATATCGTGACCGAGGAGACGTTAGACAAGGAGGTCGCGGGTCTGGATGAACGAAAGAAGCAGGTTGAGACGATGATTGCTTCCATGGCTGAAATTCTTTTGCCGTCGGCGAATTGATTTTTGTATTTTAGAGGGTTTTGCATGCGACGAAAAGCGCTCTTGAGGCCTGGTGACGGCTTCTTGACTCTTGAGAGCGATATAGTTATTAGAAACGACTAGCATATAGAAACGATTGCATATTATAACATTATTACACTACAATAGAAAATACAATGGATTTTTGAAATTGCATCTTATCTGAATTGCTTCCGCGAAGATGAAGGTGGGAGTATAAATATTTTAAGTTTCCGGGTAATCGTTCACTCCTCGACGCGTTTCTGTTCCTAACATCGCGAATCCCAGGGTAACAGTACAGCTTCCGAGCGCAGCAGCCTTAGAGTATTGCAATGGCTCTCTCATTAAGCCAAAAGACAGATCTGCAGCTTCTGACATCAACGTTCGTGTTAATCAAATCAATACTATTCGTGATTCCGCAACTAGTAGTCCAGCAATATGACACGTCGTCCCAGCTGCTATTCACGTCACCGTTTGTTCCACAAATACTCAATTACATCTTACCAAGATTTTTAGTATGGGACGCGGTCTTTTTTATCAAAGTTGCTCAGCGCGGATATATGTATGAGCAGGAGTGGGCTTGGGGGTGGTTATGGACTGGGTCGATTCGGGTACTGGGAAACATTGTGAATCCGATTTTGGAAATCATGTGGCCAGAGTTGAAGGAGTTCCCGGAGTCGGACGATATTGGCAATGAAGTGGGAAGTATATATGGATACGCTATTGCTGCGCTCATCATTGCTCACGTATGCCATTATCTGTCGGTCCTGGTATTATATTTCCTGTCTGCGCGGGTCGAAAAGTACGTTTCGAAACCATCAGGAAGCACGCCGTCGACCCGCCAATCGACGTTCCCGCTCGTTGTATCGCTGCTGTACTGCATCACACCCGGAGGAATATTCATGTCTGCCGGCTATTCCGAGACTATGTTTGCGTTTTTCTCGTTTGTCGGGATTTTGTTCCGCGAACGGGACCAGCATATCCTTGCCGGGCTTGCGTTTTTCGTGACGTGTGGACTACGCGGAAACGGAGTTCTTTGGGGGATAATATTTCTGAACGATCTTTACGAGTCGTTCTTGGATAAGAACTGGACTAAATGCGTCAAAGTGATTGTTGGAGGGTCATTGGTGGCGGTCGGGTTCTTGAGCGGACAGGTGTTTGCGTATTTGAGGTATTGTCCCGGTCGCGAATGGTGTTCGAATATGCCGCCGTTGATCTATGGATATGTGCAGAGCAATTACTGGTAAGCTAGTCTTTTAAAATTTAGAAGAATTGGGCTAACCACAAACAGGGGCGTGGGATTGTTCAAGTACTGGCGCACATGGCAGATTCCCAATTTCCTCTTTGCGTTTCCGACCTGGTTTATGTTTTACCGCGCGTATTTGCGGTACAAAGGCGTACCCCGCATGCGGCCGTACGTGATCATCCAGATGGTGATGTTTGTCATGTCGATGTTCATCTGGCACGTACAAATCATTACGAGAGTCGGGACTTGCATGCCGCTTTTGTATTGGTACGTCGCCGAGCGGATATTCCTGGACGAGCCCGAGGAGACGACGGGGAGTCAGGTTGAGACGGGTGAGACTAAACAGAAGGAAAAGATGGGGAGTCGGTGGAGTGTTGGCGGGATTGTGCGGCGCGGGAGAGCAGATTTCAAAAAGCATGAAGGGCTGTGGGAGGTGCGGTATATGATTACTTGGATCGGAGTGCAGGCAGTTTTGTTTGCTTCGTTCATTCCTCCAGCGTAGTCGTCATGATGTTAATATTAGATGTAATAACTATGGCATTATAAACAAAAAAAATAGTTGAAATAATCTTTTTCACATAGCGCTTTTCTAACGGCCCATCCAGCCACCATCGACCAGCAACAGCGCACCAGTGACGTAATTGCTCGCGTTGCTAGCAAGGAACAGACCAGCTCCGGCGAAATCATCAGGCGAACCCCATCGCTGAGCCGGGATACGTTCCATGATCTGGCGCGACCGGGTCGGGTTCGCAATCAACGCCTCGTTCATGTCGGTCGCGACGTAGCCGGGCGCGATGGCGTTGACGTTGATGCCCTTGGAACTCCACTCGTTCGACAGGGCCTTGGTCAATTGACCGATTCCACCCTTGGCGGACGCGTAGGCCGGGATCGTGATTCCGCCCTGGAACGTGTTCAGCGAGGCCACGTTGATAATCTTGCCCGGCGCTTCACGCTCAAGCAAGTGCTTTCCGACCGCGCGGCACAGGATAAACGGCGCAGTCAGGTTCACGGCCAGCACGGCGTCCCAGTCCTCGTCCGGGAACTCGGCGCTGGGGTGTCGTCGCTGGATGCCGGCGCAATTGAGCAGGATGTCGACGTTGAAGCCTAACGCGATGGCCTGGGGAACGATGCCCTCGACGTCGGAGCGCGTCGCGAGGTCGGCGACGATGACGGTCGCGGCGCCGCCGAGCGCCTCGATCTCGTTCTTAGTAGCGGGGTTGTCGTTGCGCTGCAATTGCCATGTTAGCCTTGTTTCTTTGTTGTTTAGTTGCTAATTGCTCAATTGCCTTGATAAGAGCAAGAAGAGCAAGAAGAACAAGAAGAAGAAGAAAATAAAAAGAGAGACACACCTGGACCAGCAGAACGTGTGCGCCGGCCTGCGCGAACGCGAGCGCGATGCCGTGCCCGATTCCGCGCGTGGCGCCCGTCACGAGCGCCGTCTTTCCGGTCAGCCCGAAAACGGAAGCCAAGTATCCCTCGACGGTCATTGTTGCAGCGTGTGATAGTTCTCGTTGGGTGCGCACGAAAAGAAGAAGTCAAGAAGCCGACGAAGAAGCCGAGACGGGAAGAGCAGCAGACGCGCCGCCGCACCGACGCGGGGCGGGCGCCGTATATAGGGCCCGGGGCCCCCCACGCGCGGTGGGGGGCCTCGCCTGGTTATATGCCCGAAGCGTGAGTCTGTCCGCAGCTGTCAATGAACTGGGCTCTGGGCCTGCGCCGGCAGCAGTCTACCATAAGAGCCCAACAGTTCTGGACTGCACCTCACTGGTTATAAATGACTAGCAGACGACAGGGATTGTCCTGGCTACATGGTTAGTTGGTTCGCTGGCTTTTTGCTGTTTGCGGTATTCTCGGGTTAGGGTAGCCTAATTAAGTTATGTTTACTAATTCCCTTATTTGGCATAAATCAAAACAACGCAATCTTGCGCTGTACAGAATGAATAATAAGTGTATGTAAAATGTATTATGAGCCAGCATCAAATACTTGCATTCGTCCCGCGAACAGCCTCCCACATGAGCCAATATATAGTCAATACATATCCTTTTTCCCTCTCAAATGTCCTGGTCTTAACCGCTCGAATCCCTAAACGTTCACCTCCACCCGGCTCTGGCCGCCCAGCGACTCAACAGTCGGGAGCAGGTACGTGATATCGTCCCACGGATGGCGGTAGAGTCCGGTCCGGAGTCTCTTCTGGTCCAGGTAGTGCGCAATCAGACCGATTGACCGACCGAGCACAAACAGACCGTTCAAGACACCCATGCGCAGGTAGTCCTCGGCCTCCTCGGGCGTGAACGCACCGCAATGGCGCATGAGATCCACAAAGCACACCGCCACGCAGCCATCGACGTTCAGGATCAGGTTGTCCTTCTTCGACGTGGTCACGGACTCGACCGCGAGCGCGTAGTCCAGCAGCTTGGTGCTGGGGAAGTTCTTGCGCGCAAACTCCTTCACGAGCTCAACCCGCATGTCGGGGTTGTTGCGCGACTTGATCTTGTGGCCGATTCCCGGAATCAGCTTGTTCTGCTTGCGCATGAGATCCACAAACTGGCGAGGAGACAGGCCCTTGTCGAAAGCGCCGGTAAACTCCTGAGCAGCGCCATCCAGGGCGCCGCCGAATCGCTCTCCGATGGTCAGCAGTCCGGAAACGAGCGCCGAAATCAGATCCTTGCCAGCACGGGTCGTGATGATCGTGTTCATGGCGCCAGACACAGCAGGACCGTGGTCGGCAGTGAGCATGAGCACCATCTCGAGGAACTTGGACGCAAACTCTGGCAGACGACGACGGAACCACAGAAGCGACATGACACCTCCGATGCCAATGTTCTCCTTGAACACGTCCGTGATTGGCATTCCGGCGTACAGCAGCTCCTGGCCACGGTCGTCGGAAATGGTCGAGATAAACGCGGCAGGCTTGCGAATAAGGCCCAGCTCTTGCGCCCACGCGTAGTCGATCGGAATCTTGGGAGCCTCGGGCTCAGGCTTGGGCACAATAGTGCCCTTCTTGACCAGGCTCTTGTAAAGTTCCGCCAGAACCTCGGGCATGTCCTCAAACGTGGCCGGCACGTAGAAGCCCGCAGCCTTCATGGCCGCGTTCTTGGCAGTAGCGGTCTCGAGCTGCGAGTTGGCAAACGAACCAGCGTGGCCAAACTGAACCTCGGTCGTGAACATGGACGCGCAAGTGCCGATGGCCCAGGCAACAATAGGCTTCGTGATCTTGCCGGACTTGACGGCCTCAATCACACGGTACTCTTCCACACCACCGACCTCGCCGAGCAGGACCAGGATCTTGCAGCCGGGATCAGCCTCGTAGCGAAGCAAATGGTCGATGAAGGTCGTGCCCGGGTAGCGGTCACCACCGATGGCAATTCCCTCGTAGACACCGTCGGTAGTCTGTGAGATGATGTTGTTGAGCTCGTTCGACATACCGCCGGACTTGGAAACGTATCCGACGGATCCAGGACGGTACAGCTTGGACGCGACGATGTTGTCCATCATGCCACCAGTGTTTCCGATCTTGAAGCAGCCAGGCTTGATTCCACCAACGGTAGCCGGACCGATGATGACGACGCCCTTCTCCTGGGCCTTGCACAGAATCTCCCGCGCACGGCGCTCAGGGACACCCTCGGCAATGATGGCAATGGTCTGTGACACTTGTTAGCATTGATCATTGATCCATTGATCTTGCAGATCGATCGAGGTCGAGATCAAGATCGTGATGATGCTGATCATAAACGCAGACTCGGGAGGGCACTTACGCGAATCTGGGGAATCTCAAGCAACTCCATGGTGGAGGAGTACACGGACCGCGAGGACGCGAAGTTGACGACGACGTCGACCTCGGGGTGCTTCTCGGCCGCGGTCAGAGCCGACTGGTACACGGGAAGCAGGGTCTCCTTGGTGCCCCAGTACATCTTGGAGACGAACTGGCCGCCAAAGGGGTAGATGATGGCAGCGACGGAGGGCGTCGCGCGCTTGCAGATGAAGTCGAAGTCGAGCATGCCCTGGCACGCGCGCGGCTGCAGGCCGTAGACGAAGGCACGCGTCTTCTCGTGGAAGAGCTGGTACGCCGGCTGCGGCGAGGCCGGCGCGGTGGGCGGCGAGAAGCGGGTGATCTTGGCGTTTGCGGAGGCCATTGTGCGGGAGGGAGGGGGAGGTGGTGAAGGGGTGGAGGGACGAAGGGGTGTGGAGACGCAGGAGCAGGACGACCAGGACGGCGCAGGAGCTTTATACGGGCCCAGAGCGCGACGCGCTGAGCCGCGCGACGCACGCGCCCCGCCGCGCTAGGCCGCATCGGGTGCGTGCTGGGGGCGGCCGTGCTGGCGCATACGCCGCGCGCAGCCCGCAGCACGCGCGCCCCGCAGCCGCCGTCACGGGCGCGCGCAGCGCTCAGCACGCGCGGCCGCAGCTCTCAGCACGCCCGGCGGGGTCGCCCGTGCGGCTCGCCCAGAACGCGTGCTGCGCGCCCTCAAAAGCCGGCGCGCGTCCTCTTCTTTCCCACCACTCCCCTTCCTCCACCCTCGTCTTCTTTCTCTCCTCGTCTTCGTCCACCCCTCCCCTTCTTTCTCCTCTATATCACCCTCCCCCACATCCACATGTCTGCAAAGTCCATCCACGAGGCCGACGGCAAGGCCCTGCTCTCCTACTACCTGCCACGCTCCCCTCTGCTCACCAAGGAGGGCACCTCCACCGAGTTCAAGCCCGCCCCGCCGCGCCTGGCCTCGCTCACCTTCCCAGAGGACTCCGTCGCCTCTATCACGGCCGTGCTGGACGCGGCCGAATCCACCTACGCGTGGCTGTCAGCTCCCGGCGCGAAGTTCGTCGCGAAGCCCGACCAGCTGATCAAGCGACGAGGCAAGTCTGGACTGCTCGCGCTCAATGTCACCTGGGCTCAGGCCCGCGAGTGGATCGCTGCCCGCGCTGCTAAGGAGATCCCCGTCGAGGGAATCAACGGATACCTCCGCACTTTCCTCGTCGAGCCGTTCGTGCCCCATCCCCAGGAGACCGAGTACTACATCAACATCAACTCCGTGCGCGAAGTGAGTGAAATATGATCAAGATGCCATTGATCAATTGATCGATCAATTGGCTTGCTCGAACGCTTATTAACATGCTCTCTGTAGGGTGACTGGATTCTCTTCTACCACGAGGGTGGTGTCGATGTCGGTGATGTCGACGCGAAAGCCTCCAAGCTCCTGATCCCGGTCGATCTCGACAACGCCTACCCCTCCAACGCGACAATTGTCTCGTCGCTTCTCTCCAAGGTCCCCACCGCCCAGCACGCCACTCTGGTCGACTTCATCAACCGTCTGTACGCGGTCTACGTCGATCTGCAGTTCACCTACCTCGAGATCAACCCGCTCGTTGTGGTGCCGACCGCCTCCGGTGTCGAGGTCCACTACCTTGATCTTGCCGCCAAGCTCGACCAGACTGCCGAGTTTGAGTGTGGCGCGAAGTGGGCCGTTGCGCGCTCGCCTGTTGCGCTCGGAATCTCTGCCGGTGCTAGCGGAACTTCGGTCACCAACATTGACGCCGGCCCACCAATGGTCTTCCCTGCTCCGTTCGGTCGCGAGATGACCCCGGAGGAGGCTTACATTGCCGAGCTTGATGCGAAGACTGGTGCTTCGCTCAAGCTGACGGTTCTGAACCCCAGTGGCCGCGTCTGGACGCTGGTCGCTGGTGGTGGTGCGTCGGTCGTGTACGCGGATGCCATCGCGTCGGCTGGCTACGCGAACGACATTGCCAACTACGGCGAGTACTCTGGTGCACCCACCGAGACTCAGACTTACGAGTACGCCAAGACCGTTCTCGACCTCATGACGCGCGGCGCGCCTCTTGAGGGCGGCAAGGTTCTGTTTATCGGTGGAGGAATCGCAAACTTCACCCAGGTCGGATCGACGTTCAAGGGCATCATCCGCGCGTTCAAGGACTACGAGTCCCAGCTGCACCTGCACGGCGTCAAGATGTACGTCCGTCGCGGCGGTCCCAACTGGCAGGAAGGTCTGCGTCTGATCAAGAATTGCGGCGAGGCACTCGCGATCCCGATGGAGGTCTACGGACCAGACATGCACGTTTCTGGAATCGTGCCGCTCGCGCTTCAGGATAAGCGCCCGGTCGGCGTGCACGCTTTCGGCTCGGCCGCGAGCAGCAGTGCTGTGAGCGTGTTGTAGGAAGGGCTATGTTTTTTTTTAGAAAGGATTCAAGCATGGATTGCGGACGGATTTGGTTAAGCAGAGAGTTTTATTGCTGGCAATAGTTCTGTATAGTTATATAAATTTCAACTGTTCATTCTCCAAATTGCCAATTAGTATCAAGAATGCTTGTAGAGCAACATACGTGTCCTCGGCCCAGACATGTCCGGGCCAACAATTTTTGTTGGCCTCGGTTCCTTTCAGAGGGGCCGGGTCGGCTATGCGCAGGGGCTCACCGCAACCGCGGAATGCACCCGTTTGGGCTCTGCGCGCATCTAGCCGCAGGCCTAATCGGGCCATAAGCTTTAGACCACTTTCCTAATTCGGTCAACGCGTTGTGTTCTAAATGCGGATATGCGTAAACAGCTGTGCGGCTTTCGCGGTTCTCGACGCGAATTGAATAACAAATTCAATAACTACTCGTTATTTCAATGGTCTTTTTCGAATCTATTCAAACCATATATAGTGTCATAGTTACAACTAGCTTAAAGTTAGAAACAGTATAATTTTAAATTTTTTTTTGATTTTTGACCCCGGATTTTTTAAGAAAAAATGACAAAATTGACAAAATAGAACAAAAAGGCCTCACGGCCCCACGGGAACATACTTGCACACTTGTTACACATCCACATTTAGCAAGGTCTGTCGACCGTTCCGCCTCAAACAATCAAACTCGCACTCAACTGACGGCAACCGTAACATCCTGTCCTCTGAGCTCGGGCTCCTACCAACTTGGACATTGGGCTGTCACACTCTGAATCCAGTCACCTTAACAGCCGTTGCAATTCGCGTATCCTACGGAGCAGCCATAGTTCCTCGCAGAAAAGTCATTCATTGCAGTATCAGCATGCGTGTTAGAGCCCCATGATGTACATGCAATAGGTGCTAGGGTCGTGCATGATCTCATGTGCGTGTCCGTCCACAAGTACTGATGCTGCGACCAAAGACACAACACTGGCGTCTGGTTCTGGATAGAGCAGCTAATCGTTCCCGTGCTCGTCCATGTACGTGATACTGACATACCCAGCTGGACACTAACGATTGATTTGATGATGTCGATTCCGATGCCACCACTGATTGTATAACCCCAGGACTCGGAATATGAGACCGAAGCGCTGCCCCCTTCCCCTAGCAGGTTATACAGGCATCCTCCAACCTTCTTCCAGTTTGACCACCAAGTACCGCTGTCGTAAATCTCATACTCATCAAACAATCCTGAGCTAGAACCTCCGCCACCCTGACGCTTGACTAGCGACTGGATAGCTTGACCAAAAACAAAGGCTTTCGGCTCGTCAGTCGCAAGGTAGACTCCGTCTGGGAAAGCAAATCCAGTAACCAAGGAATCATTTATCGCGGAAGATTTCAATAGGTAGTAGTCCACCAACGCCGTCGTAGGTCGTATTGCCAACAGTTGTCATCAACGGCTCGTATCTCATAATGGTGTCATTCGAGACAATTGTCGCATTAACCGAGTGAACTAGAGCCATGAAGAGCACCGCGAAGAACAGCAGTCTAGAGGAAGCCTTTAACTGTGCGCTGGAGCCGTCGCTCTTATAGTAAGAATAAATTGCACATGTGGTGTTCTCACTGAGATTCTCAAGGCTGGTAACGGTCTTATTATCGCAAACGAATAGATCATAGCTTGCACAAGAAGGGTTCTTGTAACATTCGTCGGTCACGTTGATAATAGTCATGGTGAACAGATTATATGGCCAGCAAGCACAAACGAGTTCGCCGTGATATCAGAATATAACTTGAGGATATTTGTCGGTACAGAGGGGCTAGCCCGGGGGTTATATATCTGTTAGCTGGGCAATAATGCACTTTCCGGCGCAGGCCTCGACTGCTCTCAAGCAAAGGTACATCGCCGCAAAAGCAATAGCTTGCAAGTCGCCAAGGTTCCAAGACCAAGAAGCGCGGAAGATAGATGCTCGAGCTGAACGGACGGACGCTTGATGGCAGGCTGCTTCGTGCAGAAAGCCTGGCACGCTCTGTATCGACAGTCGGACAGTCCTCCTATCATCGGCGCTGCAGAAGTCAGATCTTCTATTGCAAAGTTCATGCTTGTTGCTCTGGCTCTCGGAGTGCACGTAATGGGTTCTCAGAGCAAAGAGTGCAAGTCTTGTTATCTGAAGACTCTTGGGAGAAGTTAGCGCACCTGCCAAGCTACAGAGCGCACTGCAGCATGCGAGGTCTGAGTTCTCGCAAGAAGCCCCCGAGATAAGAGCAACTGATAAAAATTACAATTTGTAAATCCACGTTCTTTCCAGAAGAGAGAATGCATTGTAAAGAGCTACTTCCACACATGCTGCAAGCCATTAGCCGTAGTTATAAGTTAACATTTAAGCAGTAGCAATTACAGTTTAAACTCACGCTCTGTAGTTATGACACAACTATAAGTAGGGCCTCCCACGGATGTCACGGATAACGGATATTCGGATACTTTTTTGCCAATTTTTGGCTTCGGATTACGGATACGGATGGGGATTTCACGGATGCGGATGGCAAGAGAGCACTTCGGATTCGGATACGGATTCCAGAAACCCATCCGCGGATAAGTTCGGATATACAGGGTTAGGGGTACACCTAGGGTTTGCAGGGTTTACAAGTGCACTGTGGCTACTTTGGCGCGTCTTTTACTGCCTGGTTCTCCTCCATCCGCTCCGCAAATAAATCCGCCGTCTGAATTAACGCAATCCACAATCTCTGGAGTCGCTGTCGCACCATAAAATTTATTAAGCCTGTACTGCTGATAAACACGGCATAACTGCAAAACGGCGCCACAAATATTTCATATCCGAATTATCCGCGGATACGGATACAAAAAGCGCTTCTGAATTCGAATAACGGATAGGAATTGAACATTTGCGGATACGGATCGCAAAGTAGCACTTCGGATACGGATACGGATCTCAAAAACCTACCCGAATCCGTATCCGTGGGAGGCCCTAACTATAAGTTAAGCAAAGTGCCGTCATATTTGGTTGTGGTTCATGCTCTCTCATAGGGAATGATACCGATAGGCGGGATAACCCGATAGGCTCAGGTTCTACCGCTCTGGGCTGCCCTGGCCACGCGCGAACGGCTGGTTCCGGGCAAACGACGCTACGCAATATGGTTTTGGAAGTCGCGTCACTTGGCAACTGTCATTCGGATCGTGTTGTCATATCTTGGGGCTAGCGTGAGCTCGACTCCATCGCATCCAATCGGATCTCCTGCACAAGCCATGCCCTTAGATATGGGAATACAAATAGAACCGCCAAGCGGCGCGACCCTTGCTCCAGAGTTGTATTACACTACGTCGTTTGCTCAAACCAGCCGTTCCCAAGGGCAGCACGGAGTGGCCTGACCTGAGCAGGCTAGCAGGTTCTCTACCCTGCACTCTGCAGGTCTCCTATCGGATTATTCCGCCTATCGGCTATCATTTCTTTTCGAGAGCATGAACCTCATTCAATGACTGCTGATTGCACTTTGTTGTTAAAGCGCACTTTGCTTAACACTTATGGTTAATGTCATATCATTTATGAGCGATTGAGCGACGTTAAGCGTGAGTATAAACCATACTGCTGAACAGCTACTAACTGCTATAACTACGGCTGGCTTATAGGCTATAGCAAGTCTGCAAGTGTGTAATAGTTTTTCATAAGACGCATTCTCTCTTCTGACTTCTGAGGACTTTAGTTGTTCTTATCTCGGGGGCTTCTCCCGAGAACTTAATCTTTAGCTTGGCATGCGGGCTAACTTCTCCACAAGCGTCTTGAGATCACGAAGACTGCACTCGTTGCTCCGCTCCTAGAGCCAGAGCAATGTGCAATTGTGCATAGAATGAATCGCACTAGGAGATTTTGAATTTTGCACAGCGTCGGCCTGCGGCCATATGAGGAATGATGCTACAGAGCGTACCAGGTTTTCTGCATGGAGCAGTCTGCCATCAAGCGTCCGTCCGTGTCAGCTCGAGCATCTATCTCCCACGCTTCTTGGTCTTGGAACCTTGGCGACTTGCAAGCTATGGCTTTTGCGACGATGTACCTTTGCTTGAGAGCAGTCGAGGCCTGCGCCGGAAAGTGTCTTATCGCTCAGCCAATAGATAACCCCGGGCAAGCTCCTCTGTACTAACAAATATCCTCAAATTACATTTTGATATCACGGCGAACTCGTTTGTGCTTGCTGGCCATATAATCTGTTCACCATGACTATTATCAACGTGACCGACGAATGTTACAAGAACCCTTCCTGCGCAGGCTATGATCTATTCGTATGCGATGATAAGACCGTTACCAGCCTTGAGAATCTCAGTGAGAACACCACATGTGTGATTTACTCCTACCATAAGAGCGGCAGCTCCAGCGCGCAGTTAAAGGCTTCCTCTCGATTGCTGTTGCTTTTGATGCTCTTCATGGCTCTAGTTCACTCGGTCAATGCGGCAACTGTTTCGAATGGCAACATTGCGAGATATTGATGACGACTGTTGAATACGATTCATAACGGCGTTGACGTGGACTACTACATCTTGAAATCTTCTCGACAAACGACCCCTCGGCTACCGGGTTTGCTTTTCTAGACGGAATCTATCTTGGGACTTGACAAGCCGAAAGCTTTTGTTTTGATCAAGCTACTCAGTCGTTAGCCAAGCGTCAGACAGCCCAGTGGCCAAGTTGGTAGGAGCCCGAGCTCGGAAGACAGAATGTTACGGTTGTCGTCGGTTGAGTACGAGTTTGATTGTTTCATGTTTGAGGCTGAATGGTCCAATGGTGAATGGACCTTGCTAGATAGTAGATGCTATGTGTAACAAGTGCGCAAGTTTGTTTGTTCCCGGGACTCGGGAGTCCTTTTGTTCAATTTGTAATTTTTTGTCATTTTTCATTAAAAATCCGGGGTCAAAATCCAAAATATGCTCGACACTCACCTCGCCTGCTATCCACCACAAGTTCCCGACGATTGCTAATGCGTCTGCAATCGCGCCATTCGAAAGCACGAGCAGGAAAATGACCACGGCCCGAGGCCGAGACAATTGTCACGACGGCGCTGGAGGTCGTTCGAACATCTTGGTAAATGCTGTATTTCTGGACCCAGAACTGCAGCCGGGCACAAAGTTGTGTGGATTCTCATCCGGGTTTGCTACACACCCGAGCTCCTCTGCGAAAACACTCAATGGGAGTATCTCGCATGCTTACTGATAGCTCAATGTAGCATAGTAGTAGCAGACGAGCAATAATATACTGCGGCCCAGAGTGCGTTGGAGGCAGGAGACAACGCCAAACAAAGCCCCTACCCTGGAATGTGCGAAACGTTTTTCGTTGCCTGCACCGCTTTGGTTCATCCGGACCGTTCGCCTGTACGGATTTCCGGGTTTTCCTGCTGCGCAAATGTCGCGCAGCGCGGCTTTCTGGGATTTCCAGGGTCAGGGCAAGGTTTTGATTAGGCAACGAACCCCTCGTGCTTACTGCAGTGGCTATAACTTCACGGTCAGTTGGCGAGAAAACAAGATTCGAGACGGAGGAACTCGAGCCATCGTCGGGCAGGAGTTCCTCCGGTCATGACAAATACAAATTACAAGTCCAGGAAACACCGCGTCCTGAACCGAACTCCTGTCTGCTCCCTCTGAGGCTCTGGAGAGTCTGACTGCTGTCTGACTGCTGTCTGACTGCTGTCAGACGGTCTGACCGGCAATTATCATAATATCATTCATTACTTTCTAGTTCCCTCTTCCTGGGTTCGTAGGCAAGAAAGAAACTGTTGATGAACTACTTAATTTTTTTAATTTTGACGAGAACAATAGTTGAGCTTAATCCGGATAAGCTCGTAAGGTTCAGAGCTTCTTGGGGCGAAATCATAGATAGCATCTTAGAATTTGCCAGGTTTCTCTTATTCTGTTCCTGCAGACATTTACAGATTTAACTAGCAGTAGTTTCTAGAGCTCTGAGGCTTGATCATCTATGTTTGAACAGATCATGAGAATCACTAGTAGACACAGGGAGTCACCAAGGCTGTTCAAGAGCTGGACTTCCCTACCCGGGCTGTGTCCTCTGTTTTTACTTTGCCTTTCTTTTTCCCAAAAACACGAAAACACAGACAAAAGTATGACTCTTACTAATTAGTTTCAGGCTTCTGCTGCGCAAATCAGCACACATCAGTGGTCTTACCAAGACAGTCAGACTCGACGCGCCCGGAGAAAGCAACGGAGATGCGGAGTTACTATGGCCGCGTAGAGCCGCGCGAGCCTGCGGCCGAACAAAGAAGCGGCCCCGGGCGCAGATTTAAGGTTCCCGGCGGGAGTCGCGCTCGCTTCACCGAGCAGCGGCGCTCCGGGCGCCTTTTCTGTCTTTTCCACGCGTCGGAGCCCACACCGTTGCTGCCGCGGAACATTCGAACAGGCACTTCGGTGCTCTGATGATGCCTCGCGATGACTAATGGCGCAAAGTCTATCCCTGCCAAGCGCTGAATTGGGCAGAATGACGATACTTGCTGACACTCTGGAATTTCAACTTCCTACTTTATATCTCGCCCGTGGCCCGCCCCTTCTGCGTTCTGTATTCTGCATTCTGTCTGCCGCTGTTGCTCCTGATCTTGATCCTGATCACAACTTCTGCTCAGCGATATTCAGATCTATAATCTTATAACTACCCTCCACTCATCAAACTACTCACAATGGTCGGCGTGCTACACCGAATCCTCCGCGGAAGCTTCGTCGACGACGTCCTGCAGCTGGCATTCAAGGGCCGTGTGTTTCCTTACCCAGAACAGCAGCCGTCGTTCACCATCCCGCGGTTCTCAACCGCCACCTCCACAGCGTCCTCCAGCGAGGTCGACTTACACATCACGAACAATGCCGAAGATCTCGAGCACGGATCCGATGTCTTGAGCGAGAAGGAGAAGGAGGACGAGGAGCTTTCGGCTGAGGCCTACGAGAAGGCTGAAGTCTACATCGTCGACTGGTACAGTCCCGACGATCCTGCAAAGCCGCAGAACTGGCCGTTCTGGATGAAAGTGTTTGTGCTGTCGGCTGTCAGTCTACTCACGTTCTCGGTTTACGTCGGTTCATCGATTTACACGCCTGGAATAGAGCAAATGGTGGAGGAGTTCCATGTCAGTGTCACCGTTGCCACGCTCGGCCTGTCGCTCTTTGTCATTGCCTACGGTATCGCGTACGTTAACCCATATCTATGTGCTCAATCATCCTGTTTCTAACAGAAATCTAGACCCATGCTCTACGCGCCTCTCTCCGAAGTTCCTGTCATTGGCCGCAACTGGGTCTACTTCCCCGTCCTGGGTCTCTTTTCTATCATGCAGCTTCCGACTGCGCTGTCGCACAACATGGCGGGTTTCCTGGTCTTGCGATTCATCACAGGTTTCCTCGCAGCTCCACCGCTTGTCATCCCGGGCGCAACAATCGGTGACCTCTTTGCTCCCCCTTCGTTCTTTTACGCGCTCACTACGTGGGCCGTGGGTGGTGTTTGCGGTCCTGTGATGGGTCCAATCCTGGGAGGAGTGTTCACTCAGGTCGAGGACTGGCGGTGGACGATCTGGTGTTTAATGTGGATCTCCGGGTTTTCGTTCTTTCTGCTCATCTTTGTGCTTCCTGAGACCTCCATGGAGACCATTCTTGTCCGTCGTGCGCGCAGACTGAGACTTGCCACCGGCGACTCGCGGTACATGACCCAGGCAGAATGGACGGCCAAGCACCATCGCGAGACTGCGTCTGCCCTGCTGTACAACGATCTCGTGAGACCGTTTGTCATTGCATTCCAGGAACCTGGTGTTTTGGCCCTGAACGGCTACATTGGTTTGATTTACGCAATCATGTACATGTTTTTCGAAGCCTTCCCTCTCGTATTTGTGAACCTGTACCACTTCAACTTGATCGAGAACGGACTCGCATATTTCGGCATTTTTATTTCGGCGTTCATCATTATGGGTATTTACTGCCTTTTGTTGAAGTACTACGCTATCCCGATGATCATGGCCGGCAAGGCACCAGAGAACATGCTCAGACTCACCCTTGTCGGTGCTCCGTTCCTACCTTTGTCAATGATCATGTTCGGCTGGTCCTCGTCCGCAAGCGTCCACTGGATCGTCCCCATCATTGGCTCCGGTTTATTCGTCTTTGGCGCCTTCCCGATCTTCCAGTCAATCTTCTCCTACCTCGGCATGTCCTACCCCCGCTACGTGGCTTCCGTGTTTGCCGGAAACTCGCTCATGCGGTCCGCGTTCGCGGCCAGTTTCCCGCTCTTCTCAAAGGCCATGTTTGTCAACCTCGGTGACGTCGGTGGTAGATTCCCGGTCGCGTTGGGATGCACGTTGTTGGCAGGCCTTAGTGGGGCGATGATTTTGATTCCGATCGTGTTGCTTAGAATGGGCGATCGTCTGCGTGCGAGGTCAAAGTATGCGAATTAGAGGGTTTTTATGGGATTGTATTTATTTTTTTCGGGTTTTTTTCTCTGGGAAATGGCTGATCTGGACCGCCTGGAAGGCAGCCGTCGGTCGATAGTTATTATTAGACGTTAATTTAATGGTTAAAATCAGAAATTGACGAGACGCGATTAAAACTCGACCACGGTTGTGTCAAGAGCTGAGTGTTTTTGAGGTAATTCTCAGTCGTCTCCTCAGTCTCTGTACTGATTTGCGCCTCAGCCTTCTCAAACTGCATGATGAACATAAATGTTTATGCTCACGTAATATTGTTTAAACTCTAAATGAAGACTGCAGGCCCCGGCCGCTTTTTAACTACGGTGTACCACATTTTACTCCGATGTCCACCAATATGCAGGCATAGTTTTGTACCGTTCTTCTGTTGTATGTCTGGTGTTACCGTGTTACTCGAAACATTTCAAGACTCAAGAGCCTATTTATTGAGCCGAGAGTGGTAACTATGCGTGTTCTCAACGTTTAATTGGATTTCTCAACGATTCAACAACAAATCAACAACGATTCGACAACGATTCGACAATCACCATGGAACTGCCAGAGTTGCTAGGAAATGTGTCAATTTTTAAAGACGACAGCAGGCTACTAGATCAGTTTCTCACCGACCTTCTCCGCTATTTCAAGCACCACAAGCCGCTGAAGCTGCAGTACGCGGGTTCAACAGTCGACATCGCGATCCTGGCGCTACAATTACTCGACAAAGGTAGTAGTCCCGAACCGATTGCGGCTGATCTCTGGGAATATCTGGTTGCGCGACGAGGTCCTTATTTACTGTTATCTCGGTTATTAATATTCGACAACAAACCGCCTGTCAAAAGTGTGAAGCGGAGATGGCGATCGATGAAGTGGGGTGAAACGATTATTCGGTGTGCGGAATCTGAGGTGTTAAGGGACGCAATCACGGGATGGGCGTATTTGTATTTTACCATGGTTATGATACCTAGCGTGAAAGCAAGCTTGGATGATAGTAACGCGATGTTGTTTGGCATGCCTACCAAATTACAAGCGATGTGTGATTTCAACCGCGCGACGTTTCACCTAGTACGTACCGGCCCGCGCCACGAGACTTCCTCTGTGATACCTTTTTGGAAAATTCCGAGTGTCGGTTTGCTGATATACCTCTGTTTTTTTAGAACCCAGATTTTGGTCCGACGGCATACCAGCGCTGTAAATATGCGAGCTCAGAGTATCGGAATATCCTGCTTTGGTATATGTCGAATCCTACCACGGCTCGAATGACGATGTTTGTTCTCAAGGAGTTTCCTCGGGTTAGAAGAATTCTGTCCGCTATTTCTGGTCGGGATTTAGATTCCTTGGCGACGGACCGTCATATCAAACACGCGCAGGATCTGTTGCTTGTTACTTCTAATCTGATCAAGGACAGCTGTGATTGGGACAGCGGAGAATCTGATGGAGCTGGATTAACGGTGAGCCTACCGGCGAACTTAACGCCGGAAGAGGAAGAAGCGAATCGATACGAAGCGCAGAAAGAAGCTGTCGCTGAAATTTTGAGATATTTTTATTCTACAGACGGACTAGCCTACACTCAAGATGAGTTCATCACAGACTCGTTAAATCAACCAGCGGGTACCCCGATACGACATCCCCTCCGCCGCCTTGTTGAAGTACAAATTGCTGTCGATCGTATCATGCGTCCAGGCGGTCGTGCGCGTCCTGGACTTTCAATTCTGCTCTTGGCTCGTAGGGAATTGGATTTTGATTTGCAATTCGATGAACAACAACGGAGTCCGGCGCAAAGAACTGCGTCGCTTTTGCCCGCCGCTTCTCATTTTATCGAGACTACTATTGGATGGGTGCAGGACATGGAGAAGTTTGATTTGGATCGGTTTGTGTATGACTGTGACGCGCCTGGATACAGTTATTTCGTGTAATCTTTGTTTTACTGGAGATTTTTGAAGCGGGGTATGCTTTTTTTGTATTTTTAGCGCATCAATAATTATTCGATCGGGCTGATCCAAGTCTCGACGGCGCGACGCACACACCACACACAACTACTGAGTTTTTCGCGACGCGGATGCACTGCACAGCACAACATCAACACGAAGTCACTAACTATCCACCCGGGTCCCTAGGCCCCAACGGGCCCAACCCAGTTAATTTACTCTAATTACCCAGAATTAGTGAGAATTCCCAGGTGACGATTCGACTAGTCCGGGTGATGGGCCGAAGCGCCTCCAAGAAAGCGTCGAGCAGATCAAGTTTTGACCCTTACCCTGAAAATGACAAGACTGGATTTCTCGCCCATACAAAAGTTCAATTAAATGCGGTGCGTTCACGTTCCACAAAATCCTGGTTTTCAGGTCAAATTCCTCAAATCCGCCCTCGTTCTGTCTTTTTCAGGGTACGGGTTCTCCATTAATACAACATCCCTCTCCTTCTCAAAGGCCCCAGGCACTATAGACTGATTATTTTAATTCTGATTGTTTTAGTTGACTATATAACAATTTCTTATCTGATTAGCTGTACTAGTTATTTCATATTTGATTTCTCACTTGAATTTAGCCCTCAAATATATATATATATATATCCTAGAACGCCGAAATTTCCTCGCTGCTCACCACAAATCCCACGTCCGCGTCGCGCTCGCCCTCCACGACACTCAACAAGATCGCTGCTGCCAGTGCAACTTATTACCTATCATGCCGCTCGAGCGCGAAGTAGGAACAGAGCCAGAGTCATTAAAGCCAGCTAGCAAGTCTGTGGCCGAATTCTGGCCCGACGTGTTTGCTTATTGCGCTCGAGATAAAATCACGATAGAGCTTGATTTGGGAGCTCTTGAGATTTTGCGGATCATGATGTTGACAGGGACGAGGTATTGTAGCAGCGGTTCAGACAGACGCGCACGGTTTATGGATCATCTTTGGGAGTATTTGATGTCACGACGCGCGCCGTCGTTATTTATTCATCGGTTATTTGAGATTACGACGACGACGACGACCAAGACGACCAAGACGGCACGTAAACAGAAATCTACTACAACGAAATTGACGCCGAGATGGCAGGTGGTGTCTTGGGATGAGGTGATTGAGCGGGTTTTGAAGTCACCGGTCATGCTGACCGCGATCGCGAGCTGGACGCAGTTGTTTATGACCAAGATTTTTCTTCCAATGACTGTTTGCATTCTTAATGACGTATGGATCCATAGCAAGTTGGCTTCATATAAAGACAGGAATGCTGTAGCTTATGAGAGGCTAGTGATTCCGCGAAAATACTCGGTATGTACCTTGTTTTTTTTGTTTGTCTTCTTACACGTTTGCTGTCAGGTATGGCTCAACATGAAAATAGGCCGAATATCAGTCCGGTCTAGATGCACGGACAGTCGAGGCAATTGAAGTGTACAGACAGACGTTTCACTGGTATTTTGAAAAGGCGACCACCATTCGTTGGATTTTATACGCAATCAGAGAGTTTCCCGAGACTAGAAATTTGCTGTCATTAATGCTTGGTCGCGACTTTGAATCCATCGCACTCGATCCGCACGTCCAACACGCTCGAAGTCTGTTGTCCGCTACCAGTGATCTGACTGGCCTGTGCGAACGGCAAACAAACAGATCAAAGTCGTCGTCGAAGATTATTGTAGGTATTTTTGCTCAAAGCAAGGGTTGGGATATACGTTGGAGGAGTTAATCGATAACTCTTCACGTGTACCAGAAAATGAGGCCTTATGTCACCCTCTAGATCAAGTTCAAGATCTGATGAAGCTCATGACTGAAACTCTGCATCCATGCTTCTACAACACCAGCGAGGTACATGGTAAACTTATGGATCGCTACCGAGCGGAAGTGGAGTCTGAAATGTATAACGGGCCGCGCGGTCAAGCTGGTTTACGTACTGCGAGTTGGGCGATTGAGGAGACTTTGAATTGGGTCCAGGATACGGATAATTTTCAGTTGGATGGATTGGAAGGATTATGAATCAAGAGAAACGACGGTGAAAAGTATTCTGTGTTTCTGTAGGTTAGTTATGCTCAGCATACAAGACTTTATCTTGACCGATATTGATTGCGCGGCCTCGAGATTTTAAACATATATATCTAATATATCAATATTATCGCGACTCACGATTCTAGTTTGTAGATTCATGCTGGCTTCGCTGCAGCAAAATGTTAGATGCTTAACGGGAGATGCTTCTTTTGTGTTTTGAAGTGTAACTTGACGCTGCTGTGAGCGCACTCGGCGGTCACGTGAGCCACATTTTGGATATTGCGGAGATATCACAACCGCCGGTCTTTGTCGAGATAGATAGTTTTGTCGCTCTTGTGAAATACCCATTATCCATTATCCATTGTTTACATCTTTTGGTCCTGACTCCTGACTCCTGGAGACAGTGGTGAATGGAGATTGAACTCTGATGCAACTTGCAAGAACTGAAGCCAAATCATAACCTGCCAAGTGCAACTGTCACCATCATGCCGCGCGGTCGTAAAGTAAGAAGAACAAAGTCAAAGCCATTAAAGCCAGCAAGCAAGTCTCTGGCAACATTCTGGGCCGATATACTTTGGCATTGTGTTGCAGATAAAACTACAGTTACAAAGGAGTTTGATGGTGATTTGAGTCGTTTTGGAGCGGTTGATATTATGTGGGAGATGATGGTGATAAAAGATGCGAATGCGAGTCACAGAAGAAGAACTGAGTCAGCTGACAGATATGCACGGTCTGAACGTGTTACGGAACATCTTTGGGAGCATTTGATATCACGACGCGCGTCGTCGTTATTTCTTCGTCGGTTGTTCAAGATTACGACAACGACGACAATGACGATGGCGGCAAGCGAACAGAGATCTAGGAAAACGAAACTGTCGCCGAGATGGCGGATGACCTGGGATGAGGTGACTGAGCGGATTTTATCGTCAAAGGTCATGCTGAGCGCGATCACGAGCTGGGCAGGATTGTTTATGACCAAGGTTCTTATTCCTATGGGTGCTTGCATTATTAATGATATATGGATCCACAAGCAGTTACGTTTGTGGGGCGCAGATGATGCGATAGCTTATGAGAAGCTAGTGATCCCACGAGAACATCTGGTATGTGCTTTTTTTTTCTCTTACAAACGCTTGCTGTCAAATATGACTCAACATGAATATAGACCAGATATCGTTCCAGTTCAGATCCGCAAACAGCAAAGGCATTTAAAGTGTACAGACAGACGTTTCGCAGGTATTTCAAAAAGGCGACAACCACTCGTTGGGTTTTATATGCAATCCAAAAGTTTCCCGAGACTAGAAATATGCTGTCAATAATCCTTGGTCGAGACTTGGAGACCACCGCGCTCGATCCGCACGTACAGCAAGCTCAAAATCTACTTTCCGGTACAAAATATCTGAATGACCTGGGATTGGTTATTTCTCGGAAATACCGGTATTATAGTGTATCTTACGAGCGACTATTGCGAGTAGCGAACAACCAGGTCAAGTCCGTCACCAATGATAATTGTGAGTATTTTGGTTCAGAGCAGGGGTTGGGATATACTCTAGATGAGTTCATTGAGCAATCTTCACGTGCGCATGAGATCATTCGTCATCCTCTAGACCAAGTTCAAGAGCTGATGGAGCTCATGACTGAAACGCTGCATCCGTGCTTCTATGATACGAACGTCGTATATGGTGAAATTATGAATCGCTGGAATGCGGAAGTGAGATTTATCAGGCATCGATCCCGCGATCAGTCTTGTTTACGTGCTGCGAGTTGGGCAATCGAGGAGACTTTGCTATGGGTTCAGGATACGGATGATTTTCAAGTGGATGAATTATTGGAGGGATTATGAATCAAGAAACGACGGTGAAAAGTATTCTGTGTTTCCATAGGCTAGTTATGCTTAACATACATGACCTGATGACCTAATGACTTATGAGTGATCCTTAATTCCTTATCTCGACCGATATAGGGAGCACGGAGCACCGCCTCGAGTTATTAAATGTAAAGATTCATGCTGGCTTCGCTGCAGCAAAATCTGAGACGACTTAGCGGAAGATGCTTCTTTTGTATATATAAGTGTATCAAATCAATCTGGCCGCATTGGTCCGAGTCTCGACCGTTCGACGGCATTAAGCATAGCTGCAGCACTGCTGACTGCTCGGGCTCTTTTGACTTTCAGTACAGAGAACGGCAGGATTAGATCTGTTTCCATGCCTTAAATCAGCAGTGTATGTAAGAAGTACGCACCTTTAGGTGTCACGTGAGCCACATTTGGGCACCTTCACCTTCACCTTCACCTTCACCTTCACCTTCAATTCTCCTAAACGCTATGTCTGTTCCGGCTTCTGCCTCTGCCTCTACGGCTCCCGCCGTCGGCATCGGTCTTGCGGGCTCCTCGTGGGCTGCGCGCGCTGCTGCTGCGGCCGCGCCACCCGAGGTCCCTCCTCGCCCCGGGGCACGCCCGCGCTTCAGCGACGTTGCGAACACTTTTCTTTTCGACTCAGGATCTTCCGTAGTTCCTGCGGCGGAAATTTTCAAAGCCTTGGCTGCGGTTTTTACCGCCGCCACCGTGGAGGCTGCGTTGTCTTTCTCCATGGAGAAGGGCCACTTCTGTCTCTACCTAGCCGATCCTCGTCTTATCTCTACGGCTGACCTTCTGGCCGCCGACTTCGTCATTGGCGAGCGCTCCTACAAGTTCGCTCAAGTGCACCATGCCCAGGCGCACAGCCTCGTGGACATCCGCCTGGACAACCTCCTCCTCACGCCCGCTATGGGCATGGAGCCTCTCCAGACCGCGCTCGCGGAGTACGGCCACGTCCTTGATGTGGTCTATCCT